>CM038674.1:274882998-275334825 GCA_021605145.1 Aegilops bicornis
CTAAAGGCCCACAACCTGATTGGGCCGTTTACAATACGACCTGACTTTTGGCCTCTTAGCGGCCCATGCTCTTCATGGTCCAATACAAGCCCGCTGTCTCTTTCGGCCTGCTAAAGGCCTACAGTATAGTTGGGCCAGATGTAGCCCAAACTTAGTAACGGCCTGTTAACGGCCCGTGAAATAAATTGGGGCCACCTGTTGCCCGCTTTGATGTCGGCCTGTTAACGACCTGGGAGGTAAGAGGGCCGATCATTAACTTTCGGCCTAGTAACGGCCCATTAACTTAATGGGCCCACTAAAGTTTGTTCATGTCTTTAGGCCAAATTAGATAATTTGAGCCCATTACGACGAGCAAAGGTACGGCATACAGGGAATAAGGTTGCACATCCAGCATATATTACAGGAAATTACATCCGCTGGGCAATCAAAGATTGATGCCAATGCAAATAAATGAGCAGAACCTAACCATCTACAACGTCACAATCTGCAACCTCAGCACAGATGACGCCCATAAGCATGTGGGCAAGTTTTTGCTGCTTTGCTACACTGTCTCTCAAAACATTGATCAGTTGTTGTGTCGCACGACTCTGCACCTCTGATTCATCCACCATTTCCATCATTGCTTTAGCCATTAATTGGTTCACAAACATACATTTATTCAGTTGCATTCGAGACAGAGGATACTGAACAGATTCAGATGGCGATTTTGGCGAGCTTGTATTATTGATAGTGGAGAGTGTCTCGACCTTTGCATCATAACATAAATTAGGACGGGAACCAAACAGATTAATCATGAGTTATTGCCATATTACCTGGCCTAGATTTCTTCGGAAAGAAACAATGGGGTTGCCTTCTTTGTTTTCAGAGTTTGTCTTCTTATCTTCAAAGACTGCACAAAATTAACACACTAGCATTGTTATCATTGGCCAAGTCAGATAATAGGAAAGCAACATTGACACAACGAACGTTTGGGCAACTAGCCTACACCAAATTAACACAATATGGCACAGCTATCATCAGCCAGGTAAGGTAATACAAAAGCAACATTGACACAATGAATGAATGGGCAACCAGAGAAGCACTACAATTCAAGAATGTGCGTGATATGAGATAGTAGATTCATGCATTTCAAGATGCAAAACTACTGTGCAGTTTTCCTTACAAAAATCAACATTGGCGCCTTTAACATTTTGCTACAACTAATTTTAGATCAGATAAAGGTTAGATTCACGCCGATTAACAAAATACATGTTGATGTAAAAATATAGTGATATACAACATGTACTTACATCAGCATTGGAGCACAGAGAATTCCCGTAAGATATTTTCCTCGAATACGATCCCAATGAAGGAAGTCTTGTATTCAAACCCACTGATATGAGATAGTACACTCATGCAGCTCAGGATGCAAAACTACCAGGCAGTTTTCCTTGCGAAAATCAACATTGTGGCCTTTAATCATACATTTTGCTACAACTAAATTTAGATCAGATAAAGGTTGGATTCACGCTGATTAACAAAATACATGCTGATGTAAAAGTATAGTTATATACAACAGGTACTTACATCTACATTGGAGCACAGAGAATTCCTGCAAGAATCTTTCCTCATAAACGATACCATTGCAGAAAATCTTCTATCTGTTAAGCTTATTTTATAAAAGGGAGATGGGTAAGAAACATGTAGAAAATATGATCAGCATGCTATAAAATTTCATGATGCAAGGATACGCACACGCTTCTTAGAATTGAGTTGACATATTTTTGCTGGACTAGAGCGGACTAGTTCTTTGGCGGTGGAATCTGCTTATTATCGATGAGGGAGTTGGGTTTCTCTGTCTTTGGAGCGTATCTATAAAAAGCTGGAGTTGGTTTATTATTTCATGCGTTTGGATCTTTTGCAAAGGCCTTGTTTGTAACCCTTCAGATTCTAACATAGTCGTCTTCCCCTTGCATGCCTGGTATAGAAGAATGGTGCTTTAATTATAAAACATGCGGTAGCAGAGAGATGGAATAGGTACTGAAGAATAGAAAGGCATGACATATTGACATGTATTACATCCATCCGGAAAAAAATGGATGGGTCTAGGCGTATTTCAGTTCTAGGTACATCCTTTTTTATCCATTTCGGCAACATGTAATCCGGATGGAGGGAGTATGGTGTAAGAGCTAGGGATACGACAGGACAACACAAAGACAAAAAACACTAGTTGAATGTAAACTGTATGCTAGCGGAATAATGCATGAAAATAACTAAGGCAACATACACGTGTATGATTGGGAAAATAAGATGGCATTGCAACAGCGAGCACTAGAACAACACTTCAATGTAAAAAACATGGTATGGTAGATGATGAAGTACATACCGATGAATAACAATGCATAAGATATTCGGAAGCATGATGTCCAAATTAAGCGAGATGGCATTGCGATAGAGTAGAATGACAAGACTTGAATTTGAAAACATGTTATCATGAATGGAATAGGTCTTGGAAAACAGGGAAGGCATGACATATTTACATGCATGGTCAACATGCTAAGCACATGGCATTGCAATGAGTAGATACACTCCAGACATTATATGCATGTTGAACCCATATCATGTGCCAAGTTAGAGCAAGGACCTTGTGGGGTGAAGAGGATTCATCATCTTTCCGCAAGCCCTCTCAAGAACCGCCTTTACATGTTCCATCATATTGGGTATCATTGACATCAAGTTTATTGGCCTTTACATTGCTCGTGAGGTTCTTGTGGATATATCGGTTTGTGCAATTATATCTCGACATGCATGGAAGACAACTAGTAGTTAGATTTATGTAATGAGTGCCTATAGGAGACGACATAAATAGTAGGACTGGGGTTAACTAGCAACAGGTCTCATAAACTAAAGGGAGAACACAGATGAAAGCTACATAATATGTATCGTTTGTACTCGAGATTAACTAGATGGCACATAAAAGTATTAAAGAACAACATAGGTAATACTAGAAGTGGTATAATACTATAATCACCAGCATGTGGGATAGCATTAGCTGATGGATGATAACTATGGAAGAACGTTACCTAAAGAACAAGTATCTTAGCTGAACTATGGAACATCGTTAACTCCTGAACAAGACCCGTAAGAGATCAGCATGAATATACAGTGAAATGTGATGATCTATTTTCCATGCTTAGATGAATAACAAAGCCATAAATGTTGCACACAAGTAAGATGAGGGTACAACCTATCTGGCTGCCATCCATAGGAGTGAGCATCATGTGCTAACTTGTCGATGGCCCTGCAGTTGTTGTGGCTGTCCATGTCGGGCACGCGCATTCGATGCAGGGAACTGTTGAGTGGGGACTATAGCTCCCTTCTGGTGTATGCTTCCCTTGTTGGAGCAGCTATGGTGAGTCGGAAGACGGTGTGTCTGAAGATGCAGATAACGCATAATGTTAAGAACGACATATCTCTTTGATCTGAAGAAATACACTAAAAGATCAACAAAGAAGGTACGAGAGTGGTCACACGTCTGCTGATCAAGACTAAATTGGGGTCACACGATTTTATTTTATTTTGGTACTGTCTGATCTACGTCGGATGGCTGGCCGTCTTGTGCCTCCCGGCTGACACTGTTCGAAATCTTCCCCGAAGAGCCAGCGACCAACGCAGAGCAGCCTGCCTCCGCCGTCCGTGGCCCTGGCCAAAACCCCGCTCCCGCCCCCATCGCACTGTCGTGGTTGCGTCGCCCCCGGGCCAAGCCACAAAGACTCCCCGTCATCCAGATCCGGCGGCGGCAGTACCTTCAACCCACGCAACTCTAAAAGATAGCCATCTAAGCGCTGCTTCCGCGGCGAACTTGCGGCTCCGCACCCTTACGTTAGACACCAGCCAACCGGCAGCCTAGGAGCTCCGCCGCCTCGAGGGGTGCTGCTTCCCATTGGGAATCGATTGGCCCAGAATAAAAATTCAGACATAACCGACGCCTAAATTAAGTGATTTGAGATGAGGGTGCGACCTATCTGGCGGCATGGTGAAGTAGGCAGGTCCAGCTGCCGAGTCGGTGAGGCCGGCGCGGTTGCGGTGGCGACCAGCGGCAGGGAAAGAGCGATGTCATGACGGTCGACGGCTACGCCGAAGCAGCGCCAGGACTCTGGATGGATCCGAAGTGGGAGCCGCTCTGGCGCCGTGGACAACGGCGGGGGTGAATCGGCTCCAGTACGGTTCACGTGGCCGTCGTCGAGGCAGCACCAGCAGCACGAAGTAAGAGGCACATGGCCCAGTGCACGACGGCAAATGGACAGCGTCTCCGGCATTAGGGAGGAGGGCGGCTGTGAAATTGGTGCGGTGGGGGCGCCATGGAGGAGGGGCCGAGGTTTCGCGGCTTGGGAGAAGGGAGCTTCCGGGGAGAAGGTGATTTGATGCCACGAGGTATGAATGGGGCGGGCGGGGGGAATTGGGAGGAGTGGAACCATGTCTTACGGATGCATTTGTCTGAAATGTGAGGGGGAGTTACGATTCTACCCTTGCCTATAGGCTTCTCGGCTTGGGTCTGTGGTAATCGAGGGTCGGGGATAGTAGAGTAACTTTGCTTCTCCCCAAATAGTGGGCGGGAGCGATTTCGGGCGAGGAGGGCGTGTTTTGAACTATAGTGGGCACGAGCGATTTTGGGTGAGGAGAGCGTGTTTTGAAATAGTGGGCGCGAGCTATTTCGGGCGAGGAGAGTGTGTTTTGCCGACCATGGTTTATGAATTATTCGGCGCATGTCATTTCGGCCAAGGAGAAGGCGCGCTTGGATGAAGTTATGAACCTACCCTCGATGTACAACGGGCCAATTGATGTGTGTCCCACATAGGACGGTAATTTCGCGTCTCCCATTTATTTGCTCGCGAATTCCACCGAAAGCAGAGAGGATGTTTAACGGTTCGTTCAAATTTTGGGAGAACGAGCATCCACGTCTACCTTACCAAGTCGATTCGGATCAAATTTTGAAATATTAGCTTGCCACTTCTTTTTTAGATGGAGAGATGATGCTCGGGAGTAATGTGTTTTTACATGCTCGTTGCTAGTGATTTACTATATGACAAATAGTTGACCCACTCAAAAACGCGAATCAAACCCAAAATGAAATATCTCGATTCAATGAAATAGCCTGCTCAAGAGGGTCAAAATAGTGAACTAAATCCAAAATTGAACACCTCAATCGAGTAGCATGTTGTACAGTATTATAGTACTCCATGAACATGTTGAAAGTCAAATTAATGAACTTGTTTGATATACGCATATATTCGTTCATGTGTGGATTGCGCATAACATGTTCTCCAATATAAATATTTGAATGAAAGTTTATATCGAAACATGGTTTATATCAGTCTTTGATACATAAAACGCGACCTCCCCCTCTCCCGGACTCCTGTTCTCTCTCTCTCTCTCTCTCTCTCTCTCTCTCTCCGAAAATCTTCAATTATGTCGCACGCATCCGACACAAAAACCTTGTTGGTCCCTCTCCCTTTCTCTCCATCCCTCTCTCTCTCTCTCTCTCTCTCTCTCTCTTTGTGTGTGTGTGGGGGGGGGTCTTTCTAGTTCGCATGCATATATACACCATCTATAGGTCTCTCTCGCACACTATGTATGATACAATAGCTAGTCCAAGCTAGATATCTTGGGTGCACTCATCGTACGCACACAAATTCCTTGGCTCTTTGCCTGTAACTCTCTCACGCACCACTATGTCGTCTCAGAGCTCTTCCCCCCTCTCTGGATCACACATACACATGCATATCCCGCTCGCACTCGATAGGCCCATCTAAAACTCTATCTCTCCCCCTCGTTCTCTCTCCATCTCACACGCACACACACACAATCTCATGCCCAGCTAGCCAAGTATGATGGTCTCTCACTCAATTGTAGGCACACGCAGTCCCCTATATGTATATGACTAGCTAATCTTAGTCTCCATCACAAACATGTGCATGGTCTATCTCGATTTCTCTCGGGGCATCTTTCTATCACAAGACGCACTCCCTTGATCTCCCACCTGCCGGGCGGCTGATCGCACTCCACGGACACCTATGGGGCCCGGCGGAGCGGGTCCCTTTGTGGTTCGGAGGGGGCGGAGGTCGCCTGAAGAGCGGATCGAGGCGATGCACATGGGCGGTTTTTACCCAGCTTCGAGCTCCCGGAGAGATAAAACTCCATCGCTGCCTGCTTGATCTATTATGTCCTTGCTAGGGAGCAATGCGGGCTACAAAACCTAAGCGTGAGTGTATCTAGTCTATGGCAGTCGAATGAATCAACCCTTGGCCAATCATGGAACCCTCTTCACGTTGCACTCGGGCCTCCTTTTATATGCTCAAGGGGTCTCCGATAGGTGGCAACATAGGCGGGGTACAAACGTAAAACAGGTATTGGTACACCTACTTGAACAAAGGTATGCAAAGGTAAAAATACCTAACTCGACGGCAAGGGACAAAAGCAATAAATGCATGTCGTTGTCGCCTAAACAAGAACGGAGACCGTCAGTGCGCCTCGCCGCCACGATGGCGAGCCTGTCTGCGCCGGCGATGTCGCTGCTCTCCGCCGTTGGCAAACCTCGACACACGCCCATGGAACGGTCCCATGGCGACACGTCATTGGGTGAGCTGGAGCGAGGCGGAGAGGAGTTGCATGCCGCATGCAAGCGCCTTGCAGCGGCGAATCCTTGTCGCGCCGGAGGCTTGTCGCGCTCGGGCCTTCGGCAAGCTCCTCTTGCCGGGCCTTGTCTTCGCTGGCGCTGGAGTGGCCTTCCCGACAAGCTCCTCTTGTCGGGGCCTTATCTCGCCTAAAGAGGCCTTCCCGACAAGCTCCTCTTGTCGGGTCTTGCCTTCGAGAATAGCTGCGGAGGGTCTTGGCGGGCGCCCGGCAAGGCTTGCCGCTGGGCCTTCTGTTGCCCGTGCAGACAAGTTCGGGTACTAAGGTACCCTACTTTAGTACACCGACAGAGCCCCGGTCTGGGCCATACGCTGCCGAAAGGCTGTGGGGCCAGGCCCAAAACAGGGCACGGGCACGCGCGGCCTGGGTCCAAACCAAACCCACTCCGTATCCGCCGCGTCCCCCCCCCCCTCGTAACGGCACGCGTCGATTGCGGCGTCGTGGGGGAAGTGGGCGGCGTGCGGGGTCGCTCCACCCGTCGCCCCCACTCTGCCTCCCCGCCACGTGGTTCCCGTGCTCTTGGGGTCACGGACGGTGGAAGTGGGAAACTGGGCCGTCTTGGGCAGAGGCAGCAGGTCGGCCCCGATTCCCTGCTCTTCCTATGCCCTGATTCGTCGAGCGGGGCGGTGGAGCCCCTACCTTGCTTCCTTAAAAAGGGCGGAAGGGGAGCGCAGAAGGCCGCACTCGTCCCATCTCCTCCTTTCTTCAGTTTCTGCTTCCCTTTCTCTCATTCGCCATGGAGAAAAAGAGCCTTGGTTCTTCATCGGTGGCGACAAGGCCGTCAAGTCGGAGTACGAGGGCGTAGTGCCCTCGACAGGCCGACGCCTCGCCGCCCGTCTTGAACCCCGTAAGCACCGCCATCTCCGCCAAGCCCTCGGGAGCTCCGGATGTTCTCTTGGTGTCTTCGGCACCGTAGCTCGTCTAGGCGTTTCTTTTGCCCTCCCGTCTCCTTGACCTACCTCCCGGAAAGAGGGACAGAAAAGGATTACGGGCATCTTATCTTTCTAATTTGTAAGCCTTTGGGCCTTATTCGCATTAAAGCTTGTAATCCTCTCTTTCATGTTTTTCATTCCCCACGGATCGTATCCGAGTAGAATGTTTTTAATGAAAAGGGATGTTTGAAAAAGGACGAAAGGCTTATCTCGATATCTCAGCCCCGACAACTCCTCGGCTTGCCGCTGCCCCCTGCAACTCGGCTTGCCGCAGCCCCGGCAACTCGGCTTGCTTGGGGCTTGAGTCTTGCCGCCTTCTTCTCCTCTTTCTGTTATTTCAGTTCTGAGGAAGATTTAGCCAGCGCCGCAATAAGTTATCTTTGTAATATAACTTTATTCTGGGCAACGTCTGCTACGTTACTTCCTTTACTCGACCCTTGGCTTTGTATGTTATTGCCCTACGCCTTTCAGGGAAACTTGTCGGTGCAGGCACCCTTGCATGAGCGCCGAAAGTGCGGAACTTCAAGAGACCAAGGGCGGTCGCCACCGACAAAGCAACCTTGTCGCGGACTAGCCGCAGCTTCGCTTAAGTTGTTGAGCGGACTCGAAACAAAGTAAGGGCGCGACCAGTCACGATTTGGTTCCTCCGGCGTCTGCACGGTGTCTCATACAAAGCGGTCGTTCAAGGAAGGTAGCTTTACAAATTTATTACTGATCTGAACCGATCGATGCAATGTTATTTCCTCTACTTGATTTCTTCCTTTATGCGTTTACGCCTGCGCATTCAGTGGAAACTTGTCGGTGCGAGCACCCTTGTCAAGCGCCGAATGCGGAACTTCAATGACTTCTTTGGCGGGTCGCTACCGACAAGCAACCTTGTCGCGGACTAGCCGCAGCTCACTTAAGTTGTTGAGCAAACTCGAAACAAAGTAAGGGCGCGACCAGTCACGATTCGGTTCCTCTGCGCACCGGTTTTCCATACAAAGTACTATCGTTCGAGGAAGATAACGAAAATTTAAAAATTGATTGCTCAAACTTTGGCAACTTAGCTTTTTTGTTTCTTGCTTCCCGATGAGGCGAAACTTCCTCGAGCGGTGTCTGGTCCATAGTATTATCTCCTCCTCCCCCCTGGTTAACTTGTGTGCGAGGGAGCCTCCCTTTCTTTGAGACAAGAGAAAGAAGAGGAAATAACGTTATAGAGCCCAGTGGCTCGATTACGCTTACGGGTGTGGTTCTTTGCACAAAGCGTTAGCCAAAACATGCAATAACTTGATGAAAGCATGAACTTGACGGGTTGTGCGCAACACATGGGCTTTATCGATGCACGGGTCTGCGCTGGCTTTGTAATGAAGGATTACATGCAACAGCGGCAAGACTTGTACAAAAGGTGGTTGCCGGAACGGGTTCCGACAACCGCGCCTATATGGGTAAAACTTACGAAGATGCTCAATGTTCCAGGAGTTGCTCACCGGAATGCCATCTTCGGTCTCAAAGCGAACGCCGAGCCTAGTGACTCGTTTCACCCGATAAGGGCCTTCCCACTTCGGCGTCAACTTGTTTGAATTCTTGGCGGATTGAACGCGCCGAAGAACAAGCTCGCCTTCCTCGAGACTTGGCATTAACCCTGCGGCCATGGTAGCGACGCAGGACATCTTTGTAGCGGCGGCTCGACAAAGGCTCGAAGACGATCCTCCTCAAGGAGCAGCGTCATCTTGTCGCAGCTGCTCTTGCTCAAACTCATCATAAGCGAGCACTCGAGGCGACCCGTATCTGAAGTTCCGTGGGGAGAACTGCCTGCTCCATAGACTAGAGCAAAGGGTGCCCGGCGGTGGCTCGATTTGGCGTCGTTACGATCGACCAAAGAACCACCGGCAGCTCCTCGATCCGGTTTCTTCCGCACTTGTGCAGCACCGTCAAGGTTACGGTCTTGAGTCCGCGCAGCACTTCAGCGTTCGCCTTTACGCTTGACCGTCGCTTCTCGGGTGAGCAACGGAAGCGAAGTAGACCTTGGCGCCAAGGTCTTGGACGTACTGCATGAAGGTGCGACTCGTGAATTGTGTGCCGTTGTCGGTGATGATCCTGTTAGGGATTCCGAAACGGCAAACAATCGACCTGAAGAACTTGATCGGCCGATCGTGACGTCACCTTCCTCATCGCTTCCACTTCCGCCACTTTGTGAACTTGTCGATGGCGACGCAAGTACTCAAAGCCCCGACAACTTCGGGGAAGGGGCCGAGATGTCGAGCCCCAGACGAAAATGGCGAGGATAAAGGGATCGTGCGGAGAGCTTGAGTGGCAGGTGTATCTGCTTGGAATGGAACTTGCACGCTTCACACTTGGTTACTTGTGCAGTTGCATCACGGAGGGCTGTCGGCGGAAGAAACCTTGCCGGAAAGCTTTGCCGGCAAGTGCTCTTGCGCCTATGTGGTGACCACATATGCCTCCATGTATCTCGACCCAACAGCTTACATCCATCTTCCACAGGAATACACTTCAATTTCACACCGTTGAGTCTCATACATGCAGTATGCTGTCGACAAACCGGTACATACTTGACTGTCGGGCTACTCTTTCCGCTTCTTCCTACTCTTGGAAGTTCTCTTATGCGAAGGAATCGGACAATCCAGCTGCGCCCATCTTTGGAGCTTGTGGCTCGACAACAAGGACTAAAGGCTCATCTGCTGCTGCGGGAACATCGGCTTCTACAAAGAAGAGCCGGTGGCTCGGCCGGAGCTAGATGCTCCCGACAAGCTTCTTGGGAGCAAGACTTGTCGGAGCGTTGCTTCAATGAAACAAACATCGGGTGCAGCCGAGCAGCATCGCTCCTCAAAGACTGTTGGTGTTGATCTTGGGGACTTTTGCAACGACGGCTTCGGGAAGCTCTGTCGGAAAGTAGTCGCCAGAGGCCAACTTCCTCTTCTTGCTTTGTCCGGCCGATGGTGTTACGGTTGGTTTGAGTCAGCTTGAGCACGAAAGTCCACGGTTCCACGGTAGCTTAAGCAACGCACTTTGACGGGGCATCGACAATATCATTACGAGCTCTTGGAACATGTTCCATTTGCAGGCCGTCAAAGTGCTCTTCTAGCTTCCTCACTTCATCAACGTAGGCTTCCATCAACGGACTCTGGTAATCTTTGTTGACTTGGCGGACTGACGAGTTGCGAGTCACCCGACAATAAGCTTCTTGATCCCAAGGTCCACGGCGATCCACGAGACCGGCAAGCAAACCTTCGTACTCTGCGGTATTGTTTGTCGCTTGCTCCTTGGGAAAATGCATACGGACGACGCAGACTTGAGGTGCTCTCCGGTGGGTGCAAAAAGCAGCACGCCCGCACCGGCGCCTTGCAGCGAGAAGGCACCATCAAAGTACATCAGCCACTCTTTGCTCGCTTCTTTGACGGGAATGCTCGTCTCCGGAATCTCTTCATCTGGCGTTGGAGTCCATTCTGCTATGAACTCTGCTAAGGCTCTGCTTTGGATAGTTTATGTGCTTTTAAACTTAAGACCAAAGCTTGACAGCTCCAGTGCCCACTCGACAATCCTGCCTGTCGCTTCTGGATTCTGCAGTATCCTCTTCAGGGAAAGCGGTGACAACTGTGATCTCATGTGCTTGGAAGTAATGGCGCAGCTTTCTCGAGGCCATGAGGAGGCCGAAAAGCAGTTTTTGCACACCGTAGTACCTTGACCTAGCCCCTCGCAGGAGGGAACCGACGGCAAACTGGCGCTGCACCATCCTTTTCTCACATGTCTGTTCTTGTGTCTTCGCGGACTCGCCCTTTGTCGGGACCAGAGCTTGTCGGCGAAGCCCCTACTTGTCGCTGGATGTGCTTGCCGCGTTGTCGGCTCGTCATCCGCCTCCTCTCTCGCCACTAACCAGCGCTAACCACTTGATTGGTTGCCGCTATATATAGCAGCAACTTCTCTTGTGGCCTAGGTGCGACAAGTGTCGGAGTAGAGGACAAGTATCTCTTTAAGTCCTGCAGCGCAGCCTCCGCTTCGGGAGTCCATTTACTGGACCCGCCTTTTTCAAAATCTTGAAAAATGGCAGGGCGCGCTCAGCAGACCTAGAAATGAACTTTCTTGAGGGCAGCCACGCAACCGGCAAGTCTTCGTGACATCCTTGACGCGCGGTGCTTCAATCTGCTCAATGGCCTTGATCTTGTCGGGATTTGCCTCAATCCCTCGCTGAGACCACGAAGAACCCGAGAAGCTTGCGGAAGGGACTCCAAACACGCACTTCTCGGGGTTGAGCTTGAGGTTTATCTTGCGCAGATTTGCAAAGGTCTCGCCCAGATCTTGAACCAGAGTTGCTTTGTCCTCGCTCTTGACCACTATGTCATCCATGTAGGCTTCTACATTTACGTGCATTTGCGGCTCGAAGCGTCATGGACTACCCTTGCAAATGTTGAACCAGCATTCTTCAAACCGAAAGGCATCTGTATGAAACGATATGTGCCACATGGTGTGATGAATGCGGTCTTCTCCTCATCTTCTTACGCCATGAAGATCTGATGGTATCTCGAGTAGGCATCAAGAAACGAGAGCAAATCACATCCGCCGTGGAGTCAACAATCTGGTCAATGCGCGGCAAGGGAAATGGATCTTTGGGACAAGCTTTATTAACATCCGTGAAGTCAATACAAAGCCTCCATTTCCCATTTGCTTTGCGCGACTACTGTGATTGGCCAACCACGTGGGATGGAGTACTCCTCGACAAGGCCCGCTGCTTCCAGCTTTCTTGATCTCTTGACTATGAATTCTTGGCGCCCAACGCTTGCTTCACGACTCTTTGCTTGACGGGCGCAAGATGAGGACAAGCGGCTAGGCGGTGCTCAATCACTTTCACGGGAACACCGGGATATCGACGGTTGCCATGCAAACACGTCGACATTCGCCCATGAGGAAAGCAACGAGCGCGCCTTCCTATTTGGGGTCGAGAGAGGCGCGATGGTGAAGGTACCACCAGCGTCGTCCTCCTTGGCGGGCACCTTCTTGGTCTTCGGCGGAGCCACCATCTTCTTGCACTTGTCGGTGGAGCTCGATGGCGCGTCCTCGACGGTAGCGCAGCACTCCGAAGAGGTGCGCTTGCCGGAGTGAGCATCAGAGCCCTTGCCGGACTTGGACTTGGTCTTCTTCCCCCCGGGAGCTTCAGCGGCAAGTGTCACGGAAATGCATTGCGGCTGTGTCCGGAAGATCTTGTCGGCGCAGACATAAGGGCATCCTTCTTGTCGCCATGGACAGAGATGACGCTTATCGGGCCTGGCATCTCGAGAAGGTTGTAGGCGTAGTGAGAGGCCGCCATGAACTTGGTGAGTGCCGGACGGCCAAGTATCCCATTGTAAGGCAATGGGAAATCGGCAACGTCAAATGTAACCCTCTTAGTCACGAAGTTCAGCTCATTTGCCAAATGTGACCGGCAACGTAATCTTCCCCTTCGCTTGCTCCTTCCCGGATTGATTCCTTGGAAGGTTCCGGTCTCTTCGAGCTTCATTGTCAGGATTTGAAGCTTCGGAGAACCGCGGAGGAGATCAGATTCAAGCCGCCCGCCGTCAACTAACATTTTTGTGACCTTGAGGTTGCGGATGGTTGGAGAGACCAACATCGGCAAGCACCGACCGCAGATTATGCGATCGTGGTGATCCTCAATATCAAAATGATAGGTGTCTTGGACCACTTCGTGAGGCTGCGTGACTCTATGGATGGTTCCGCAAAGCATTGACCTCCTGCATCCATTGCTTGAGTTGGCGGTGGGAGGTATGCGGGAAGCACCTCCGTCAACGCAGAGAACCTCGTGGCTTTCTGAAACTCCTGCTCATCGGTGTCGTCGTCTTCCATATCTTCGTCGTCATCATCATCTTCATCCTTGTCGCAGCCGCGGGGAGGTCGATCTCCTTGTCGCTGCTTGACTTTGCCGCGGCGTCCTCCCCGGCCGGGACGCTTCTTGCTAGCTCCCCCAGCACCTTCCTGGGCCTTCTCCTTGTCGCGTCGCTCGTACTCAGCTCTTTGCTGCTCGACGAGCTGCTCGACCTTCTTGCATCTCTGGAGATCGTGGCCCTTGGTGCGGTGGATCTTGCAGTACTGCTTGCCGGAGCTGTCCTGCTTGTCGGCGGCCGCCACCGACTGGTGGTTGGCATCAGCGGCAACCTCCTTGCCGGAGACACCAGCCTTGGCGTTCTTGTCGCCGCCTCCGTTGCGGACTGCTCGGCAGCTAGCACTTCCTGCTTTTCTTCTTCTGTTGCCTCGCCGCGGCCCTTCTTCACGGGCGGTGTCATCAACTGTCGAGATCCTGCTTCGCATCCTCTCACGAGTCTCCTCCCTTCCTCGGTAGCGTGCACACTTGTCGGCCAAGGCGTACAGCTCACCGGCGTCCTTGACTTTGCTCATCGCCATCTCCTCCCTCATCCTGCGGTTCCGCACATTACGATGAAATGCGCTGATCACCGCGGCGGTGGACGTCTGGGATGTTGTAGTGCACACGGTGAATCTCTGAATGAACTTGGCGCAGGACTCTCCTTCCTTCCGGGCGAGTAAGTGAAGGTCACTTTCTTAGCCATGAGGTTTGTGGCCACTGTGAAGGCGCCAACAAGCTGATGGCACAGTGTCTGCCAAGAGGATATGGAGCTGTCACGGCAAGTGCATGAGCCAAGATCTCGACGTTGGGCTTGAGCACGAGCGGGAAGTAGTTGGCGAGGATCTTGTCGTCCCGTCCCCCGCAGCCTGCACCGCGATGGTGTAGATCTTTGAGGAACTCCGACGGATGCGTCCCGCCATCGTACTTCTCCGCACGCGTCTGGTTTGAAGTTTTTCTGGCTGGGCCATCGGACTTGCCGCAGCTCACGAGTGAACGCAGGGCAACCTACCGCGTCACAGACAAGTCGCCCGACCCTCCGGCGCGTGCATGTCAACAGAAGGCCCAGCCGCTTTGCCGGATTGACGTCGCGCTTCTCTTCGACGCCGATGCGAGTTCGAAGCGTCCTCTTCGCTGTCGCTCATGAAGAACTTGGCGCTGATCGCGGCGAAGTCCGCGGATCCGACAACGCGGTGGAGTCGCTGTCGAGGTGGATCCGGTGAGTCGGCGATCTTGGCCTTCTTGGCGGAGAGTGCACGGTGGTTGCACCTCCGACAGTGTCGTCGCCACCGGCTCGTGCTTTGTCGCCTCGCCGCAGTAACGATGGCGTTGGTTGTCGCGGAGCGTCGCCGTTGGCAAAGCCGATGAGGCTCTGAATGGTGGCCCTCGACTCGTCGACCTTGTCGGTCGTTGGAGGGTAGTCGAGGAGCAGTTGAGCTCATGCCAGAGCTTCTGCTGGAGTAGTAGGCGGCATTGGAGAACGGTGCGAGGAGCGGGACGCGCTCGGACTTCTAACCTTGTTAGAAGGAGCAGCGCCCCGTCCGGGCGGCCGTATTTCACTCGTGCCAACATGCTGGCGCGTATGATGGTCTTGAGGGTCTCGATCCAACGAACGTATGGCGTTCTGAACGCCATGACATTGTTGGTCCCGCTGCCTCTCTGAGATGGGCGCGGGGGATGTGCGGACGCCGAGGTTTGCGGTGCCTTGTCCTTGGACTTGGCAACGTCGCGAACACCTTCGTCGGCGCCCGTTCTTCCGCCAGCGTCTGTGCCACCACCCGTTTGCTGCGGCGAGGGTGGGCACGACGCGGACGGCTCTGCTGCCGCCGAAGCCTTCTTCTTCGGTGGCATGTTGAGGAAGATGTTGATGACGCCGCTCGCGTGAGCGTCGGATCAGATTCACACGGCCTCGACGCCCCCTACCTGGCGTGCCAGAGATGTCGGGGCGGCTGATCGTACCCACGGACACCTATGGGGCCCGGCGGAGCGGGTCCCTTTGTGGTTCGGAGGGGGGCGAAGGTCGCACGAAGAGCGGATCGAGGCGATGCACACGGGCGGTTTTACCCAACCGGAGCTCCCGGAGAGATAAAACTCCCTCCGCTGCCTGTTTGATCTATTCTGTCCTTGCTAGGGAGCAATGCGGGCTACAAAACCTAGCGTGAGTGTATCTAGTCTATGGCCAGTCGAATGAACTGAACCCTTGGCCAACCGCGGAACCCTCTCTACGTTGCACTCGGGCCTCCTTTTATATGCTCAAGGGGTCTCCGGCTGTGTGGCAACGTGGCGGGGTACAAACGTAAAACAGGGATTGGTACACCTACTTGAGCGATTATGCGGTGCAAAAATACCTAACTCGACGGAAGGGACAAAAGCAATAAATGCCTGTCGTTGTCGCCTAAGCGATGAACGGAGACCGTCAGTGCGCCTCCGCCGCCACGATGGCGAGCCTGTCTGCGCCAGCGATGTCGCTGCTCTCCGCTGGCTGCACAGCCGCCCGACACGCCGCCCATGGAACGGTCCCATGGCGACACCTCATTGGGTGAGCTGGAGCGGAGGCGGAGAGGAGTTGCATGCATGGCAAGCGCCTTGCCACGGCCGAATCCTTGTCGCGCCGGAGGCTTGTCGCGCTCGGGCCTTCCCGGCAAGCTCCTCTTGCCGGGCCTTGTCTTCTGCTGGCGCACAGGTGGCCTTCCCGACAAGCTCCTCTTGTCGGGGCCTTATCTCGCCTAAAGAGGCCTTCCCGACAAGCTCCTCTTGTCGGGTCTTGCCTTCGAGAATAGCTGCGGAGGGTCTTGGCGGGCGCCCGGCAAGGCTTGCCGTGGGACGCCATGCATCGCTTGCAGACACGTTCGGGGTACTAAGGTACCCCTACTTTAGTACACCGACACACCCATATAGTCCCCTCACGATCTCGACGGGATCTCTCTATCACAAACACACCCTCTCTCCCTCCCCATGCGTCTATGCCATCCATGTGTCCCTCTCGACCTTTGTTCCTTGTTGGCCAGACCTCTATTGGACATGTGCTACAGGGGTGTCTCTCTCTGTTGCAAACAATCACACACTAGCTATCTTCGTGTATCTCCTCGCCTCGCTTTTCCATCTCGGAGATGCATGCGTGATATGTTCGCATAAGAACCGAAAAAACACACACTCTCTCTAATTTATCGTTTGCTGTCACTTTCTCTTTCACACACATACTCTTTTTGCATACTTACTCATTCTCCTTCACACGCACTTGATCTGTCTCGACTGAGGCACTCTCCTCGGTTCATAGCATATAGATTTATTGAAAAGTCAAACATCACAAAGTTTGACCATGTACGTGGAGAAAAAGAATTACGTCTAGTACGGCAAACATATACCATTAGATTCACCATGAGATGTAGTTTTGTATGATCTATCTTTGGTATTGTAGATATAAATAACATTTGCGTAAACCTGATCAAAGTTTCCAAAGTTTGACTTCTAAAAATTTACATACCTTTGCATTATTGAGCCGGATGGAATATCTCTTTCCCCTCTCGGCTATCGGACGCACCACTCAGCCTTATCGGGGCTCCTCAATCTCTCTCAAACTTTATTGGTCAGTTTGGTTCGTGACTGACCCTCATGCCTTGATGGCCAATACCGCCTCGGTGTGGACGTGAGATGTAAAATATTTCTGCTGGCCAGGCTTGTGTAGTCTTGAAGCGTTTGGTTCATGCGGGCCGAGCAAAGAATCAATGTCCCATCAATCAATCCATGCATAAATTATTTAATGCTAATATCCATCCATGTTCTTTGTTAGCCTCGTGTCCACACGACTGTGCACGGCCAGGCGTTTGAAATCGGTCGCTGGGCGAGCTACTTGCGATGTCTGGAGTTCAGCCAGGCTAATTAAAGTGCAAGGAACCCAGGTAGGCGGGCTTTCTTTTTCACAGGGTAGCAACCAAACAAGCGTGCATGAAATCCAGCCACAACCCCAGGCCAGGAAAAAGATGCTCAGGACGCAAGCCAAATTGGCCTCATATCTCCCTGGTTCACACATACACATGTCTCGCTCGCTCTATACATATAGACTCATCCAACACTCTCCGCCCTTGTTCTCTCTCCATGTGACACGCACCCCCCTAAGTACCATAATCCCTCACTCCATCATAGGCGCAAGCACTCCCCCCTCCTAAGTATGATTATCTCTTACTAGCCATCAGGAACACACGTATTGTCTCCTTCCATCCATACGTCTATCTTGATATCTCTCGGGCCATCTTCTATTGCGCACACACCTTGTCACTCGATCTCCCACCCATGTAGTCCCATCACGATCTCCAGGGGATCTCTCTATGAAAAACATACAATCTCTCCTCCCCATGTCTGCATTTTCTCCGTACGTCTCTCTCGACCTCTCTCCCTTGTTTGTCAGACCCCTCTTGGCCACGTGCTAGGGGTCTTGCTCTCTCGGTTCCAAACAACCACACACTATCTCCTCACCTTGCCTCCGTTGTCGAAGATGCATGTGTGATATGTTTGCATAAGACACACACGCTTTTTCTCTACTTTTATCGTGTGTTGTCCATGTCTCTTTCACACGCACACACACTTTTTCACTCTCTCTCTCTCTCTCTCTCTCTCTCTCTCTCTCTAGTTAGGGACTCTGTCACGTCCATAAGCATATGGATGTTTTGAAAATTCAAACCTCAGAAAAGTTTGACCAGGTATATGTGGAGAAAAACATTTACATCTGGAACGATCATTAGATTCATCACAACATGTACTTACTTCATACTATCATTTATCTTTGGTATTGTAGATATAAGTAATTTCTTTATAAACTTGGTCAAAGTTTCAAAAGTTTGACTTAAAAAAATGTTGGAACTACATTATCGAACGGATGGAGTAGCTCTTTCTCTCTCTCTGCTATCTCTCACGGGCCTCCCCTCTCACTCGAACTCTCTATACCGACGGATTATATGGTCACTGAGTCAGCGTATAGCTCCGTATATTGTTTAGTTGACCGGTCAACCAATCCACATGCTGCCTTGTCAGCTCGTGTTCTGTATCTTCGTGTGCTGGCCCATGTGGCAGTGGGTGAAAATAAGTAAACTAGAGGCCTATCTGACACGCGGTGAAGTAAACAAAGTTGAAACCACTCGGGGTAGCACCCCGCTCGCTAGTAAATTGAGGGCGCATTGAGGACAAACTTCTTGCGCGCGAAGGACGCACTCACGCACAATTCACCACTGCGCGGCGGCATGCATGAAGGACGACTTTTCGCGCACACCCAACACACAACACACGACTGCGTGTACACCAGCGTCGCCGCTGGTTGAGATGGACGGCCTGGCAGCCAACAAGCGGAGGCGGCTCGAGCCAAAACTTCATACGGCCGAGCCTGGACTTCATCAGCAGCCTCCCAGACGACATGCTGCTCATCATCATCGGCCTCCTCCCCACCAAATCTGCCGTGCGGACCGCCCTGCTCTCCCGGTGGTGGCGCCCCTCTGGCGCTGCGTCCCCTCAACCTCACCGTCGACGGCTGCCTCTGCGACGGGGATTGCAAACGCATGGCCGCGATCTCCAAGATCCTTTCATCGCACCACAGCGGCCCAGACGCCTTGACATCCGCATGTTCAGTACCAAGCGCAAGGTCCAACCCAAGTTCGACGAGTGGTTCTTATCCCCGCCCTAGATCAGCTCGAGGAGCTCAGCTTTGAAGCTGGACGATGTCGCTCTCTGCCGCCGTCGCGCTCCGCCTCACGCCAACGCCGCACCGCGCCGGCTTCAGCTCTCGCTATCTTCCCAGTTAATGCGCGCCGCCCTTCTTCTCCCTCAACTCAAGTAGCTCGACCTCTTCGACGTTGTCATCTCGAAGAAGGCTATGGAGCACCTGCTCCGCAGCTGTACTGTGCTCGAGTACCTTCGTCTTGAGCAGATCCACGGGTTCATTAGCCTCCACATTGCCTCGACGAATCTCCGATGGATTTATGTGTCTTACTGGCCCCGCAACAAGACATCAATTGGGAAGAGATCACTCCACCTGTTCCACGTTATGGTTATTGAGAATGCGCCTTTCTTTGAGAGATTGCTTGTATCGGATCTAGAAGGTCCAACAAAAATCAGGGTCATTGACGCGCCGAAATTGACAGCGTTGGTGTATTCGTCTGCCAAATTCTCCGAACTCTTTATTGGATCCGTAATCGTTCAGGTACAACACTCATCTTCTTCTTCGTCTTCTTGAAATTCACATTTTTAAATTTCTTCTTGATGTATTTACGACCGTCTTCCAGAAAATGATTCCCACAAGCTTGACCCAGTCCATGCGCACAGTGAAGATCTTAGCACTAAAATCTATCGGCCCCAATCTGGATCAAGTTGTTGGATTCCTTACATGCTTTCCGTGCACGGAGAAGCTACTCATCGAGGTGAAACTTCTTTCCTATAAGTAAACGGTAATCACAATGTAGCTCAATTTTTTCGTAATTTTCCCAAATTACAATGACAAGTGTAGTGTTCAAAAGCGCATCTACGCCTTTACCGAAAGAAATGTTTTTAGTATTTTTTTCTCATGTGATCACCTGCATTGTTTTTATGTTGTACTACTATAGCAGCCTAGGCTAGTCATAGTGGAAAGTAACTTAGACTACTCCAATAACTCTATGGTTACCCTAAGAGCAAGTACTACCTCCGTCCTTGTTTACTCTTCCAATTTTGTAGTATCAAAATTTGACCATAGATTTAACTGACAAAATGTTAATGCATGTCACTAAGAACTATATCGTTGGATTCGTATTTGAACATAATTTCAAATGGTGTAATTTTTAGTGACATGCATTGGCATTTTCTTAGGTAAATCTATGGTCAAAATTTTATACTAAATCCGAGGTAGTATTCCCTCCGTCCCAAAATTCTTGTCTTACATTTGTTTAGATACGGATGTATCTAACACTAAAATGTAACTAGATACATCCGTATTTAGACAAATTTAAGACAAGAATTTTGGGACGGAGGAGTACAAAAGTGGGCTATGTAGGCCAAAACATGTGCCAAATTCACTTGTGATGCATTTGGCATCGATGCCCTCCATTGCTCACGGTGTCCCAATCTGGATCACCTACTTTGCTCCGGTGCCAAATTAACTCACGCAATGAAAAACAACTGCGTCGAGAGAGAGAGGACTGAGGCAATAAAAAACACTTGTTTGGGAGATTGAGAGGCTGGTGTAGTTGGTTTGATTGATTTGTTTATACATGTGGGTCTGTGTGCTGCACGGTGCCAACTCTCTTACATCGCGAGAGCGGTGCCAAAATCTTTTGATTTGACATTGATGCGTATTATGTGGCATACTTTTGCGAAATATGGCATCAGCCACATAGTGGAAGGCAACAAATGCCCAAGCTCTTCACGTGCTCCTATTTAAATGAGAGGAAACAGAGAGAGAGAGAGAGAGAGAGAGAGAGAGAGAGAGAGAATATCACTAGCCATGACCAACCCTATCGTATGAACGAATGATATTGGTACCTCTTGATGACACGGCAATCTTATGCAGCCAGCTGCTCTAATATGTTCTCTTCTTTTGCAGATAAAAAAAGACCTGAAAGTGAAAAATGTGTTGCACTATAACAATCTCATCGAATGCCTTGATCTCCATCTTACGTAAATTGATTATATCGACTACCGAGGCAGCACATCCGAGATTAAATTGGCGGAGTTCTTTGTTACGGAGGCAAGTGTGCTCAAGGTAATGAGGTTTGGCGTTCTCTGGCGCAACAATGAATGGCGTCTTGATCACCGCATAGCGTCTAAGCCTAAATGACAAAGTCTCCATGAAGCTGAATTTGTTTACGAAACATCAAGTGGCGGAGACTCGAAAACTTATTTGTCCATTAGTGACTTGTCAGGGCGGTGGATTTTAGTTTGTACGATAATGATGCATCCACCTAAAGTAACGGAAGTTCTTACGTAAACTTCCTAGTAATTCCCTCTTCGTAGGTGCAGCATTACTCCTAACATTTGTAATATCAGTTTGAAACTTGTAATATTGTCGTGTCCTATTCCTGAGTTTTCAAAATCCTGCGAATCAAACAGGTCCTGAGTTGGTGATGATGTTGTGCCTCCCATCTTTCACCAATAGCCGTCGGATCTAGATCTGACGCATACAAACCAAGCTTCTCCATTTTTGCAAAAAGATGCCCGCACTTGTTCCCTATTTACAAACAACTCCTTGTCTCTCAGAATCAGCCTTATCTCCTCCCCACCACATCTAGAAGGCCGTGGAAAAATCTGGCGCGATGGCCGCTGCTCGAGCCGTCCACCCCCAATCTTGGTGTTCCGTGCAATGCACCTGCATCTACGCACGGAAATTATGTCGAGCAGGGCTAGTTGTGGCAGGCTAGCTCTACAGCCATGATGATAGTGACTGCAGACGGTGAGGCTGACTATGGTATGCCGAACACGGCGCCTATACTCAGTGTCATCTCTAGCGAGGTCTTGTCACTTTCTTGTGAGGAGTGGCACGTAATAATTTGACCAATCGGGTAGTACAAAGGTGCTAGTACTCCTACTACTACATTGGTAGTACTACTACTAGTACTAGTAGCACCACCGTCTGGATTTAGGAGTACTACCACGTCCATCTGGATTTTAGTATTTGACTAGCAATATCTAGTAATGCATGTCACAAAAATGTACTACTCCTCTCGTAAATAAATACATGGTGTTTTATTCCTATCGTGAGAGAACTTAATATTTTTTTGCTAACTAGAGTACTAATAGGATTACATGCAATGAACTAAACACTGCATGTCATGTTTGGTAGTCTCAAGTCACTGAAAGCATGCATGGCCCACATCTCTCATTGGATGATATGTCACGAAATAAGAAACAAGGAGTGAGTTAATGCACCGTGCCTAAGTATTTTGGGATTATTTGGTTTTCGTAAGGTGACTTACACAACATTTTTGTTTACATGCATTAACATTTATTAGTTAAATCAAAGGTCAAAACTTGGCGCAAAATGCAAAGGGGACCAATAAACCAGTAAACATCAAACATTATCTCGTTTGGCCCCAACTAGAGGTCCGGTGAGATGACTGTATCAGACCGGCACGAGGGGGGCGCAACTTCATTGACTTCACGGCAAGCTGCCTTTGGGTGAATGACACGTGGGCCCAGGGGTGGCTGGCCCACCTACAATACAGCCCAAAGGCAAAAGAGAGGGCCGAGGAGTAGTACGAAATCCTACGCACCTACGCACGCTAACCAAGGGCAAGAGTGATCACTCGAATCGCAAGATCAGTTGACTAGAAGCTACGCTAGACCCATGGAGGCGATGAGCGCGAGCATCAGCCGGCTGTGCCAGATGGTCCACGACGCCGGCCTGCGGCCCGGCACCGAGGAACGTCTCCAGGTAGTATTGCTTGAGGCCGCCAGGGCGAGGGGCCGCTTGGACGGAAGCTTCGTCTCCTTATTCGACGAGGTCCTCGTCGGTTTCCTCGACAAGTTCACCGTCGTCAAGAAGCTTGTGGACGACTTTGACGTAAGCCTCCAGCCGACGCGCCCAGACTCTGCGATGCCCGCCACCCTCAACGACCACTATGGTGACAACCTCTTGGCGACCGGTGGCCTACTGCCGCCGTCACGCCGGAGAATGTCCATCTCGAGGTCGTGCTCGCCGCGCAGCGCCTGGCGCAGCAAGACACCATCGACATAATCACCAACGTCTACGCGCAATTCGTCCAGAAGGACTACTACATGCAAGAGGAGGACGATAGGACGCTGGCCTTCTTGGACCGCAGGGCAACCTTGGACGGCAACCTTTGCTCGGAAGCACGTTGAGCTCGCCGCCAACGCCGCTGCTCCTCACACGTCGGTTGGTGACGCGGCGCACTAGGGCGTGAGGATGTCGTTGATGGAGCCATATGTATTTTTGTCCTTCCTTCAAATCCATGTAGTAGTATATGATACTACAGTAATTATCTTACCTTTCGCATCAACTTCATAATTTTCGTACGTACTTCATGCATGAACAGCGCCAGAACCAAACTTCTCATTACTCTAGGCAAAATTGTTATTTTCTATCTATCGGTCGCGCCATGGAGCAGAACCAAATTTTACAAGTTACGAGTTCAAAAGGAAAAGCCTGCCGTGTTCGCATCGCACCCCCACACGGTTGGTCCGGCACGCCGCTCAAGCGGGAATGCGTGCGGTGTTGCATTTTCACTTACAAGTGGGACCGCAGTTGAGCAAACCGACTATCGGCAAACCCCCACCCCGCCCACCGCGCGATGGCTGAGAAAACAGGAGGGAGAAGAGATGGCTGTAGCACGGACTACAAGAAAATTGGTGTCGGATGGGACTCGTGTGCCGTACTACTAGACGTGAATGCTAGTTATGGCCCATGCCACCCCACTATATCGAGCCTATATCGAGGTACGTAGAACAAATTTCCTGCAGTCCGTGCTCAGGCCTCCTCTCTCTCTCTTCTTAGCCAGCCAGCGGATGCGCGGAGCCCATCGTCTATTTGGTCATATGCGGCCCCACATGTCAGTGAAAACGCAAGAGGACCCACTGAACCTGCACATCTTTCACCTCGACGTGCTGGTGATGAAAAACAAATCCAATAAAGATCTTCGGTGGCCGCTTTTGGAGTTACTCAAGAGTAGTAAGATTCTATTCTGATTTAACCCAAGATGCACATCTCGTGGCTTCAACTTCCACTCTATTTTCTTTCATGACACGACACGGATCTTTGGATGTCCCACGTGTCGGCAAAAGGAGGAAGAACCTGACCAAATCTTCGGTTGTGCTCTTGGATTAGACTAGTTGTGCTAACTTAAAATTTTATTTTGTACTCCCTCGGTTCCAAAATACTTGACTTCCATTTGTCCAAAAATGGATGTACCTATATACTAAGACATGTCTATATACATATATATTTTGACAAATAGAAGGCATGTATTGTGCAACGGAGGGAGTAGAATGGATGCAAGTTTTTGTATTGGGAAGAAGAGTACATCCATATATTGATAGAGCGCAATTTAGTAGATGTTCTATCACTTTTAACTAGTAGCACAAAGGCTAGAGATGAGATTAGTGCACTTGTTGATAATCCTACTAGAATAGAGGCTAGACATGAGACTAGATGCGAGGAAGCAACGTCTACTTCTTTACACTCGAAGAAGAAAGAAGCACGCAAGATCGAGCCTCCGCAGATCAACAATGAATGCATCGAGAAGGCACTAATCCAACTTACAGGAGTAGTAAAATGTATTCTTGTGGTTCTTGTTTTCTTTGGTCTTGCTTTTATAGTCAAAATTATCATTGGAGTTCGTGCAAAATGGAGGTCCGTTTGGGGTCGTGCGTTGGAGTTGGCCTTACAAGTGGGACCGTAGTTAAGGAAACCGACTATCGGCAAACCCCCACCTCGCCCGCCGCGTGATGGATGAAGTTAGAGAAACGACGAGGTTGAAGAGATTGCTCTAGCACGGACTCCAAGAAATAATATGGTGTCAGATGGATGTCGTGGTGGTGGCGTGTGCCGTACTCACGGGCGTGAATGCTTGTTCTAGCCCATGCCACCCTACTACTCCTACTACTTACTCCTACTATATAGTACTAGTATCGAGGATTCGAGGTGCTTTGATTACGTCTGTGAACACATTAACATATGGCTACTGTAAAACACCCACCGACGCCTTGAAGAATGTGAAGCTAGTACAATTTGTGTACTACTATTGTTGTTTGGCCTAATCCTATAACCTGTTGCAATGCACGTACAATTATGTATTCGTAAAATATTTTTTTGCCTCGTCGCACCACTCACTCAGAGAAGCGACTCGAAAGCCATTCATAAATTTAGTATGTTTATCACAGGCATATCATTTTATTACATACAACAGGTCATCAACCCACATCGACATCGAGGATACATTATAAATACTAAAGTTTTCACCACACAACAAATAACAAGCAATGAAATGAACTTCAACGCAACCATTCCTCGGCGTTGGAAACGCTTGCTTTGAACCACAAGTGATTCTCTGGGACGGGCCATCCATTGTCGATCTGGAGACCAATGCAGGATTGATCATCCAGGCAGAAGCGGCCTACTATGTCAGTACCAGGGTAGGGAACCACCCAAATGTCCGAGGTATAGACACAGTTGCTTCTCATAAATGTGTCAACAGCAGTTGGATCGCCTTTCACCGTCATCGGATAGTTTTTCCAAGGAAGAGCGAGTTTTCTCCATGACTATAAATTCTATACCAGGGAGAAGGAGTTGGCGCTAGCACACTAGTATCCATCCCGAATACCATGCAACGGGTGTTGGAATAGGTCCGGAGAGTGCGACCATGGGAGACACGTGCTTCCTTAGCAGTAATATCATCAGTGGGCTGTATACACACAAGAAGAGGTGATCCATCGGAATTAGTTGCCAGGCGCCACAGAGTATATGGGCGATGCTCGTCCTCATGCTCGTGATCATCACCATCGTCATCTCCCCCTTGGTTATAAAAATTTTCAAGTATAGGTGGTGGGATGTTCACAGGACCTTGGAAACACAAGAAGAAGGTTAATTAGTAAAGGGAAACTTGCTAACCCACATGCATGTGGATGAAACAATTATAATTACAGTAGAAGACAAACGTATCGAAACAACGAGGATCCCATGCAAAAGCGATTACCACAGTGGTGGCAGCAAACACAAGGCCCTCTTATTGAATTGCATCACAGTACTCATCCGTGTACAGAAACTGATTTTTCAGCAATATCCATCGAGTCAAACCATCAAGGACGGTAACAAGCTTGTCAAAGATAGCAACAACTTCATAGTTGTTGTAATTCCAAGAGCGGTTCGGAACTCGACAAATTGCTATCTTCCGTAGAAGACAGTCACCATGATCGTATTTGAACGTGCGTAGAATACCGGTGTGCTCAACCTCTGGGCAGTCTGAGATTTTTGGAAGTGGAACCCGGTGACGAGTGTACACATTTACAAGTTCCCACACGTAGTTGTACCCAAATATAAACAACCCAATCTCCATTTGCTCCTGCCCAAGCCTTGCCCTCAAGCGATGGCATCTTAACATCATACGTATCATTATCAAGCGGCATCAACTTGCACAGGGCGAGGCCTCCGTCGTCTGCGGCGCCCGTCATCAGGGTCACGGCGAAGAAGATAGGGGAGATCAAACTGCTCCTTGACTCTTGGGTTCCTTGTAATGATGTTATTAGTTGAGTCGAGAATGGGCTTGAACGAACCTGCTATGCTAGCCGAGGTGATGACGTCGCATCGATCAATGAGTTCCTCCACCACGTCATCTTTCAGATCGGGGCAAGAATAACGGGTCAAGTTTCCGGCATGTTCCTCCATGGAGAAGACGATCGAACAATGGCGTAAGAAAGGGTGAAGGGCTGAAGGAAAATGGAGGAGGGAGATGAAGAGCGTCTGACAGCGATTCCAAATCGAGAGGGAAAGGCGAAGAGTCGGTGGACGGTTGCGAGTTTGCCACAGTTCACGAAGAGGCGCCCCGGCCTACACGTTCGTTCGGAAATACTCCTACTACTCGCCGTCGTCTCACTGATATGTTGGAACAGGACCACATGTCAACGAAACATGGTGTGTAATTTCTCGTGCAAAATGCGATCTGGCCGTGTTGGCCCGAGGTGCCGCATTAGTTATCGACCTTTATTTTTTTAATGGCGTGCCGATCAGTTTTGAAGCACGACTAACTGGTACTGTACGTAGAGAAAATATAAACTACTCTACCACTACTCCACCTCCAGTACTAGTAGTATAAAAAAGATATATAGGCTGGAGCTTTAGCGCTTTCTTGCTAAGGGTTGCCCACTTGCTTCTCACACTACCACCCTCTATCCAAATCTGAAAAAAGACGGCCCCTCTCTCCCTCCTCACCGGTGGTCACAGATCCGCCGGGGAAGAAAAGGGCGCTTGACGTTAGCCTTTCGAAATGCGAGAGTCACGCACCGACGACAAGGTCGTCCTCTCGAGACCCTAAGCGCTCAAGGCTGGGATGGCCTCTCCGTCCCCAAGCTTCGCTGCCGTAGTGTGCGGAGGGCAGGCGACCACGAGCGAAGCCACTTCCCGCTGACCCTCGGGTATGCTACCTCTTTTGAACCATAACCTTGTTCTATTGCCCCATACGCCACGCGTCGTTGCATGTGGATATTTTTCCACTCCACCATCTTCCCAATTTGCTATCCTCTGCTTTCTGCTGGCACGCAGATGAAAACCATAATTTGCACTATTAAAGGAAACCCTACTTCATGCAGACTAATCCATATCCGGGTTGAATAAGGAAAGGAAGGAGACTGTACTATCCAAGAGAGTAGGCATCAAACCCGCATCTAGGTTGAAAAGGGAAAATCAGTAGCTAAGGAACGAGTCTCGTGTCTCTTGGTTGAAGAAGGGTAGAAAGGCATGACAACGCAATAGAGAATGACCAGGTCGATCGGTTTGTTGTCCTCGCATAGGAAAAAGGTGGCTAAAGAGAACAAAATGGGACATAATCCACATATGCTGCCCGGATATTTGTTGCTCTGGGCAACCATACCTCCCTCACCACTCTCCGTCAGGTGGAGGTACATCGTCTTCGGTGCGCCTTGTCCGAATGGGCCTCCCATGCTCTTATTGCCACTTTTTTGCTGTTAGTATAACGCCACCAGTCAAGTCAAGCAATGCTCTTGCTAAAGTGATGCCACATTTAACTAATGCCGCTCTCGGTCTAATGCCACCGATAAATTTAAGCAATGCCATTTAATGTCCTTTGGATTATTTGAGGTTATTTGTTGATTGTGGATGTATTAAAGATCTTTCGGCTAAGGCATTCTAATGTTGTTGCACAGCCAAGATACCAACGATGAAACTTGTTACTACCTTCAAATTTTTGCCTTTATTAATGCTTATAGATTACATACCTCACTTTCATGAGATAAGTTAATTTTTTACAGTGTCACCAAAATGCCAAGGCGCCGATGTCATTTTATTTTGGTTAAGCGCATGCAGACAATTATGAAGACAAGAGGAAAGGTCAAGAGCGGGCACCTCCTCCTCCAAATGTTCTCTTGAGGAGGTCCGTATGTTTGTCTCTAATGCCTGTCGACAACATACACGACATCATGATGTAATGTTAAGTCATTTCCTTTTATGCAGTGTCCTTTGAATTGTCAAGGCGGTGATGGCATATTATTTTAGTAGAAGCGCACAAAATTTGCTTAAAGAAGAGGAAAGGTCGAGGAATGGCTCACTTTTCGAGAAAAACTATGTATGCCTTCACGACATCGGCCGATGTTGCTTTATTTATTCCTTCAAACAGGTGGTTAGAAACAGTCTTGCTACCTTTTCCCATTAAGAAATTGGAATGCTTATATTTGTGAGTCTATGCTTCAACTAGTGCCACTTTTAGAGTAATCACACTTTCAATATCTATGCAAACAGGGATGCTCGATTTTAGTGGAATCGCACAAAAAGTCCAACCGGTTCAACATTAGGAGCATGTTTTTCCAAACCTTTATATCCAATTGGTGTCACTATGAGTTGTTCATTACGAAGGTACATGGTTTGCTACTATCTTGCTACTCTTTTTGTCTTGTCATTAGATAGTAATACTAGTGGTTTGCATGTGAATTTATTGGCGGGGTGGACCTACATTGGAGGTGCAGGACATGATTCAATGATTGGATGCTCAATTTCGGTTGTACCGATTTCACCTCTTCCATCACTGCGAACATGGATATCCTTGGTGCGATGAAGAATAGGCGCTTATATTTACGCTCTGAACCAGCAAATCAATTCAGTATGAAATTGTCCAGGCAAAACATAAGCATGTCAGTTGTCGGTCGAGAACATGGCGGATGCTAAGCGGAAGAGACATGTTTAAACCGAAAATACAAGGTGTGGTATATGTTTACTAGCTGCTTGATATTTGTGCAGAGCAGAGATGTCTTCCGTTGCTATTTGGCAAACAAACAAAGTGTCCGCAATTTTGGTTGAAGCGCACAAGAGAATAGTATAGTCATCGCATGCGGTGCCATTTGAAAATAGACACGTAAATATTGGATAGTCACTTCATGGACTTGCAGAAAAGTAGTATTGTACTACTTATTGGCCAACCTTTGGGTGCTTCATTGCTTTGGTCTGATTATACAATGGGCATCATTTTTCCTAAGTTAAAGTTTGTATTCCGAAAATAGTCTCGCCGTGTGATCAAGAGAAGACCAAATCATATTGCAGTGGATGTTCCTCCATCATGTGTGGTTCATTCTCATGGTTTCGGTTGTTGGTGAAACCACTTACATTTGCAAGAGGAATTGTAGACTTCACAAACAAATTTGTCTTTTCGGTATGTCTTGAATGTTGGCCAAGAGAAGCATCCATGTTAGTAGGAAGAATAGATGTTTTTTCTAGATCTTTGCTTTTGGAGCTACATATTTGTATATGATCTATGAATCATTGAGATGCATTAACATGTTGATCTTATGTATGGGAATCGTACTAGTTAGTTTTAGTTGCGACGCAAGATCCAAAGTGGCTGATCTTTGCTTTTGGAGCTACATATTTGTATATAATTTGTGAATCATTGAGATGCATTAACAGTTACTTATTTCTGTTCGCTCAGTGTTTACAAAGTTACTGATCGATCACTAGCTAGCCTACAAATGCGCTCCTGGCAGTTTTATTTGTGACGCAAGATGCGAAATGGCAGTTTTTTGAATAAAAATGCCTACCTCTAAAAAGCCCGACAAGCTACACTATCGATCCTACACGGATAAAAATGCCTACCTCTGAAGAAACTGACAAGCTACACTATCGATCCTACACGAATAAATAGCGGATCACACTCGTACTAGTAGCTCCTTTCCGGTTTGCAGGGCTTAATTCAAACCTCTCACCAACCAAGGTACTCCCTCCGTCTGGGTTTATTAGTCCCGTGAGCAAAGCAGCAAGACCAAGGCATGGCAATAATTAACAACATGCAGAAGTTTAAGCCTAATTAATTCTAGCGATTTAAGTGGCTGCATGCATGCCCTCGGCTGCGACTCGTTGCATCTTTGCTTAGCGTCTTGCTACTGCGGCGATTACGAGTGCCTGCATGCAGCTGGCCGTAATTAAGGCAGCTAACTGATGCGAAAAAAGATACGCTTTAAATCCGTGGAATCATTATTGACAAGGAGGGAGATGATTCGAGTGCACTCGTTTGACCGCCATGCCGGCGTGCAACCCAGACGGGACGGGACGACACTGCCATAATTTCAGTTTCTCTAGTTTTCCACGGCAAGCTGGTGTTGGAAATATGCCCTAGAGGCAATAATAAATTAGTTATTATTATATTTCCTTGTTCACGATAATCGTTTATTATCCATGCTATAATTGTATTGATAGGAAACTTCGAGATACATGTGTGGGTACATAGACAACACCATGTCCCTAGTAAGCCTCTAGTTGACTAGCTCGTTGATCAATAGATGGTTACGGTTTCACGACCATGGACATTGGATGTCGTTGATAACGGGATCACATCATTAGGAGAATGATGTGATGGACAAGACCCAATCCTAAGCCTAGCACAAAGATCGTAGTTTGTATGCTAAAGCTTTTCTAATGTCAAGTATCATTTCCTTAGACCATGAGATTGTGCAACTCCGGATACCGTAGGAATGCTTTGGGTGTACCAAACGTCACAACGTGGCTGGGTGGCTATAAAGGTGCATTACGGTATCTCCGAAAGTGTACATTGGGTTGGCACGAATCGAGACTGGGATTTGTCACTCCGTGTAAGCGAAGAGGTATCTCTGGGCCCACTCGGTAGGACATCATCATAATGTGCACAATGTGACCAAGGGGTTGATCACGGGATGATGTGTTACGGAACGAGTAAAGAGACTTGCCGGTAACGAGATTGAACAAGGTATCGGGATACCAACGATCGAATCTCGGGCAAGTACAATACCGCTAGACAAAGGGAATTGTATACGGGATCGATTGAGTCCATGACATCGTGGTTCATCCGATGAGATCATCGTGGAACATGTGGGAGCCAACATGGGTATCCAGATCCTGCTGTTGGTTATTGATGGAGAACGTCTCGGTCATGTCTACATGTCTCCCGAACCCGTAGGGTCTACACACTTAAGGTCTGGCGACGCTTAGGGTTATAAAGGAAGTTTGTATGTGGTTACCGAATGTTGTTCGAGTCCGGATGAGATCCCGGACGTCACGAGGAGTTCCGGAATGGTCGGGAGGTAAAGATTTATATATGGAAAGTTGTTGTTCGGGTTAGGAAAAAGTTCGGAGTTTTTCGGTATTGTATCGGGAAGCTTCGGAAGGTTAGGAGGATTCGGAGGGGTCCGGAGGTCCGGAAATTGTTCCACCACGTCCAATACAGTAGCATGGGCTGTAAGGGCGCCCTAGCCTTAATGGGCCGGGGCACCAGCCCCCAAGGCCCATGCGCATGGGAAGGAAAAACCCTAAGGGGAGGGCCTCCACTTGACTTGGGAGGCACTCCTCCCCTTTGGCCGCCGCCCCTCCTCAGATTGGATCCGAGGGGCCGCCCTTCTCCTGCCCCTATATATATGTGGGGGTGGGAGGGCAGCCGCACCACATGTTACAGCGCAGCCCTCCCTCCCAAGTCCCTTCTCCTCTCCGCGGTGCTTGGCGAAGCCTCGGGATTGCCACGCTCCTCCACCACCACCACGCCCGTTGTGCTGTTGCTGGATGGAGTCTTCCTCAACCTCTCCCTCTCTCCTTGCTGGATCAAGGCATGGGAGACGCCACCGGGCTGTACGTGTGTTGAACGCGGAGGTGCCGTCCGTTCGGCACTAGGATCTCCGGTGATTTGGATCACGATGAGTACGACTCCTTCAACCCCGTTCTCTTGAACGCTTCCGCTTAGCGATCTACAAGGATATGTAGATGCACTCTCCTTCCCCTCGGTGCTGGTTTCTCCATAGATAGATCTTGGTGACACGTAGGAAAATTTTGAATTTCGCTCGTTCCCCAACGATGGCATCATGAGCTAGGTCTATTGCGTAGATTCCTTGCGAGTAGAACACAAAGTAGTTGTGGGCGTTGATGATGTTAAATATGCTTACCGTTACTAGTCCAATCTTGCTTGACGGTATTGTGGGATGAAGCGGCCGGACCGACCTTACACGTACACCCACGTGAGGCGGTTCCACCGACCGACATGCACTTGGTGCATAAGGTGGCTAGCGGGTGCCAGTCTCTCCCACTTTAGTCGGAACGGATTCGATGAAAAGGGTCCTTATGAAGGGTAAATAGCAATTGGCATATCACGTTGTGGTTTTGCGTAGGTAAGAAACGTTCTTGCTAGAACCCATAGCAGCCACGTAAAAACATGCAAACAACAATTAGAGGGCGTCTAACTTGTTTTTGCAGGGTATGCTATGTGATGTGATATGGCCAAGAAGAATGTGATGAATGATATGTGATGTATGAGATTGATCATGTTCTTGTAATAGGAATCACGACTTGCATGTCGATGAGTATGACAACCGATGTGAGCCATAGGAGTTGTCTTTATTTATTGTATGACATGCGTGTCATTGAACAACGCCATGTAATTACTTTACTTTATTGCTAACCGGTAGCCATAGTAGTAGAAGTAATAAGTTGGCGAGACAACTTCATGGAGACACGATGATGGAGATCATGATGATGGAGATCATGGTGTCATGCGGTGACGATGATGATCGTGGAGCCCGAAGATGGAGATCAAAAGGAGCAAAATGATATTGGCCATATCATGTCACTATTTGATTGCATGTGATGTTTATCATGTTTATGCATCTTATTTGCTTAGAATGACGGTAGTAAATAAGATGATCCTCATTAAAATTTCAAGAAAGTGTTCCCCCTAACTGTGCACCGTTGCGAAAGTTCGTCGTTTGAAGCACCACGTGATGATCGGGTGTGATAGATTCTTACGTTCACATACAACGGGTGTAAGCCAGATTTACACACGCGAAACACTTAGGTTAACTTGACGAGCCTAGCATGGCCTCGGAACACAAGAGACCGAAAGGTCGAGCATGAGTCGTATGGTAGATACGATCAACATGAAGATGTTCACCGATGATGACTAGTCCGTCTCACGTGATGATCGGACACGGCCTAGTTGACTCGGATCATGTAATCACTTAGATGACTAGAGGGATGTCTATCTGAGTGGGAATTCATAAGATGAACTTAATTATCCTGAACATAGTCAAAAGACCTTTTGCAAATTATGTTGTAAGCTCGCGCTTTAGTTCCACTGTTTAGATATGTTCCTAGAGAAAATATAGTTGAAAGATGACAGTAGCGATTATGCGGACAGTAGAAAGCTTATGTCCCTAATGCACCGCTTAGTGAGCTGAACCCCAATCGTCGTATGTGGATGTTGCGGACATCGGACATACACGTTTTGATAACTACGTGATAGTTCAGTTAAACGGTTTAGAGTTGAGGCACCAAAGACGTTTTTCGAAACGTCGCGGAACATATGAGATGTTTCGAGGGCTGAAATTGGGATTTCAGGCTCGTGCCCATGTCAAGAGGTATAAGACCTCCGATGAATTTCTTAGCCTGCAAACTAAGGGAGAAAAGCTCAATCGTTGAGCTTGTGCTCAGATTGTCTGAGTGCAACAATCACTTGAATCGAGTGGGAGTTGATCTTCCAAAGATAGTGATGTTTCTCCAAAGTCATTGCCACCAAGCTGCTAGAGCTTCGTGATGAACTATAACAAATCAGGGATAAATATGATGATCCTTGAGATATTCGCAATGTTTGACACCGCGAAAGTAGGAATCTAGAAGGAGCATCAATTGTTGATGGTTGGTGAAACCACTAGTTTCAAGAAGGGCAAGGGCAAGAAGGGATACTTCATGAAACGGCAAATCAGCTGCTGCTCTAGTGAAGAAACCCAAGGTTGAACCCAAACCCGAGACTAAGTGCTACGTAATAAGGGGAACAACCAACGGAGCAGAATTACCCTAGATACTTGGTAGATGAGATGGTGGCAAGGTCGATAGAAGTATATTGGATATACATTATGTTAATGTGTACTTTACTAGTACTCCTAGTAGCACCAGGGTATTAAGATACCGGTTCGGTTGCTAAGTGTTAGTAACTCGAAATAAAAGAGCTACGGAATAAACTGAGACTAGCTAAAGGTGAGCTGACGATATGTGTTGGAAGTGTTTCCAAGTTTGATTTGATCAAACATCGCACGCTCCCTCTACCATCAAGATTAGTATTAAACCATAATAATTGTCATTTGGTATTTGCGTTGAGCATAGACATGATTGGATTATGTCTATCGCAATACGGTTATTCATTTAAGGAGAATAATGGTTACTCTATTTATTTGAATAATACCTTCAATGGTCTTGCACCTAAAGGAATGGTTTATTGAATCTCGATCGTAGTGATACACATGTTCATGCCAAAAGATATAAGTTAGTAATGATAGTACCACTTGCTTGTGGCAATCGCCATGTAAGTCATATTGGTGTAAAAGCATTAAGAAGCTCCATGTTGATGGATCTTTGGACTCACTCTTTTTTGAAAAGTTTGAGACATGCGAACCATGTCTATTGGTGTATACGAATGAAGAAACTCCATGCAGATGGATCGTTTGGACTCACTTGATTTTAAATCATTTGAGATATGCAAATCATACCAAATGGACAAGATGACTGAAAAGACTCGGTTTTCATTAAGATGGAACAAGATAGCAACTTGTTGGAAGTAACACATTTTCATGTGTGCAGTCCAATGAGTGCCGAGGCATCGATGAATATCGTTATGTTCTTACTTCACGGATGATTTGAGTAGAATCTTGAGTGTATTTACTTGATGAAACACAAGTCTGAATTATTGAATGGTTCAAGTAATTTCAGAGTGAAGTTGAAGATCATCGTGACAAGAGGATAAAATGTCTATGATATGATCATAGAGATGAGTATCTCGAGTTCTGAGCTTTGGCACGCATAATTAAGACATTGTGGAAATTGTTTCACAATAAATACCGCCTGGAACGCCATAGTGTGATGGTGTGTCCAAACATCATAGTTGCACCCTATTGGATATGGTGCGTACCATGATGTCTCTTATCGAATTACCACTATCGTTCATGGGTTAGGCATTAGAGACAACCGCACTCACTTTAATAGGGCACCACGTAATTCCGTTGAGACGACACCGTTTTGAACTACGGTTTGGAGAAACCTAAGTTGTCGTTTCTTAAAAGTTTGGGGCTGCGACGCTTATGTGAAAAAGTTTCAGGTTGATAAGCTCGAACCCAAAGCGGATAAAATGCATCTTCATAGGACACCCAAAACAGTTGGGTATACCTCCTAATTCAGATCCGAAAGCAATAGGGATTGTTTCTTGAATCGGGTCCTTTCTCGAGGAAAAGTTTGTCTCGGAAAGTTGAGTGGGAGGATGGTGGAGACTTGATGAGGTTATTGAACCGTCACTTCAACAAGTGTGTAGCAAGGGCACGGGAAGTTGTTCCTGTGGCACCTACACCAATTGAAGTCGAAGCTTATGATAGTGATCATGAAGTTTTGGATCAAGTCACTACCGTACCTCGTAGGGTGACAAGGATGCGTACTGCTTCAGAGTGGTCCGGTGATCCTGTCTTGAAGGTCATGTTGCTAGACAACAATGAACCTACGAGCTATGGAGAAGCGATGGTGGGCCCAAATTCCGACAAATGGTTAGAAGCCATAAAATCCGAGATAGGATCCATGTATCATAACAAAGCATGGACTTTGGTGGACTTTCCGATGATCGACAAGCCATTGAAATAAATGGATCTTTAAGAAGAAGACGGACGTGGACGGTAATGTCACCGTCTATGAAGCTCGACTTGTGGCGAAGAGTTTTTTTCACAAGTTCAAGGAGTTGACTACGATGAGATTTTCTCATCCGTAGCGATGCTTAAGTCCGTCGGAATCATGTTAGCATTAGCTGCATTTATGAAATCTGGCAGATGGATGTCAAGACGAGTTTCCTTACCGTTTACGTAAGGAAAGGTTGTATGTGATACAATCAGAAAAGTTTTGTCGATCCTAAGGATGCTAAAAGGTATGCTAGCTCCAGCGATCCTTCTAAGGACTGGAGTAAGCATCTCGGAGTTGGAATATGCACTTTGATAGGATGATCAAAGATTTTGGGTTTATACAAAGTTTATGAGAAACTTGTATTTCCAAAGAAGTGAGTGGGAGCACTATCGAATTTACGATGAGTATATGTTGTTGACATATTGATGATTAGAAATGATGTGGAATTTCTGGAAAGCATATAGGGTTATTTGAAAGATGATTTTCAATAGAAAACCTGGATTAGGCTACTTGAACAATAAGCATCAAGATCTATAAGATAGATCAAAATGCTTAATAATACTTTCAAATGAGCTCATACCTTGACATGATCTTGAAGGTGTTCAAGATGGATCCCCAAAGAAGGAGTTCTTGCACGAGTTGTAAGGTATGAAGTTAAGAGTTAAAAGCTCGACCACGGCAGAAGAGAGACAAAGGATTTAAGGCCGCCCCCTACGCTTCAGACGTAGGCTCTATAGTATGCTATCTTGTGTACCGCAGGAAGTGTGCCTTGCCATGAGTCAGTCAAGGGGTACAAGAATGATCCAGGAACGGATCATTGGACAGCGCTCAAAATTATCCTTAGAGGAATAAGGACATGTTTCTCGATTATGGAGGTGATAAAGAGTTCGATGTAAAGGGTTACATCGATGCAAGCTTTAACACCTATCCGAATGACTCTGAGTAGCAAAACGGATACGTATAGTGGAGCAACCTTTTGGAATAGCTCCAAGTGGAGCGTGGAAGCAGCATTTACAATATGACATAGAAAATTGCGAAGTACATACGGATCTGAATACTGCATACCCGTTGACTAAAACCTATCTCACAAGCAAAACATGATCAAACCCCAGAACTCATTGAGACTTAATCACATGGTGATGTGAACTAGTTTAAGACACTAGTAGACTCTTTGGATGTTGGTCACATGGCGATGTGACCTATCAGTGTTGATCACATGGCGATGTGAACTAGATTATTGACTCTAGTGCAAGTGGGAGACTGTTGGAAATATGCCCTAGAGGCAATAATAAATTAGTTATTATTATATTTCCTTGTTCACGATAATCGTTTATTATCCATGCTATAGTTGTATTGATAGGAAACTTCAGATACATGTGTGGGTACATAGACAACACCATGTCCCTAGTAAGCCTCTAGTTGACTAGCTCGTTGATCAATAGATGGTTACGGTTTCACGACCATGGACATTGGATGTCGTTGATAACGGGATCACATCATTAGGAGAATGATGTGATGGACAAGACCCAATCCTAAGCCTAGCACAAAGATCGTAGTTTGTATGCTAAAGCTTTTCTAATGTCAAGTATCATTTCCTTAGACCATGAGATTGTGCAACTCCCGGATACCGTAGGAATGCTTTGGGTGTACCAAACGTCACAACGTAACTGGGTGGCTATAAAGGTGCATTATAGGTATCTCCGAAAGTGTCTGTTGGGTTGGCACGAATTGAGACTGGGATTTGTCACTCCGTGTAAACGGAGAGGTATCTCTGGGCCCACTCGGTAGGACATCATCATAATGTGCACAATGTGACCAAGGGGTTGATCACGGGATGATGTGTTACGGAACGAGTAAAGAGACTTGCCGGTAACGAGATTGAACAAGGTATCGGGATACCAACGATCGAATCTCGGGCAAGTACAATACCGCTAGACAAAGGGAATTGTATACGGGATCGATTGAGTCCATGACATCGTGGTTCATCCGATGAGATCATCGTGGAACATGTGGGAGCCAACATGGGTATCCAGATCCCACTGTTGGTTATTGACCAGAGAACGTCTCGGTCATGTCTACATGTCTCCCGAACCCGTAGGGTCTACACACTTAAGGTTCGATGACGCTAGGGTTATAAAGGAAGTTTGTATGTGGTTACCGAATGTTGTTCGAGTCCGGATGAGATCCCGGACGTCACGAGGAGTTCCGGAATGGTCCGGAGGTAAAGATTTATATATGGAAAGTTGTTGTTCGGGTTCGGAAAAAGTTCGGGTTTTTTCGGTATTGTACCAGGAAGCTTCGAGAAGGTTCGGAGGATTCGGAGGGGTCCGGAGGTCCGAAATTGTTCCACCACGTCCAATAAGTAGCATGGGCTGTAAGGGGCGCCCTAGCCTTAATGGGCCAGGGCACCAGCCCCCAAGGCCCATGCGCATGGGAAGGGGAAAAAACCTAAGGGGAGGGCCTCCACTTGACTTGGGAGGCACTCCTCCCCTGGCCGCCGCCCTCCTCGATTGGATCCGAGGGGCCGCCCTCTCCTTGCCCCTATATATATGTGGGGGTGGGAGGGCAGCCGCACCACATGTTCTCGCGCAGCCCTCCCTCTCCCAAGTCCCTTCTCCTCTCCATGGTGCTTGGCGAAGCCTGCAGGATTGCCACGCTCCTCCACCACCACCACGCCGTTGTGCTGCTGCTGGATGGAGTCTTCCTCAACCTCTCCCTCTCTCCTTGCTGGATCAAGGCATGGGAGACGCCACCGGGCTGTACGTGTGTTGAACGCGGAGGTGCCGTCCGTTCGGCACTAGGATCTCCGTGATTTGGATCACGATGAGTACGACTCCTTCAACCCCGTTCTCTTGAACGCTTCCGCTTAGCGATCTACAAGGGTATGTAGATGCACTCTCCTTCCCCTCGTTGCTGGTTTCTCCATAGATAGATCTTGGTGACACGTAGGAAAATTTTGAATTTCTGCTACGTTCCCCAACAGCTAGCACGCTAAGCCATTATGCATTGAATTCCGATGACCGTCACGCTACCTCCACCTATGAGTACTGTTTCCCGGCCTTCTCTGGTGCCACCGTGACCCAACTCGCCATGTCGTCATAAGCCCCCACCGGCCCGACATCGCTCGCCACGTCCACCATGCCCCCGCCCGTCCGCGGTAGGCGACGCCGGAGGCGGTCACCGCCGAAACTAGTGTTCGGGTTTTCACCGGAAGGCAGACGGAGGGAGGAGGCATTCTATCTGTCTTTAGATCACAATGCGGAGATCGAGGAGTTGTTGGAGCGCGACCCCATGGTGGAGGAGCGGGAGTTGTTGGAGCGCGACCGCCTGGCGGAGGAGCAGCGTATCGCCGATTTGTGCCGCCAGCGGGACATGGAGCAGTAGCGCCCGACGCTCTGAAGTCATGACGAGCGCCCGCGAATCGGGCCGACTACGTGAGGCCGACGCCCGACAAATAGCCACGAGGCTGTCGGCACGCACGCGTTCATGACGCCGATTTTACTACCAGCTCGTCAAGTGGGTTTCCGCTTGGAAGCCAAGCCGGTGGACCACGCCGGCATGGAAAGGGCCAACGCGCGCGAGTAACGCGCCCTATCGCACCTCTAGCAAGTCCGAGGCGAGGCGGAGGACGCCGGTGCCGGCATTTAGCATGGACAGCAGATGGCGGCCATCATCGTCTAGTTAGCTAAGAGTAAGTTAGTACTTGTATGCTACTAGAGTGTTAGTGGGAGTAGATAGTTAACTTGGCTATGATGGTTGTCAACGTGGAAGTTCAGTACTCTATATGTGGATCAGACCTGTTACTTTGCTCTGAATGTTGAACTTTCCGTTTGAACGTATGGAATGGGGTGTTATTTTTGAATGGGTTGTGTTTGTCCTCCACGGGTTTAGAGGCTGACTTGTGGGCCTAGCAAGTTGACGCGTACACAATCAGGAGATGATTATGCGTGGAGAGGATGACAGCGAGGACCCGCCAAGGTCATGGCGATGCACGCAAGTGCCTCCTTATTTCAAGCCAATAAAAATGGCTCTCCTAGTGGATTTCGACATCCGGGTCCCATGCCATTGTCAACGTAGTCAATAAACGAGAGAATTGCATAACGAGCGGTGACACCGGGGACCCAAAGAGCTCGCCCAGTTATTTTGTTTTGGGTTAATTTGATAAATGCCACTCCAAATCTGGTGTATCCGAGAAATGCCACTGCAATTTTCAAACTTTGAAAAATGCCATTTCTAGTGGCATTTTTCGAAGTCTGGAGTGGCGTTTTTCAAAGTTTACAAACTGCAGTGGCGTTTTTCAAAGTTTGCAAAAATTGTAGTGGCATTTTTCAAAGTTTGGAAATTGCAGTGGCATTTTTATGAATCGCCATAATTGGAGTGGCATTTATCTAATTTGTTTTTGAGACGGAAGCAGGGTGTCAACTGGGCTGTGCGGGACACTCTGGCCTGTCTAGACAGCCTTTTCTTTTATGTTTACCATAGACCAGCCCAGTAGTTTTTTTTTTCTGAAAATGGCTAGCCTAGTTTTTTTGTGATTTATCAAGTAAGTCGCTTTATCATGCCTGTTGGGCTGCAAATCTTTCAAGACGAGAAGAGCTTCATTCGGCTGGCCGAGAAAATGGCATATCAGTAATGAGAAATGGGTTGTACATTTTTAAAACACGTCAAACCGGCAATTTATTGGATTTTAAATTTGATATACATTTATTTTTAAAATCAGTCTGGATGTGACTCGAAATTTTGGGATTAAAAACAGTTCAGACCGCACTGACATATGCAAAAGTTCGTACAATTTTTTAACCGTGGCCACAATATGGGCTGTAATGCTAACAAAAAAAATATGGGCTCCAAAAAAACCCGTAAGAATTAGCAAATGGGCTGTAAATTATTTGAAATAATGGCAGATGGGTTGTATGATGTTTTCCACAGATTTGAGGCTTTCCACAGATAGCAGATATCGTTGGATGTCCATCCAACGGTAGTCGTCTTCTTCAATCTCTGCTCTTCTGCTCGGCCGCTCAAACAAGCGCCGGTGGACTGCCTGCTCCCTCCTCCTCAAGGCCGGGTTTGTGCTGGCCACAGAGGCCTCACCGCCCCACTCAGATTCGATCGCTGGCCTAGCCACCCATCTACTCACCCACACCTGTTGTTATTCTCCGGCGATGGCAGACGAACCAGTAAACACTCGTACAGTCGTACTCCCCTCCGCGTGGGAAACAAAAACAACTGATGTCAGTCTTCCCTGCCTCCGTGTCGTTCCCTTCCTAGGCCTCGCCGTCGTCCACCGCCCTGGTGCTCTCGGCGTGGCGTGGTCAACGACCGACATGCATCCGAAGTGGATCAGCGTGGAGAGGTCGACACTGGGTCCACGACGCATGCAAGAAAATGCCTCCTTATTACGCGCAAAATAATGATTCCTCCACGACATCCGGGAACCACCGAAAGGGCCTTCAGATTTCGCGAAAAACGTTACCGCCGCTGACAGCTTGGACCCACCAGCTATATCTTCGCACGCAAGGAAGTGCCTCCTTATTACGCAGAAAAAAATGAATACTCCCCCTGCTAGCTGGGACCCAGTATAGTGGGCCTACTAAGTTGACGGGGACGAAGGGCTTTGTCAACTTAGTCAATATGCACGATTCTAGCTCGACTGACCGCACGATGTCCATCCAACGGCCATAGTGCTTCTTCAACCTCTAGTCTTCTTGCTCCGGCCGCCCAAAGCGGCCGGTCGTGCCGCTTCTCGCCTCCTGTGGTCGGCTGTCTTTGCCAAGGCCTCCCGCCCCATACTACTCCACCGCTGGCCAGGCCATCCCCCCACTCCACTCACCCACACCCCCTGTTATTCTGCGGCGACGACAGCGCAGCCAAACCAGTGAACCCTCGTACTCCTCTCCGCGTGGGCATCTACTGCCGCATCTTCCCCGGCTCCGCGTCGTCCCCTTCCTAGGCCTCGTCGTCGTCCATCGCCCTGGTGCTCTTGGCGCGGCGTGGTCAACGTGGTCAAGGAATGACTTCCATCGGGCGTGGATCATGCGTGGAGAGGCCGATACCGGGTCCATGGCCGCAGCAAGGAAGTGCTTCCTTATTACGTGCAAAATAATTATTCCTCCACCTGACAGCAGGGACCCACCGGACGGGCCACCTTATTTTGCAAAAAAAAATGTTTGCCCCTGACTGTTGGGACCCACCAGCTACATCTTCGCACGCAAGGAAGTGCGTCCGGGCAAAAAAAACGATTCGCCCCACTGACTGCTGGGACCCACCAGCTACATCTTCGCAGCAAGGAAGTGCACGGCGGTCGGGACCCACCTGGTCAAAGCGTGCGTGGCGTTGTCATTACGGTCGTGAACGATATGCGTACATATATATTGGTGGATGTAGAGGAGCGCACGTGTCGTAGTAGAGGTGCGCACGTAGCATGTACACGTACGTACATCGACCAGGGTGCAAGAAAGAAAATATGGCCACGTATGTGTACATACAGGCGGGGTCTCGAATGCCTACTCGCGCATACGTACGGCCAGGGCTCGTGTACATGGCTGGGTGAACGGAGAAATAGCGTCGTCGTCGTGTTCATGGGGAGGCAACAGCGGAATGCGTCGTGTTCATGGGGAGGCAACGAAATGCGTCGTGTTCATCGGGAGGCAACGGGCAGCGTGGGAGCCAACCGGCTGGGTCGGAACGGAATGCGTGGTCGTGTTCATCGGGAGGGCTTGGGCGGAGCAGACGATGGAAGCGAGGCTGGCATCGCGACAACGGAGGAAACGGACCTCCCTACGCTCGGAACGGGTCCCGTTGATCGGGAGGGTGTGGCGTGTCGCAAAAGCGGAGGAAACGGACCTCCTATGATTGAAACGGGGTCTGTTGATCGAGGAGGGTGTGGCGTACCGCAAAAGCGGAGGAAGCGGACCTCCTACGGTCGAAACGGGGTCTTGTTGATCGGGAGGTGTGGCGTGCCATAAGCGGACCTCCTACGGTGAAAGCGGGGTCATGTTCATCGGGAGGGTGTGGCGTGCAAAAGCAGGACTCCACGGATCTTGTTCATCTCCACCGTCGACCTCCTCCGGCCTCCACGGGCTACCGTCGACCTCCTCCAGCCTCCACAGGCTCCTGTTCATCCAGCCTCCACCGCGCTACTCCACCGGCCATCGCTCAACCACCCCTCCACCGCTTCATCGTTCATCCAGCCCTCCACACCACGGGTCTGTTCAACCACCCCTCCACGGGCACCCCTCCACCGTCTACTATTCATCCAGCCCTCCACACCACGGGGTCCTGTTCATCCACCCCTCCACAGGCACCCCTCCACCGTCTACTGTTCATCCAGCCCTCCACCACACCACGGGGTCCTGTTCATCCAGAGGCAACGCCACCGCTCACTGTTCATCCAACCCCCCCCCCCTCCCCGCAACGCTCACTATTCATCCCATCGATCATCTTCAGTTAGCAGCAGTAGCGAAGGAACCGCTCGATCGGGTTCAGTTAACAGCCATCGATCGATCGCTCGGGTTCAGTAACGCGTAGCATGTAGTGCAATCGCTCGGGTTCAGTTAGAGCCCAACGCCTCGCTTGGGTTCAGTTAGAGCCAACGCCTCGCACACACGCAGCGTCGTGTACGAGAGAAAGCGTGCATCGCCGCCCCGACCTCCCACCGTAACCGGAACTCCCGAAATTTTCCTCCCCTCGCTTCTACCATGGTTTTTCCGTCATGGACGGCCCAAAGAATGTCATGCATTGCGTCTCCGGCCCGCCCAGACGAAAAGCCCATTTTCTTTCATGATTTTTGTCATAGAAGTAGGAGCCCACCACATCTATGATGATACTGGGTTTTGTCACAATTATCGTCATAGAAGTGTCATATGTATGACAGGAAAAAAATTCGTTCGGCCCAAAATGTCACGGATGTGTCTTTTTTTGTAGTGTTACCAAAAAGTTCGAAACCGTATAGTGCTATGCGGCTCTCTAGGCACGATCTCCGATAGCTCCTGAAGTGGTCTTTTGATTTGTAGCTCCAGTATGCGTAGATGGCGTTGAGATGACTACGTCTGCAAATGCTTCTGCTGCAGTCTGTGGAGCTGGAGGAGTTGACACTGGAGGAGCAACTGGGGTTGTGGCTGTAGTGGCAGGAGCAGAGCGAGCAGGCCTCAAATCTGCAGCTAGCTTAGTAGTTGACCTTTGTACCCTTGGCACTGGCCGGAATCTGTCTGTAGTGGGTCTATCATCAATGTCCTCAGCATCATCCCTTACCTTCTCCACAATGGTCTGAATCTCTGTGACCTTCACATCAAGGTCATACATCTTAGTCTCAATGATCCTTTCAAGAATCTCCTAATTCTGAGACAAGGTGGCCAAGCTCTTTTCAATCCTCATGGTAGGCTCAAGCAGATAACTAAGCTGATCTTACTTGGTATTGAGATTCACTATAGAAGCATCTGGAGCACTTGCTGCCTTTGCTGCTTTTGTAGCCTTTGCTTTCTCAATTTTCTCCTGGGCCTCTTCACATGTAGGATGTGATGCATCCATGACAACCTCGATGTCCTCAAAATCAGGCCTCAAGGGTAGATGCTCTTTGTCAAGCAGATATGTCCCAGTTCCGACCTTGGAGTTGATCAACATCTGAATGTGTGGGGCATATCCACAAGACCTCTTCTGGTCGGTTGTTGTCCTCTTCACTGTCTCAACAATCAAGCTCATAACTTTGAACTTCTGGGGCACATCAAACAAATGAAACAAGTTGATGGAGTAACCACGTATCATCTTGTGATCTCCAGACTTGGGCAACAATGTATGCCTCAAGATAGTGTTCATGGTGGTCAAACCAGCAAGCAGGTAATAGATTGAACCAAATTTGTGTGTCTCCAGAGCTGCATCAGGTATAGGCTTGCACATGTTAGCCATTGAGTTGTGATCCTTCCCGGGTTTGATATAAACATCAAGCACATCTTCTTCTTCCTTTGGAGCATTGATGAGCTCAGCCCATTCAGAGATGGAGGACTGGTACCTGGTTCCCTCAGTCATCCAGACAATCTTACCATCTAGGTAGCAGTGGGAAGTGGAGTAGAACTGCATGATCATCTCATCGTTCCACTTTGTCAGTTTCTGTCCAACAAACCCATCAACCTCATTCAGCCTGAAGCTTTCATGCACATGGGGAAAATAGTCTTCATTTTCATCAATGTAATCCCAATCAACCAATTTCATATCACAAACTATGGGCTTCTTGTCCAGGAGCACAGTTTCATAGAAGTCCTGTTGTTCTATGGTGTGAAAATTGTAGTCCATAGCAGTCCTTCTCCTTGTGGCACAAGGATCAGTCTTCCTCCATAGTATCAGACCATGATCCTTCCACAACTTCATTTTGTCAGCCACTGGATGATCATTATTATGATCTGGGATCTTGGGCTTCAATTTCCTGAGCACTAGTGGCTCATCATCCTCTTGGACCTCAGGCACTGGGGCCTTGTTCTTCTCTGCAGCTGAGATGTTCCTAGTAGATCTCTTTGGAACTGAAGGCTGGGGTGCTTGAGCTGGAGCTTTAGGCTTGGGTGCAGCAGGTTTGGGAGCAGACTTGGCTTGGAAGGAGCAGCACCAGTCTTGATGGCATCTGCCATCAACTTCTGTGACTTGGCAGGAGGTGCAGCAGGCTCTTCCTCCTCCTCCTCTTCTTCATCTCTCCTCATAGATGGTTGTTCTAGCCCTCTTTTTCTTTCCTCTAGCAGCCTCATCATCTTTAGATTGTTCCAATGTGAACTTCATGGTTTCTTGAGTTGAGGCTCTAACTCTGGACATTGGAGCTCTTCTAGGTGGAGCTTTCGTCTGCAGTCCAGGTTTGGTGGCAGCAGTAGTGCCATATTCCTTCTTGAGCACCTTCTTCTTGGAGGTCACAAAGTGGTCATCTTCACTGTCAGAATTTCTCTACTTTCTCTGCCTGGTAGTTGCCTTTGGCAAGTTGCTAGGTGTGCTTCGGCTTCCCTCATCATAGCTACCAGAGGGACTAGTGCCCTCATTGAGGTTGACTTTCTCTTCAGACATGTTCTGGCTGTCACTGGCTTCTGACAACTCTGCAACTGACCCTGTGAATAGATGGGTGTGGGTAGAGTGGATGAGCATCACAAAATATAGCTGGTCTTTGCAAAAACTGATTCAAAATCTTAACTTTAGTTTTCTACAGAAAGCATTTCAGAGCTACCGATTTGATAATCTCAGTGACACCAAAGCACTAACAGAGTCTAACACATGCAGTTTCGGTCAGACCGAATTGCAGTTTGGTGACTCCGAGAGGCTAGGGTTTCACTGAGAAATTGCTTTCGGTCTCACCGATCAGTACGTTTCGGTTGGACCGAGTTGTACTTAGTGCAATCGCCAGGGCCAATTGGTGTGACCGAAAACTTCATTTGGGCCAGTCCGAGATAATTTCGGTGGAAACCTAACCCTAAGATTTTGCATCAAAACTAATCTAGAGGAATTTTTGTGTGGATAAGAAGCTTTCAATTGTGGCAAGAATACATGCATTACTTTGTGCATCGAATCGGAGTACGGAAATAGCACAAAGGGGTTGAACCATACCCTAACTTGGTGGTGGTTCACTATGGTGGCAACAGTGGAGGCGATGTCCGCTGACGGCGGCGGAGACCTGCGACGACGGCGCACAGGTGGAGACGGCGATGATTGCTACCTCTTGAGCACTGCGTTGGATTTCCTTGAAGAGGAAAGGGTGATGCAGCAGAGTAGAGTAAGTATTTCCCTCAGTTTTTGAGAACCAAGGTATCAATCCAGTAGGAGGCTACGCGTGAGTCCCTCGTACCTACACAAAACAAATAGCTCCACGCAACCAACGCGATTAGGGGTTGTCAATCCCTTCACGGTCACTTACGAGAGTGAGATCTGATAGAGATGATAGATAATATTTTTGGTATTTTTGGGTATAGAGATGCAAAGTAAAATAAAAGGTAAAGTAAAAAAGCAAAGCAATAATAATGTGTTGGGAGATTAATATGATAAATATAGACCCGGGGGCCATAGATTTCACTAGTGGCTTCTCTCAAGAGCATAAGTATTTTATGGTGGGTGAACGAATTATTGTTGTGCAATTGCCAGAATTGAGCATAGTTATGAGAATATCTAGGTATGATCATGTATATAGGCATCACGTCCGAGACAAGTAGACCGACTCCTGCGTGCATCTACTACTATTACTCCACTCATCGACCGCTATCCAGCATGCATCTAGAGTATTAAGTTCAAGAAAACAGAGTAACGCCTTAAGCAAGATGACATGATGTAGAGGGATAAATTCATGCAATATGATAAAACCCCATCTTGTTATCCTCGATGGCAACAATACAATACGTGCCTTGCTTCCCCATCACACCGGGAAAGGACAAGCAAGATTGAACCCAAAGCTAAGCATTTCTCCCATTGCAAGAAAAACCAATATAGTAGGCCAAACCAAACTGATAATTCGAAGAGACTTGCAAAGATAACCAATCATACATAAAAGAATTCAGAGAAGATTCAAATATTATTCATAGATAGACTTGATCATAAACCCACAATTCATCGGTCTCAACAAACACACCGGAAAAAGAAGAAGATTACATCGAATAGATCTCCACGAGAGAGGGGGAGAACATTGTATTGAGATCCAAAAAGATAGAAGAAGCCATCTAGCTACTAACTATGGACCCGAAGGTCTGAGGTAAACTACTCACACTTCATCGGAGGGGCTATGGTGATGATGTAGAAGCCCTCCGTGGTGGATTCCCCTTCCGACGAGCTCCTAACAGGCCCCAAGATGGGATCTCGTGGATACGTAAAGTTGCGGTGGTGGAATTAGGTTTTGGCTCCGTGATTCGATCGCTTGGGGGTACGAGGTATATATAGGAGGACGGAGTACGTCGGTGGAGCAAAGGGGGCCCACGAGGCGTGGGCGCGCCTAGGGGGCGCCCTCCACCTCGTGGCCGCCTCCTTCTTTCTTGACGTGGGTCCAAGTCTCTGGATCATGTTCGGTGAGAAAATCACGTTCTCGAAGGTTTCATTCCGCTTTGGACTCCGTTTGATATTCCGCTTTCTTCAAACACTGAAATAGGCAAAAAAACAGCAATTCTGGGCTGGGCCTCCGGTTAATAGGTTAGTCCCAAAAATAATATAAAAGTGGAAAATAAAGCCCAATATAGTCCAAAACAGTAGATAATATAGCATGAAGCAATCAAAAATTATAGATACGTTGGAGACGTATCAGGCATCCCCAAGCTTAATTCCTGCTCGTCCTCGAGTAGGTAAATGATAAAAGAAAGAATTTTTGATGCGGAGTGCTACTTGGCATAATTTCAATGTAATTCCTCTTAATTGTGGTATGAATATTCAGATCTGAAAGAATCAAGACAAAATTTTATATTAACATAAAAATAATAATACTTCAAGCATACTAACTAAACAATTATGTCCTCTCAAAATAACATGGCCAAAGAAAGTTCATCCCTACAAAATCATATAGTTTTAGTCATGCTCCATTTTCGTCACACAAGAATGCGCTCATCATGCACAACCCCGATGACAAGCCAAGCAATTGTTTCATACTTTAGTAATCTCAAACTTATAAACCTTCACGCAATACATGAGCGTGAGCCATGGACATAGCACTATGGGTGGAATAGAATATGATGATAGGGGTTATGTGGAGAAGACAAAAAAGGAGAAGATCTCACATCAATGAGGCTAATCAATGGGCTATGGAGATGCCCATCGATTGATGTTAATGCAAGGAGTAGGGATTGCCATGCAACAGATGCACTAGAGCTATAAATGTATGAAAGCTCAACAAAAGAAACTAAGTGGGTGTGCATCCAACTTGCTTGCTCACGAAGACCTAGGGCACTCGAGGAGGCCCATTGTTGGAATATACAAGCCAAGTTCTATAATGAAAAATTCCCACTAGTATATGAAAGTGACAAAACAAGAGACTCTGTATCATGAAGATTATGGTGCTACTTTGAAGCACAAGTGTGGAAAAGGATAGTAGCATTGTCCCTTCTCTCTTTTTATCTCATTTTTTATGGCCTTTCTCCTTTTTTTATGGCCTTTCTCTTTTTTTATGGCCTTTCTATTTTTTTTAATGGCCTTTCTTTTTTTTATTCCTCACTTGGGACAATGCTCTAGAAAATGATGATCATCACACTTCTATTTATTTACAACTCAATGATTACAACTCGATACTAGAACAAAGTATGACTCTATATGAATGCCTCCGGCGGTGTACCGGGATATGCAATGAATCAAGAGCGACATGTATGAAAGAATTATGAACGGTGGCTTTGCCACAAATACTATGTCATCTACATGATCATGCTAAGCAATATGACAATGATGAATGTGTCATGAAGAACGGTATGGTGGAAAGTTGCATGGCAATATATCTCGGAATGGCTATGGAAATGCCATAATAGGTAGGTATGGTGGATGCTTTTAGGAAGATATAAGGAGGTTTATGTGTGAAAGAGCGTATCATATCACGGGGTTTGGATGCACCGGCGAAGTTTGCACCAACTCTCAATGTGAGAAAGGGCAATGCACTGCATCAAGAGGCTAGCAATGATGGAAGGGTGAGAGTGCGATAATCCATGGACTCAACATTAGTCATAAAGAACTCATATACTTATTGCAAAAATCTACAAGCCATCAAAACCAAAGAACTACGCGCATGCTCCTAGGGGATAGATTGGTAGGAAAAGACCATCGCCGTCCCCGACCGCCACTCATAAGGAGGACAATCAAAGAACACCTCATGTTTCAAATTTGTTACATAACGTTTACCATACATGCATGCTACGGGACTTGCAAACTTCAACACAAGCATTTCTCAAATTCACAACTACCCAACTAGCACGACTTTGATATTATCACCTCCATATCTCAAAACAATTGTCAAGCATCAAACTTCTCTTAGTATTCAATGCACTCAAAAGAAAGTTTTACAAATCTTGAATACCAAGCATATTATTATTAAGCAAATTACCATGATATTTAATACTCTCAAAATAATCTAAGTGAAGCATGAGAGATCAATAGTTTCTTTAAAACAAATCCACCACCGTGCTCTAAAAGATATAAGTGAAGCACTAGAGCAAAACTATATAGCTCAAAAGATATGAGTGAAGCACATAGTGTATTCTAACAAATTCCAATTCATGTATGGCTCTGTCAAAAGGTGTGTACAGCAAGGACGATTGTGGTAAACTAAAAAGCAAAGACTCAAATCATACAAGACGCTCCAAGCAAAACACATATCATGTGGTGAATAAAAATATAGCTCCAAGTAAAGTTACCGATGGAAGTAGATTTAATGAGGGATGCCTTCCGGGGCATCCCCAAGCTTTGACTTTTTGGTGTCCTTAGATTATCTTGGGGGTGCCATGGGCATCCCCAAGCTTAGGCTCTTGCCACTCCTTATTCCATAATCCATCAAAAGATTTCACCCAAAACTTGAAAACTTCACAACACAAAACTCAACAGAAACCTCGTAATCTCCGTTAGCTTAAAGGAAACAAAAGACCACCTCAAAGTACTGTAATTAACTCATTCTTTATTTATATTGGTGTTAAACCTACTATATTCCAACTTCTCTATGGTTTATAAACTATTTTACTAGCCATAGATTCATCAAAATAAGCAAACAACACACGAAAAACAGAATATGTCAAAAACTGAACAGTCTGTAATAATCTGTAACTAACGCAAACTTCTGGAACTCCAAAAATTCAGCCAAAATAGGAAGACCTAGGAAATTTGTTTATTGATCAGTAGCAATTATAATAACTGTTTTATCACATTCTGGTGATTTTTAACAATTGTTTTCGTGAACAGAAAGTTTCTGGAAATTACAGCAAGATCAAGTAACTATCATCCAAGAAGATCCTAGAGGTTTAACTTGGCACAAACACGAATTAAAACATAAAACCACATATAAACAGAAGGTAGATGGTTTATTTATTCCTAAACAGAAACAAAAACAAAAAACTAAAAATAAAATTGGGTTGCCTCCCAACAAGCGCTATCGTTTAACGCCCCTAGCTAGGCATAAAAGCAAGGATAGATCTAGGTATTGCCATCTTTGGTAGGCAATCCATAAGTGGCTCTCATGATAGATTCATATGGTAATTTTATTTTCTTTCTAGGGAAATGTTCCATGCCTTTCTTTAATGGAAATTGGAATCTAATATTCCCTTCCTTCATATCAATAATTGCACCAATCATTCTAAGGAAAGGTCTGCCAAGAATAATAGGACAAGAAGGATTGCAATCTATATCAAGAATGATAAAATCCATGGGCACATAATTCCTATTTGCAACAATAAGAACATCATTAATTCTTCCCATAGGTTTCTTAATAGTGGAATCCGCAAGGTGCAAGTTTAGAGAGCAATCATCAAAATCACGGAAATCTAGCAAATCGCACAAAGTTTTGGGAATAGTGGAAACACTAGCACCCAAATCACATAAAGCATAAAATTCATGATCCTTAATCTTTATTTTAATAGTTGGTTCCCACTCATCATAAAGTTTTCTAGGGATAGAAACTTCCAAGTCAGGTTTTTCTTCATAAGATTGCATCAAGGCATCAACGATATGTTTAGTAAAGACTTTTATTTTGACTATAAGCATGAGGAGAATTTAGCACGGATTGCAACAAGGAAATACAATCAATTAAAGAGCAACTTTCATAATTAAATTCCTTGAAGTCCAAGATAGTGGGTTTAGCAACATCTAGGGTTTTGCTTTCTTTAATCCCACTTTTATCAATTTCATCATCAAGATCTAAATACTCCGAATTCTTGGAACGCCTTCTAGGTAAAGGTGGATCATATTCAGTCCCATCATTATCAAGATTCATATTGCAAAACAAAGATTTAATAGGGGACACATCAATAACTTTAAGATCTTCATCTTTATTTTCATAGGGATTGGAAGAACACGCTTTAATAAAGGCATCTTTCGTAGCACGCATCCTAGCGGTTCTATCCTTGCACTCATCAATGGAAATTCTCATGGCTTTGAGAGACTCATTGATATCATGCTTAGGAGGAATAGATCTAAGCTTTAAAGAATCAACATCAAGAGAAATTCTATCAACGTTCCTAGCCAATTCATCAACTTTAAGCAATTTCTCTTCAAGAAAAGCATTGAAATTCTTTTGTGGATTCATAAACTCTTTAACACTAGTCTCAAATTCAGAGGGCATCTTATTAAAATTTCCATAAGAGTTGTTGTAGGAATTTCCATAATTATTAGAAGGATTACTAGGATAAGGCCTAGGATTAAAATTTCCTCTATACGCATTGTTACCAAAATTATTCCTACCGACAAAATTCACATCCATAGATTCATTATTATTCTCAATCAAAGTAGACAAAGACATATCATTAGGATCAGAAGAAACACTCTTAGTAGCAAATAATTTCATAAGTTCATCCATCTTTCCACTCAAAACATTAATTTCTTCTATCGCATGCACTTTTTTATTAGTAGATCTTTCAGTGTGCCATTGAGAATAATTAACCATAATATTATCTAGGAGTTTAGTAGCATCTCCTAAAGTTATTTCCATAAAAGTGCCTCCCACGGCCGAATCCAAAAGATTTCTAGAAGCAAAACTCAATCCGGCATAATTTTTTTGTATAATCATCCACAAATTCAAACCATGAGTAGGGCAATTACGTATCATTAATTTCATTCTCTCCCAAGCTTGTGCAACATGTTCATGATCAAGTTGCTTAAAATTTATAATATCGTTTCTAAGAGAGATGATCTTAGCTGGAGGAAAATACTTAGAGATAAAAGCATCTTTGCACTTGTTCCAAGAATCAATACTATTTTTAGGCAAAAACGAAAACCAAGCTTTAGCACGATCTCTAAGTGAAAAAGGAAATAGCTTCAATTTAACAATATCATTATCAACATCTTTCTTCTTTTGCATATCACACAAATCCACGAAGCTATTTAGATGAGTAGCGGCATCTTCACTAGGAAGGCCGCTAATTGATCTTTCATAACAAGATTCAACAAAGCAGTATTGATTTCACAAGATTCAGTGTTGGTAAGAGGAGCAATCGTAGTGCTAAGGAAATCATTATTGTTGGTATTGGTAAAGTCACACAATTAGGTATTATCTTGAGCCATCGTGACAGACAAGCAATCCAACACACGAGCAAACAAAAGGCAAGCGAGAAAAAGGCAAACGAAAAAGAGAGGGCGAATAAAACGGCAAGGGTGAAGTGGGGAAGAGGAAAACGAGAGGCAAATGGCTACATTGACTTTTGCGTAGACTCCCCGGCAACGGCGCCATAAATCTTCCTGCTACCTCTTGAGCACTGCATTGGATTTCCTTGAAGAGGAAAGGGTGATGCAGCAGAGTAGAGTAAGTATTTCCCTCAGTTTTTGAGAACCAAGGTATTAATCCAAGAGGAGGCTACGCCATGAGTCCCTCGTACATACACAAAATAAATAGCTCCATGCAACCAATGCGATTAGGGGTTGTCAATCCCTTCACGGTCACTTACGAGAGTGAGATCTGATAGAGATGATAGATAATATTTTTGGTATTTTTGGTATAGAGATGCAAAGTAAAATAAAAGGTTAAATAAAAAAGCAAAGCAATAATAATGTGTTGGGAGATTAATATGATAAATATAGACCCGGGGGCCATAGATTTCACTAGTGGCTTCTCTCAAGAGCATAAGTATTTTACGGTGGGTGAGCAATTCTTGTTGTGCAATTGATGTAATTGAGCATAGTTATGAGAATATCTAGGTATGATCATGTATATAGGCATCACGTCCGAGACAAGTAGACCGACTCCTGCACGCATCTACTACTATTACTCCACTCATCGACCCCTATCCATCATGCATCTAGAGTATTAAGTTCAAGAAAACAGAGTAACGCCTTAAGCAAGATGACATGATGTAGAGGGATAAATTCATGCAATATGATAAAACCCCCATCTTGTTATCCTTGATGGCAATAATACAATACGTGCCTTGCTGCCCCTACTGTCACTGGGAAAGGACAAGCAAGATTGAACCCAAAGCTAAGCACTTCTCCCATTGCAAGAAAAACTAATCTAGTAAGCCAAACCAAACTGATAATTCGAAGAGACTTGCAAAGATAACCAATCATACATAAAAGAATTCAGAGAAGATTAAAATATTGTTCATAGATAAACTTTATCATAAACCCACAATTCATCGGTCTCAACAAACACAACAAAAAAAGAATATTACATCGAATAGATCTCCACGAGAGAGGGGAGAACATTGTATTGAGATCCAAAAGGAGAGAAGAAGCCATCTAGCTACTAACTATGGACCCGAAGGTCTGAGGTAAACTACTCACACTTCACCGGAGGGGCTATGGTGATGATGTAGAAGCCCTCCGTGGTGGATTCTCCTTCCGGCGGAGCTCCGGAACAGGCCCCAAGATGGGATCTCGTGGATACAGAAAGTTGCGGCGATGGAATTAGGTTTTTGGCTCCGTATCTGATCGTTTGGGGGTACGTAGGTATATATAGGAGGAAGGAGTACGTCGGTGGAGCAAAGGGGGGCCCACGAGGCAGGGGGCGCGCCCTAGGGGGGGCGCCCTCCACCCTCGTGGCCGCCTCCCTTCTTTCTTGACGTGGGGTCCAAGTCTCCTGGATCATGTTCGGTGAGAAAATCATGTTCCCGAAGGTTTCATTCCGTTTGGACTCCGTTTGATATTCCGTTTCTTCAAACACTGAAATAGGCAAAAAAAACAGCAATTCTGGGCTGGGCCTCCAGTTAATAGGTTAGTCCCAAAAGTAACATAAAAGTGGAAAATAAAGCCCAATATAGTCCAAAACATTAGATAATATATCATGGAGCAATCAAAAATTATAGATACATTGGAGACGTATCAATGATCCGGAGACCAAGAGCGGCAGCACTGGGGAGGCGCGGGCACGAGTGTTTGAAGAAATTTCCAAAACGCCGGGCCGCGGTATATATACCCAATAGCTATTGGTGGCGCCGAGTGGAACGGTTCGGTGGCACCGAGATGCAAAACTGCTTGCAGTTGCTGCAGCAAAGTGAGACCATATTGTTCTAATTGGTGGCATCGAGGTGAAAACCTAGATCAACCTAGTGGTTTTGGTGGGACCAAATAGAGTGTTGGTCTGACCAAAATTCACTAAGAGGTTTTGGAAATCAGCCCTTGACGGATCGGTGACTCCGAGTGCTCCTCACCCGGAGGGTCCGAAAAAGACTTGTTCAAAATTTGTGATGTAGCATGAATAGAATTTGAGACAAGAAGAGCATAGATAGCTACAGGGAGTACTTAGGCATTCTTGTCCATCCATTTGGCCAGTAAAAACCAAACAATCAAAACTACAAATGGATATCCTTGAATGGAGAAAACTATGCATCCGGCATGCTCACACAATAAGATAGCAAATAAAACATGTGGAAAAGCATGCACATACACTCTAGCATCGATCAAGCAATTGGCAATGACTAGGTCATCTACAGTGTCACGCTTCCATCCAACGGCCCGGATCCTCCAGGGGCTTGATCCGACGGTCCAAAACGCATCAAGGACCAGATCCGGCAGCCATGAAGCATGAATCGCTGAGGGCGCTGGGTTCCTCCCAGTATGTATCTTTCTGGATATAGGCATTACATCCGTGACAAGTAGACCTTTAAACTTACTGACGTCTACTACTATTACTCCACCCCAAAAGCGCTATCTAGCATGCATCTCAAAGTATTATGTTCATAACAGAGTAACACATTAAGCAAGATGACATAATGTAGACAAAATAAGATAAATCAATATGACCAAACGCCATCATTTTATTCTTAGTACCAACAATACAAATACGTGCCCTTGTCCTTTCTGTCACTGGACATGGTCACTGCAAGATTGAACCTACTACAAAACACCTCTCTCATTGAAGATAAATCAATCAAACTTGGCCAAAGTAGAGTGATGGATTAGAGAGAATTACAAAGCTATAAAATTACACAATAATGAAGGCTCAAGAAATGAAAATAGATCAATAAATAATCAGATCATAAACCCACAATTCATCGGATCTCAACAAACACATCACAAAAGATTACATCGGATTGATCTCATAGGAGATCATTGTATTGAAGATTAAGAGAGAGAGAGAGAGAGAGAGAGAGAGAGAGAGAGAGAGAGAGAGAGAGAGATAGATAGATAGATAAAGCCATCTAGCTACTGCTATGGACCCGTAGGTCCTGTAGGAACTACTCACACATCATCATGTAGGCAGCAAGGTTGATGAATATGGCCTACCCAATGGTTTCCCCCTCCTGTAGAGTACTGACAAAGGGCTCCAGATGGGATCGCAGTAGAACAGAGGCTTGCGGCGGTGGAAGAATTATTTCGTGTCTCACTTCGAGGGTTTTGGAATATTGGGAATTTGTAGGCCATAAATTAGGGCAAACGGAGCATCATGGGGTCCACAAGCTCACCCGACGCGCCTACCCCCCAGTGCGCGCCACCAGGGCTTGTGGCCCCCTCGTGTGTCTTCTGGTCTCTCCCCGAAGCTTCTAGGGTCTCTTATGTTCCAGAAAAAATCACTGTAAAGTTTCATCGTATTTGGACTTTGATAGGTATGGTTTCTTTGCGAATCAAAAAACATGCAAAAAATAGGAACTGACACTAAGCACTAAGTTAATAGGTTATTCCATAAAAAATATATAAAATAGCATATAAAGCATACAAAAGCGATAATATAATGTCATGAAACAATAAAAAATTACAGATACATTGGAGACATATCAACGATCGGGCCCGGAAGATAAACTCAAAGAAGAAGCACAATCATATGTCCGAGTGCTGCACCTGCGGGGACTAAAAAAACCTAGCCTAAACTAATAACCAAAGCAAAGACACCGGGATTCCACTCCCTACCACCGACAGTTGGAGCAGGAGGTAGAGGGGAGGCGAATCCATGGACTACACGGTGAAGCATGGAGGAGTTTGTATGCGGCTAGGGCAAACCCCACCAGGCTTTTTTTGGCACACAGATCCTCCATCGAAAGAACCAATGCATACAATTATGAGTATCATCGCGTCCCACTAAAATTGTGCCATTGTATGTATTATTCCTTGCACACTCTTTTCAGAAATTTGAAAACCAATATATTGCCTTGCCACCACCTTTACCAGTATTTCCTTGCAGTCTAAAAATAAAATGTACCTTTCACCCATTCGGCTTTAACACATAGGCCTTGCAAATGTTGAAAGCAGTCACTATGGTCAACTTCTAACAAGATCTAACTCATGGCATATGTGCTCCAACTTGAACCTCTGTATTGGGTTGAAAAAACATTGGATTTTGCAGCCCACACCAATTGTCCAGAGTCAAATACAGACAATAATTATCCAAAGCATACCGTACTGAAGTTGCATTATCCATGTCTGCCCTTGTTAGAATTAGAGATTATGCTTTTATGTTCTGCTTTATTTTCTTTATTATATATATACTCACTGTGTCTCAAAATATAAGACGATGGTACAAACTTTTTCCTCAAAAAAAAAAAACCGACCATAAATTATCTTTTTGGCGAGGGGGTATGTTTTGTATGTAGAACTAGATCATAAAGGCGCGCGTTGCCGCGCCCATCCATTTGAATAAAAAATGAAGAATGATAGAAATACCCTGCTGGAATTTGGAGAGTACAAATATCTAGAGAATATGAGTCTTTAAAATTGCAAAACCTCAAATCTACATGTGATCAATAATCACTACAGTAACCAAGGAGCAATTACATAAAATAATCCAGAGGTAAAGAAACAACCAAATATAGGACATAGTAGTAGGCTAACACTTGCAACGAACTTCCGAACTTACATAGAGCTTGCTAAAGTAAGTAGTAACAAAAGGGTTTCAAGGGCGGTTTAACAAAACAAATGGGCACACGTAATCTGTTTGTAAATTTGCATATAACCAATAGAGCTAATGCATGAATATCATGTATGAAACTGTGCAAGACACGAACTTCCCGATCTTGCAAATTAAGCTTCCTAGCTATGACATTGCGGCAAGCAAACAACTAAGATTTCAGCCTCCGTGATTGATGTCCAAAGTCAAAGAATCTGGTACAAATTTAAAAATCAACATTAACACCGTAGATTGCAAATAAGATAAGGGCGCTAAGAGGATAAAGGAACAGCAGGATCGTCTAATCTACGCATTGACGATGGCATGGACTTTGTGAGACGAAGGGCATTCAGTGGAGCAAGGTGGGATGCGGCTGACTTTCACAGGAATACCTTCGAAATTGGTGAAGTCGCTTGGAAAAGTAGTCAGGCCACTAATAATACGGGCGGAAGTGGCGGGAACGTAGCGCAGCCTTCCAGTTCGTCGACGGTCAAGCCTGAACGTCGTGGGCCGCTGCGTAGGGTTTGGACCAGCCCTAGTGCACTACACGATTGTGCATCGCCTACGCCTCTTACTCCTTTCCACCAAGCCGGAGAGAAGCGCCCGGCTACGCCGCCGTCGAGATAAGATGGGAATATTGCCGGATAACACACCATGATTGCCTAGAGCTGTCACCACACTAGGGAGAAAGCGGGCAGAAAGAGAAGGATGGTGGCGTGGCTGAAAAGCCAACTTCGCCACGGTCTGTGTCATCCTCTTTGGCCACGGTGCTCTATCGAATCTCCTCCTTCCCCACGCCATTACCAGACGACGCATCGTGGGAAAATGAGGCATCATGGACCTTTTCTTTTCGTGAGCAGCCCACCACGGACTAACCACGTGCCACCATAGTTGATCTGCGGAGTAGCGGCCCGGACTTAAGTGGGCCGAGCGGATCGCGAGACTGTTATGTTGACAACTGGCTAGAAGTGATCAGAAGCACGACCAGGAGATCTAAGTCGTTTATTAGTGCTATCCGACGGTTATGACATCAAATCGTTGTGAGAGGGCGTAGCTAGCCCCCTTTTACTGTTTCTTAATAGGAGTTTTGGGACGAACTTATCGCAAGTCGCGCCTTACTCACGCGGATCGCAGGTGACTGTGTACCTCTTTTTTTTTTTGAGGGTACCTCTGTATCGCGTCTATAACCTAGTTGCCCCCCTTCTCCAAAGCCGGCGGCGCTTCCTCTGTATCGTCTAACCTAGTTGCCCCCCTTCTCCAAAGCAGGCGGCGCTTCCTCGTCTCTACCAGAGAGAGAGAGAGGAAAGGTTTGGCCATGGCGTGGGAGGAAGAGGGATTGGAAGAGGAGCACGATGAGGATATGGAAGCGTCGGAGGAGGAAGGGGAGGATGTGGTGGTGGGGCAGATGCCAACGTTCATGGTCCCAAAGCACATCAATAAGCGCGCCCTGAAGAACAAGGCCCTCTCCGTCTCCCTCGACAAGAAAGCCCTCAAGTACGGTACCGCAACCTCCTTCGGTCTCTGGGCTGTAGCGGCACGGTGCGATTTGTGTTTGCGTGGGCTCTTAATATTTTTAATGCGAATGTTGGACTATAGGGATTTCGTGACTGGGTTTCACAAGAGAAAGAAGAAGAGGAGAAAGGAGGCGCAGAGGATTACGCAGGAGAAGGACAGACGGAAGCGAATCGAGGCACGCAAGAAGGTGAGAAGCTCTCACACAGCATTCTGCTTTTCTGTGTTCTTAGAGCATCTCCAACGGATGATTAAATTTTGGTGCCACTTGTTCCTCTCCATGTGCACCATGATAATCAAAGCAATATCCTCCCCTTGGGCCCACTCATATTCCTCTTCGGAGGAGGAATCATCCCACAAAGAGAATTCAAATGAACTCATCTACAACACAATACTTTCCATCACAATCAACTCCTACATCGCAATAAAAAAACGGAAAAATGAATTATTTTTACCTTAGAAGCTTTTTGCCGAACACCTAGTAGGCACCGAAGGAGCAGTGGTCGCCGGCGCAGCTAGGAATGAGCTCAGGGGTGGTGCACCGAAGGAGCAGCGGTCTTCATGACGCCGACGAGCTGGGGGTTGCGGCAGGAACCGCCGTCGCCTCGTCGTCTGACAGCTGAGAGCTCTGAAGGAGCAGTAGTTCTGCGGTGGTAGCGGCGGTCATGTGGGGGTCACGGTGGCCACTAATGGATCTCCAAGGTGAGCACCGGTGCTACGCGGCCATTTCGGGCGGTGGTGGGCGGGGGACGGCCGGAATTGCTGCAAATCGGGCTTCGGCGGATCCTGAACCAGCAACGGCGGCGGTTGTTGCGGGCGTCCGGATCGGTGGGAATGGGCGGTGGAGTGACGGCTGGGCCGGGGCGGGCGGTGGACTTGCGGCGGTGGCTGCAACGGCGAGATCCAGCCGGAATCGATGTTTGGTGTTGGCGGGGGAAGCTTCAGCGTGGCAGTTGCAGTTCGTGCAGTTGTGTTTGTGTTTTGAGGCAGCCGGTGGATATTTGCAGCACTTGGGGCCAAAATTTGGGGTTGCTCAATTTTTTTGCATCACTAAATACAACATCTTCTGTTGGATCTGGTTTTTTTTGCCAAGTGTCCAAACAACAGTTTTTTGGGCACCGCGGCTGTTCTACATCATCTGTTCGAGATGCTCTTGTTGTTCTTTGGATGTTTTATTGATTTAGTAATAGTTGGTCAAAAGCAAAGATTTCCAAGAGAAGGTTGATTGACCATCGTTTCCTCTATTATTATGGAAAGAAGTCCACATACCCCCCTGAACTGTCAGATTTCGAGCAGATCACCCCCCCTCCCCAACCGCAAAACCGGATTCTTAATCCCCTAGACTAACATATACCGGACAAATCACCCCCTGAGGCCGTTTTGGTGGGTTTGTGAGGCCGGTTTTGCCCAAGTGGCGGGGGTTTCGCCAAATAGGATTGACTGAGCCGCAATCAGCTATGTGGGTTCATCTCATAGTAGCCGGAAACGGGGAACGGTAGGCCGTCCCTCGATCCCGATTCATCGACCCGGAATCGGATTCGGGAACGAGGTCAGATTCGGTACGATTCGATGAAGATTCGGCGTCCCCGCAGCCTGCTCCTCGATTCAGGTTCCAGGATCCAACAGCCAAAACGCGAGGCATAATTTACTCAGGCCGTCGTTTATTTTCTCAATGACTCCTCGTTCTTCCTTTAGTCCATTAATTGCAAGGGATCCATTAACAGCAAGGAATGCTGACCGTCAGGGAGTCGTCGTTCTTCAGGAACTGCGTTCCTCGACCCATGGTACCGTACCGGGTTCATCGTACCCAAACGGATTGGATCGTGTCCCCGCTATAAAAAATTCGTTCGAGAGATGTATACCCTTGTTGTACCCTATTTTTTTCAGCCACCGGCTCTCGTCCCTCGTTCCCGTTCCTCGTTCCCACCGTACCGGAAACATGGCAACTATGGTTCATCTCCAGTCCCATTCCCTCCTCTTCTCTTCTCTGCTCATATGTAGATGGATTTTGTCTGAATTTTTAAGCTCTGAATATATGTCTGAAACTGACAACATCAACACTGAATATATGTGAGTTTCAGGAAAAGCAACAGCTGAAATTCAAACAACAATATCACCCTAAAAACAAAGTCAGCTTCATGTAAATGAACAACACAGTACAGGATATGCACTCTAAATGAACAACACAGTAACAAACACAACAATATGCACCAGAATTTGACCATAGAATTTGGCACTTTCATTCATCATCCAGCGGAATAAAGTTTAACAAGACAAAAGGCACAATATGTAGTAGTTTTGCACTGTATCATCATCTAGCAGACTTAAGTCTGACATGACCAAAAGCACATAATGTAAAATGATGTTTTACATCAATGAAAGCTCAGGCTTAGCACTGATGCTGCACATCACCATTGATCATAAGGTCATAAGCTTAACAAGACTATCCCCTCTTTCCTGTTAGAAGCCACTCCAACCTCCCATCACCATAAGCTGGAACTTGTGATGAAGATGTGTTTGGCTGAGAGTTTGAAGCCCTTGGTGCCCTAAATGGCCTTGGTATTGTTGATGCCCTTGGAGCCCTTGGAGCTGGCTGCGAACTTTGTGTTGGCTGGGATATGCATGGCTGTGAACTTGATGCTGTCTGAGAGCATGGCCCTTCTTGATGAGATGTTTTATTGCCTTTTTTGCTTGATTTCCTGATTGTTTTTGCTGGTTTGTCCTGCATAACAACAACAGCAGTGCAATAGTACTTTGAGTGAAATATTTCCATAGTGCAAGATGCTTTCCTGAGCACAACATAGTAAAATTGTACTTTGAGTGGAATCTAGGATTATAAAATTGTACATACAAAATTACCTGAGGCATGCTTGCAGCTTGTGTTCTTTCTCTGCTTCTCTTTGCTGCCTTTACATAGCTATATTGTCTTGGGTTTTTTCTGAATGCTTCCTCTTATTGTGTTGTGTGCTGCCACATACTGAACAAGTCATCTTAACTCCTTTCCTTGAAATTTTGTTGCTTTTGGGCTTCTCTTGCTCCTCTCTAGTTCTTTCTGTCTTCTTCCTCCCAGGCTTGTTATTAACCCTAACAGGAGGGTCTGGTCTAGGGTTTGTAGATACAGGCCAGCTCTCTTTGCCCTCTACTGGTTGTAACACATGGTCATAAATCTTGTTGTATGTGTTGATGGAGTAACAAGGTGCAATGAAGTCATCAATGCTCAGACCACATGTGTATACTGCACTGATTGCATGACAACAGGGCAGTCCAGAGAGCTCCCAATATCTGCAAGAGCAAGTCCACTTTTCCAGGTTAACTGTAAACCTTCTGTACTCACCCTCCTGCACTTCAAATCCTTCCTTGCCATTCCATAGCACATTGCATCTTCCTGATCTCTTTATGTTGAGCTGCAACTTTTTAAAAATATTAGGGCATATTGAACCACTCCACTTTTCAGGCTTTGCCCTATTTTCTTGAATTCTAGCCATGACTTTCTTTCTTATGATCTCATGACTAGTAATCACAGGATAAAACCTTGCTCTCATGATGGAGTTGTTGAAGGACTCACACATATTGTTTTCCACAGAATCACAATATGAGCCAAGTTTGAAAAAAGCTCTGCTCCAATGTTCAGGATTGGTTTTCATAATGTCTTTTGCCCCCTCTATAGTTTTTTGAGCTAGCTTGGCTCTATGATAGTTGAATCCTGTTCTGTCTGAAGCTTTTGCACATGCCCAGAAAATTTTCTGATATATCTTCTCCCTATGTTGCTTTCTCCAGTTTGCATAGATGTGTCTAGCACACATTCTATGCTCTGCTTGTGGACAAATTTCATTTACTGCTCTGATGAGCCCCTTCTGCTGGTCAGAAATGAAAACCCAACCATCACCATGATTATTTATCTGAATGTCCTTCTGCAGAAATGACAAAAACCAATACCAACTGTCATAACTCTGAACTTCAACAGTAGCCCATGCAATTGGGTACATCTGGTTGTTTGAATCTCTCCCAATTGCACAGAGAATCTGTCCATGCACTGCACCCTTCAGGAAACAACCATCTAAACCAACAACTCTTCTACACCCAGCCATAAAACCTTTCTTGCAGCATCTAGACAGACATACATGCTCTCAAAAACATTCCTGTCACGCACATCTAGGTCTAATGTCACTGCAACAGTACTCCCAGGATTGCTCCTAAGTAACTCAAGGTGGTAGTCAAATACTCTCGAGTACTCACCATTAGTTGAATCTATGAGCTTCTCCATGACAAGCTTCTTTGCCCTCTTGCATTTGGATATGGTCACATCTGCTAGCATATCTTCTAGTACAGCTTCCTGCATTTTCTCCACCCTCCATGTTGGATTGTCTCTAATCTGCCTGAAGTATTTCCTAGCAATCACAGTACTGGTCACCAGCTTATTGTCTCTCCTAGGCACACAAGTGTGGACATTATTGTACCTGTGAACTATCAACCAGTCAGATTTGCTATTTATTGACGCATAGATGTTCCATTTGCAACCAACCCAGCTACACTTGGCACTTACTCTCTTCTTCTCATCCTTAAGAAATATCAAATGATGAAAATTCTTCAGTCCATATTTAACTAGTGCATTTTTGAATTCTCTGCTGTCAGTAAAAGCCATGCCAAGTTCAAACTGGGGTGCTTCTGAAGTATCATCATACACCTTATGGTTGGTCTTTCTCTTTCTGACTGCATTGACCTCTCCATCACTAGCCTCATCATAAGAAAGATCATCATCACTTTCAAAATATGGAGTGTCATCTGCATCATCATCTAGCTTACATGTTTCTGGTACAATGAAATCCTCAGGAACATCGCAAGCTTTTGCTTCTTCCTCCCCTAGCATTTTCTTTCTCTTTTTATCCTTGAATTCTTTAGCATATTTTCTGTACTCAATGATTTCTTCATCTTCAGCAGAACTGTTGCTCTCTGCAGGAGGCACAACATAATCACTGTCACTATCACTGTCAGAGTCACCTGAAATATGCATCTCCTCAGTTGCAACCCCTTTTCCTCTATCAGACACTAAATTTGCAGCTCTGAACACGGGCAATTTGGTCCTGCATTGATCATTCGCTACATTTCTTTCCTCTGCCTGCACCTCCTCTACATGCCCTGCATGCCCATGCCCTTGCTCTCTCTGCATATCATCTGTATGCTCTGCTTGAAACTCATTTGCAAATTCAAACTCCCAATCACTTGCTGCAGGACTTTCATCGGCAGGAATGACATCATATATATCAATTAAACCAGCATCAGTCACATGCTTAGCCATCATCTTAACTGATTGTTGATCATTCAATATAAGCAAAGCATTTGCCATATCACCACCTGGATATTTCCAATGCAGTTTAGTTTTTTGTAGAGCTAAAGCAGAGCATGGTACATGACCTGCAAGGTTCTTCTTCAGCTCAGATACTGACAGCATTCGATGCTCAATTGTGGATAGCCCAGATTTTCCTCCAAAATAAACCCAATCATTTCCATCATGCTGAAAATCCCCTCTGAAGTGAAATCTGACCGAAAGATAGTCTAGTGGATCCATTTCCTAAACAAAAAAATTCAGACAATAAACAACTGAATTAACTGAACTTCTGAACTTTTCTAAAAAAACTGTCTTTTTTTTCTTCCGATGAACAAAACCATACATCATCTATCCATATACAAAGCATATGCACATCGACTTCATCTACAGAAGGCACCCTAAAACGCCATCTAATATGCTTCCACCACTCTGTGAAAAAACATGAACAAAACCTTAGCCCCCAAATCAAAATCCGCTGAAACCTCTAACTGACAGCCCTAATGTGGACAGAAAGGCAAGATTTGCAGAGGAATGTTAGGGCGCACTGACCTGATCGTAGCCGCCGGTCGAGTTGTTCAGTACATGCCGACAATCGTCGCCTGCGCCGCCGTGGTTGCCCAAATCACCGCCGCCGTGTGGTCAGAGAGAGAAGAGAGGGGAGCGGGAGATGAAAAGGTGAAGCGGAGCGGTCGAGGCAGGGCGAGGGGGTGTACTAGACCGTCACCACCCAACTATTGCCGACATGGCAGCCCATTCGATTAAAATGCTCAACTACCCCCGCCACTTGGGCAAAACCGGCCTCACAAACCCACCAAAACGGCCTCAGGGGGTGATTTGTCCGGTATATGTTAGTCTAGGGGATTAAGAATCCGGTTTTGCGGTTGGGGGGGGGGGGGGGGTGATCTGCTCGAAATCTGACAGTTCAGGGTGGTATGTGGACTTCTTTCTATTATTATGTGCCCACCGGAGTGTAGGATCCTTCTAGTTGAAGGGTTCCCTTAGGCGCCAACATTTTGAGAAGTCTAGGAAGAGGTGTATCATCAGAATGAATGAAAAGCTGAATGGCCGTATCCTACATGGTTAATATTTTTCATATTGGAACATGGGGTGCATTTTTCTTGGGTTAATGCTACCAATAACTGATAGCATTAACCCAAGAAATATTAACCCAAGAAAAATATCAGTTATTGGTAGCATTAACCCAGATCACTAGTGGAACATTAGGAAAGGGTACTGCAAAGTTTTGTTGTGTTGGGTGGTATGTTGAAGGGAAGATGCCTAGAGCTGCGGAATACACAACGCATCCCTGAGAGCTCGACCGTGTGCTTTCTGGTACGGGAAAACATGCAAGAAACCAGTTTTCTCTGTTAAACTGAAGGATGATTTGATGAAAACAGGAATGGTAGGGACAGCACTGAATCTGGGCTTACTGTCATTTCAAGTAGATTATCTAGCGTTTCTGTCACATAAATAATATGAACAAGACTTGAAGGGTTTACTGACCAGTGTCATTTTATGTATTTCCAGAGAAAGCAAGAGAAAGAGATTGCTCTATACGGTAAAGTCGTGTCATCAGAAAATGCGGATGGTGAAGTCGGTGATGGTGATGGGATGGATGCGGCTGCGCCTGGTGAGTAGAGGGATGAGATTAATTTTACAGCAGTTACTGGCATGATGTTTGTTGATCCTATTGTGCCTTGATTGATTTGGTGCTTATGTAGAAATCAAGACATATGAAGATGGCGGGACTAGAATAACAGTAGTCACCAGCGAAATTACTCATGGAGAGGAGGATGACCAGAAATCTGTGTCAAGGAGCTATGCTAAGAAGAGTTGCGGTGTGGTTAGTTCCAAGAAGCAGCCCAGTTTAGGCGTGAAGAAGAAGCCGCCACCAAAGAGGCAATTCAGCAAAAGCAAGAAGACTAAGAAGGTTGACACGAGTAGACGGAAGAACAAAGGAAAGCATTGACGTTGCCTATGTTGCATTTATTTTACTAGCATGCCCGTGCGTTGCAACAGGAGTGAAAAAGAAATACATGCTAGCCAAATAAGTACTCAATACCCTGACATATGAGCGTCCTCTATTTTAACAGTGACTCGCCATGTTATGAACATGTTTTATAATTTGCGATCAGTTTTGTAAGATACTCCCTCCGTCCCAAAATATTTTTTGAAACTGTGAAAATTTTATTATTTCCCACGAATTCACAAACATTTCATGATTTCTCGAACATGGTTTTCAAAATTCACAATGTTTTGAAATTTGGAAATCTTGAATTAATTTAAAGAAGGAAAAGCAAAAATGTGAGGAAAAAAGACAAAAGACAAAATGGAAAAAAGTAGTGGTGTCACGTCCTACGGGCCGGCCCATGAACACGCACTGGGGGAGGGAAGGTGCGTGACAAAAAGAAAGGAGAAATCTGCAGAACCTGGGGATAAAAAATTATACTCTAGACATATGAGTGTCCTTTATCTTAACACTGTTATTTGCCATGTCGCCACTTATCTTTTTTCCCATACTCGCTAATGATAGATGCGATGTCCACGTGATTGCAATGTATTTGGCATGGTAAATCCCAAGGCAATGAGCTTGCCACTGCACGACACACTTTAAAAACTTTAAAAACAAATTTCATGGACCACAAACTCGCATTTTTGTTGAGTTTTTTTTCAACATTTTCTAAAGTTTCATGGATATTTTTGTCAGATTCATGAATTTGTTTTGAATACACGATTATTTTTTCAAAATCATGAACATGGTTTTTCCCCTGACTTTTCTTTCCAAATTGTGTTTATTTTTATAATTTGCAAACAGTTGTAAAATCACTAATATTTTTGAAACTATGAAAATTTTATGATTCCCACACATTTTTGAAATCACAAACATTTTATGATTTCCCAAACATGTTTTTCAAAATTCGCAACGTTTTGAAATTTGGAAATCTCAAATTAATTTAAAGAAGGAAAAAACAAAAAAAATTGAGAAATGAAAAAAAAGACAAAAGACGAAATGCAAAAAGAAAAAAACAGGGGCGTCACGCCCTGCGGGCCGGCTTATGGACGTGCACTGGGTTGGGTAGGGGAGGTGCGTGACAAAAAGAGGGGGGAAATCAGCGAAACCTGGGGATTGAACCCTGGTGTCCGTGGTGGATTAGACAGGTTGTAGCCACTGCGCTGTTTCTGTCTGTGTAAGATATATGGAGTATATCTCTATCAAACAACTTAGCAAGGCGGCGACTTTGAAAAAAAACAAATCGTTTTTTGATTTACGAGTGGCATTGGCGGGTAATTTTTGTCAATTTAGAGGGTAAATTATATGACGTACCACCAGAAATATTAGCTACTTTTTATTAGGTAGAGATCAAGTAAAAAGAAATTGAACTGGGCTCAGGTGGTTATTGGCTCGGGGATAGCGTGCATAGGTCGTGGGTTTGACTCCCACCTTGCACATATTTATTATGTTTTTTTAATTTAAACCAGTACCGCGGGTTTATTACCAGAAAACTCTGGCGGTTCTGCAAAATGCCACGACAGACCAAGAATACCTATTTGCTTTACTACTCCCTCCGTCCTGAAATTCATGTCGCGGGGGTAGTACATTTTTTTGCATTTTAGTCCTTCCACTTTCAAAGCTCTAGAAATTAAGCCCCCATCTCCTTCCTCCTCCCGTCGCCCGTGTCGCCACGGCCAGCCGTCTCCAGGAGAAGGTCCTGAGCCGTTGACGAGCAGTTCCTGAGACACCGACGAGCCCACCCACGAACAGGACCTCCGCTGCCCACGAGGAGGATCTCCGCTGCCCGCCCACGAGGACTCCGCCGCCCGCCGACGAGCGGGTCCTCCACCACCCACTGCCGCCGCGCTGGTCCACTCCGCCCACGATTCTGCCGCCCACTACTGCCGCGCTGGTCGCCGTGCTGGTCCACTTCAACCCGTCGACTGGTTGAGGTGGTGGTGGCGGGCGACGCCTCTGCTGCCGGCGCCCTCCGATCCCCGCTCTCGACCCCCGAGGCCTTCGCCTCTACCTCTGCTACTCCGCTCTGATCCTACAGCTGATATAGAGTGAAATTGATCCGCAACTCGCTTGTCTGTGCTCCTCTGTTGATACAGAGTGAAATTGATCCGCAACTCGCTTGTCTATGCTCCTCTGTTGATACAGAGTGAAATTGATCCGCAACTCGCTTGTCTGTGCTCCTCTGTTGATACAGAGTGAAATTGATCCGCAACTCGATATTCGTGTTGATCAGCAGCAGCAGAGCTCCAATAGCACCTGCTCTGTGCTCCTCCTCGCTGCTCCTCGTGTTGCCGCTAGAGCTCGTGTTCCTAAGGAAGGAAGAAGGTAAAATTCAGTTAAAATGTCAGGTTTCAGTTAATCTATACTCCAAACTGTTAAAATTTACTGTCAATTTTCACGGTGAAACTGATAGTCATCTGGTGAAATTGAATGTTTGTCTAGGTCAATTATTGCTAGCATTGTGGAATTAGAGCAGATCAACCAATTTTGAACATACGCAATCACTGTACTTTGCTAACTGTCAAACTGTTAAGTCACTGAACATATGCAGTCACTAAACATATGCAAATTTGGAGTACTGTTTGGTACTGCTGGAATTACTCTAGTTTGGAGTACTCCAGAAAAATTATGAAAGTTTGGAGTATAAAATTCAGTTTGGTACTACCAGTTTGGAGTATTGTTTGCAACTTATGAAAGCAACTTCTATAAAATGGCTTTTTTCAGTGAAAACATCACCAGACTGTTAAAATTCAGTTAAAAGATCTGTACCTTGATGCAAACTAAAAGGAGTAGGTTAACTGATCTGGTCCTGTGGTTGGTCAAACTGTACCATGCCAAAGTATTTCCTGCAGAGAAAAAAACAAAAATAAGCAAACATAAATTACTTAATGAAAGCTTGGGTATAAAGTGGAGTACATATAAATTCAGTTATGTGAATCATTCAAATTCAGTTAGAGTACATATACATATACCTGCAGGCTGCAGCCAATTGATTGGAATGTGATGTAGTTTCAGTTAGTTGACAACAACAATTCTGCAAAAATAGTGTTAACTGAATTCTTTCCAGTAAAGGGGAGTATGATCCCCTAATTATTTTATGTGTAGTGATGGAGGGGATTCATCAAACACAAATGCATGCATGCTGGTTGCACATCTCTTATCTCAGGATGTACAAAGTTCTAATCACAGTTATTGATACTAATTCACATGAGCTTGGAAAAACCAAGCTTACTTGTGTGTAAATGTTCACTAGTAACCTACTGATTGTTGTTGCTTGCTGTAATCTCTTCATGCTGCTGTAAACCATGATGTACTCATCTTTTGTCATTGGTAGCAGGAGTATGGATTTGAACATGATGCCTCAAGAGGAAGATGATGAAGGTATTAATTTGAATTGGATCCCTGAAGAGGGGGAACCTCAAGTGGCAGAGAATGGAGCTATGGATTTGAACTTGATGCCTCAAGAGGAAGACGATGAAGCTACGAATTGGATGCCTCAAGAAGATGAAGAGGAAGAGGATGAAGCTCAAGAGGAAGAGGATGAAGTTATGAATTGGATACTTCAAGAGAAAAGAAGAGAATTGTCAAATAAGGAGAGGCATGGTGTTTACTTCGCCTTGCTAGTAATCGAGCTTAGAGGATGGATCTGCTCAACTGACGACAAGTCGCTAGTCTCAACCCTGTTGAACATAAGTGTATGGTCTGTTGAAAGAATCTAGGAAGACGCCAAAAAGCAGATTGCCGATGGCAAAGAAGTAGATGTCTCAAGCAAGAAGCCAGGAAGAGCTGGCCGAAAGAGAAAGGGGCTAGATCTAGCGAGGGCCTCAACAATCCCACTGAATAAAAGAAGGACAATTCGATCTCTGGCACGGTCTCTAGGTGTGGCCCGATCGACCCTACATAAGAGGTTCCAGTTGAATGAGCTCAACTGCATTACAAGCACTGTGAAGCCTCTCCTCAAGCCAGAGAACAAGCTTGTGAGATTGAAGTTTTGCATGTCCATGCTCGATGACAATTCGATCTCAACTTCTCGGGCTATGTTCAAGCCAATGACCAATATGGTTCACATTGATGAAAAGTGGTTTGACATGATGAGAGTGAAGAATACTTACTATGTACTTCCAAGCGCACCGTGTCAAACACTAACAACATTGGGAAGGTAATGTTCCTAACAGCTGCGGCCAGGCCTCGGTATAACAATGAGGGGGAGCTAACATTCGATGGGAAGATCGGCATTTGGGCATTCGTCGTAGAGATTGAGGTGGTGCGGACAAGTCAGAACAGAGCAAAGGGAACAAAAGTGTTGAAATTAGTGAAAGTAACCAGGCATGTGTGCACATATCATCTCATCAATAAGGTTATCCCAGCACTTCAAGATAAGTGGCCTGACGATGATGAGAGAGCAACAATGTTCATCCAACAGGATAATGCAAAGCCTCATGTCCTTCCCAATGATGTAGCTTTTCGAGAAGCTGTGGAACGAACTGATCTTGACATCCGATTGCTACAACAACCCCCAAATAGCCCTGAGTTCAATTGTTTGGAGCTCTGATTCCATAACGCTCTCCAGTCTCTAACCGACTGTAGGTCACCTACAAACATCCAGGAAGCGGTATAGGGTGTGGAAGAGGAATTCGAGAACTATGATCCCCACAAGTTGCACAGAAGCTTTATCACATTAGAAGCAATTATGTTTGAAGTTATGAAAGACAAAGGAGGAAATCAATATAAGTTGCCACACTTGCACAAGGATCGTATTCAGAATGCTGGCAGGGAAATAATCAGTCTATATTGTGACAGTTAGGTAGTTGATACCAGGGCCATTATAGAAGAAATGGAAATTGCAATAGAAAAAGAAAAGGGAAGGAAATAATTAGCTGTAGAAGGGAAAAGAAAGAAAAGTAAAGGGAAGGGAAGAAGTAGCAACCGAAGGGAAAAGAAAGAAAAGTAAAGGGAAGGGAAGTGAAAAATGGCGAGAGAAAGGAAAAGAATGTAGCCAAGAGGGGACAAAGAGGCCCTTATGTCATGTAGTCAGGTAGTTTTTGATACCAAGTGCTCCTTGTTTGTGTCTTGTGTAATCTTGTGTCAATAGGGGACAAAGAGGCCCTTATGCCATGTCCTTGCGTATGCCTTGTCTAATCCTTGTATATCAACTCCTTACTGGAATTTATTGGAATTTGGGTTATTTGGATTAATTAAATTATCCATGTTATTTAGACTAATTGAATTATTTGGATTAATTTGGATTATTTGAATTAATTTGGGTTATTTGGATTGATTTGGGTTAATTTTAGTTATTTGAATTTATTTAAAATATTTCGATTTATTTGAATAATTTGGATTAAAACTGCATTTGTGCTAACTTACTGAAAATTAGCAAAGAAAACATATACTCCAAACTTCGAGCAGATCTTAGTTTCATCAGTAGTGGCTTGTTAGTGTGTCTACTGTCGTGATACAACATCCTACAAACAGGAATCTAGCTCACCTTGTGGGAAAATCTAGCCCACCTTGAGTAAAATCCACACCAAAAGAAGCAAGCAAGCAAGAAAGGACATGGTCAAAATTCAGTTAAGATACATACAGTAAAATTTGAGTTGGATATTGACACAGTACAACTGAGTTGATCCAGACTCAAATCTGAGTTTTTAAATGCAAAATATGGATGAACATTGGTGATTACCACTACACTACATCCAATTTTATTTGTAAACCTAAATAAAGTGGGGGATGACATGGATATTGATACAGTACATTACATACTGAAATCTGTACCATCCTTAGCTTGAAGAAAAAGATCGATAGATGCTTCAAAACAAAACAAAGTTAAGGAACAAAAGCAACCAGGACACACATGAGGGTATTTCGCAACTATGACTTGCATTTTCTTCTTCCATTTAAACTGAGTTCAAACATAGGATTTGTCAGGGGGATGAACCTCGGGCAGGCAACGGAACCCAGATCCTTTTCAGAACATCGGGCCGTCATTATCGCCTCAACCCGCCAAGACTGCAGAGCTGCCGCTCGCGCATGCCGGCCGAACTCGACAAACCAAGACTTCTCTAGTGAGCCGGCGCCCCCATGGTGTCTCCCTCAACCCGGCCGCGGGCCAGCTCCCGTCCCATCCAAGGCGTACGAGGGAACAAGTCCCTGTAGAAGAGATGAGCGTGGCCACAGTGGTCCACCAACCCCGTTGACCGGCAGGAGCGTGGCTACAGTGTCCTACCTACTTTGCTGACCAAGGTCGGCGTGGCAACAGTGCCCCCCCTCATCCTGCTGACGCAAGTCGATGGCGACCAGGCGGGGCACCACTGTATCAGAGCTGGCCCAACCACTCCATGACGCACGACAAGACGGGGAACAGTGCCCCCTGGCGCACGGGGCCTGGGCCCGGAGAACCCGGCGAATCCTGGTACCCAGTGGGTCCCAGCACCGGCTTCCCAGGCGCTGACATCCCGGCCCCATGGCCTTGTAACTTTACCTTTGTTGCCCTGGGGGGGTTGACCTATAAAACCCCCCAGGATGCCTCCATGCACGGGGCGATTAGATCATCACTAGAACACACACACGCACAAGGAGAAGGAGCAGCCTAAGCCTTGGCGTGTCTTCCTTCCTCCCCCAAACAGCTCTAGGAGCAACTCTGTACTACTCCACATATAAACCACTCTCGGGGCAGGACTAGGGGTGTTATCTCTCCGGAGAGCCCCGAACCTGGGTATGTCTTGCGTCCCACGCTCGCTCATGCCGACCTCGCCTCTGGAGCCCACTGGTGCCCTCGAGCCTGTCCCTTCCTTTAGCCATCCCTTGGCATCTGGCGTGCGCCCACCACGACAGTTGGCGCCCACCATGGGACAACTTGAGGTCCCGGCCGAAGACATGTTCCAGATGGGGCCCTTCACCGATTCCGATGAGCCTGTCAAGGCCATGGGCCGACATCATCGACGGCCACATCGCCTTCCTTCGCCACATTGGCATCTTTCGACGCCCATGGCTGACGAGTACCCTAGTGGGGTGCTCGACGTCTTTGACTCACCTGTCCCCCTTGGGACGACATTTCCATCGGGGCGGCAGATCTCTTTCTCTCGGTGGAGGTTTTCGCCACAGACACCGGCTCCTCCTCGTCTAGTGCCGCAAGGAAGGCTGCTAAGGCCAAGGCCACAGTGGATCACGCCAACGCGCCCAACCCGCTGCGCGCCACGATGCAGACCCTCCGTGTCCCCATCGCCACCGACGTCAACGCCACCAACCTGCCGAGGCCCTGGCTTGGCTCGAGGAGGAGCGCAAGTGCCTGCTGGACGTGTCCGAGACGCTCGTTGCCACGCAGCGCTGTCTGGATTCCGCTTAGCAGAGCGCGATGCCGCGTACAACTTCACACCAACCGCCACCGAGCCCAGCCGGGTTGCCGAGGTGCGGGCCCATGGCGGCGCCATCGGCCGCGCCCTCGGCGCGATCCCGCCCGTCTACAACACCTCCGTCAAGAATATGCGCGCCGCGCAAGCGGACACTATTTGCATGGAGCAGCTGTAGGGCGAGGAGCTGAAGGACCGCCTGCAGCGCGTGAAGAGCTCCTCGACGCCGCCAACACACAACAAGACCGCCTCAACCATCCCGCGGGATCCGTCTCGCACCGGATCAATGACCCCGAGCAGCAGAACACGGCGTCCTCGCCACCCGGGCGAAGCTCACTCCGGCGCACCCGGACCCGGCATGACCGTGCCCTGGCGCCCGCCGGCGGCTTGAGCGACGAGCCGGCTCCAGAAGACCGGTGTCGGCAAGATCCTCCCCCGCAATCCGGCCGCCGCTTCCGTCCGGCTTCGACCGACCGGCTCCCCGTGGCTCGGTCGCAAGCCAGCTAGGCCCGCGCGCCATCGATGACACCGACGCTCGCCATCGCCTCGACCAGCTCACCCTCTCCTTGGAGCTGGACGAAGACAATGCCATCGAGCTGGCTTGCTTCGGCCCATGTATCCAGGATGAGCCCTTCCACAAAGGGTTCACGCTCCCCCGCGACACCCCGTCAAGCGGGAGGACTGGCTCATCGACTACACCACCGCCATCGGCATCGAGGGCGGCAAACGCCGCCTTGCCGTGCGCTACACCCCGCTCATGCTCCAGGGTTCGGCCCGCACATGGATGAACAACCTGCCAGCTGGCAGCATCAACGCGTGTGTGGACTTTGAGCATGCCTTCGTGTGCAACTGCACCGGCACCTACAAGCGTCCCAGCTGCCCAAGTCAGCTCGCCATATGCATGCAGGGGCCGGCGGAAACCTGCCGCGAGTACCTCGCGCGCTGGACCGAGCTCAGGAACAGATGCGAGGGTGTCCACGAGGTCCAGGCCATCCAGTACTTCGTGAGCGGTTGCCGGGATGGCACCCTCCTCAAGCACAAGCTCTTGCGCTCCTAGCCAACCACCATGGCCGCGCTCATGGTCAAGGCGGACAAGTACGCCAACGCCGACTCCGCCATGAAGATCCAGGTGGTGCTGGACAAAGCCGGCAAGGTGAAGCCGACGCCACCCTCCAAGCCGGCTGGCGAGAGCAGCCGCCAGCAGAACAGCCAACAGAACAACAAGCGCAGGGCCGACCAGCCGGCCCAGCGCTACAACAACCGCCTCGTCGCGGCCGCCGAGCAGGAGCCCGCAGCCGAGCCGGTCGCCAAGCGCTGGCAAGCCAGCAAGACGGCATGGCAGCCCGCTATGAGCTTCGAGGAGATGCTTGACACTCCCTGCAAGCACCATAGCGGCGCGAGGCCGTCCACGCACACGCTCTGGCAGCACGCCATCACCAAGCGCATCATGAGGGGCGACATCCCGCCTCCTTCGGCTCTGACCCCAGGAACGGGGCCGCCGGCTCCGCCGCCTCCGCCCCCGACCAACGGCGCGATGTGCGATGACGTCTACCCCAACCAGAATGCGAGCTACGTCGTCTTCACCAGCCTCGGCGATGACAAGCGTAGCGAGCGCCTGCTCTGGCAGGAGGTGAACACTGTCGTCCCAGCCGTGCCGGAGTACATGCACTTGTCGGAGCGCCCGATCAGCTGGACCCGGGAGGACCACCCGGCCGTCATGCCGAACACGGGTGGCTACGCCCTCGTCCTCGACCCCACCATCGTCGCAAGCCGGCACACCTGCAAGTTCTCACAAGTCCTCATTGATGGCGGCAGAAGCATCAACATCCTCTACCGCGACACCATGACCAAGCCTAGCCTCGAGGCCAAGGACCTGGAGTCGTCCCGGGCGATCATCCACGGCATCGTGCAAGGCCTCTCCTGCTCCCCCATTGGCCGGGTCCAGCTCGACGTCCTATTCGGCACAAGCGACCATTTCTGGCGCGAGCCGATTTGGTTCGAGGTGGACCTGTCGGTAGCGCTGCAATACAGACCACCGCTAGGCCAGCTGCGCTATGGTTCATGGTGGTTCCCCACTACGCCTACCTGAAGATGAAGCTGCCGGGTCCCAAGGGCCTCATCACCGTCGTCGGCGATCATCGCAAGTCCGGAGTGCGCCTAAGCCGCGTGCAACCGCCGAAGTTCTTGGTCATAGCCAAGGAGCGGGGCCAGCTCGACCGGATCGTCGCGCTGGCCAACGAGACGCCGGCCGTGCCGGCTTCGGCTACAGAACTAGCCGGCGAGGCCTCGTTCCAGCCCTCCAAGGAGACCAAGAAGGTCAAGCTGAACCCGGAAGACCCCAGCTGCAGCAAGTACGTCGTCGTGGGAATCGGGATATCTTTGCATGAACCACAAAGGACATGCCGGGAATTCCGAGGAAGTACACCGAGCACAAACTCCACGTCCACAAGGACGCCAAGACCGTCCGTCAACCCCTACGTCGCTTTTGACAAGAGAAGAGAAGAACCATCAGTGAAAAGGTCGCCAAGCTACTCGCGGTCGGCTTCACCATGGAAGTGTTTCACCCCGAGTGGCTGGCCAACCCAGTCCTCGTCTTGAAGAAGAACAACACCTGGCGCATGTGCATAGACTACACCAGCCTGAACAAGGCCTGCCCCAAGGATCCTTTCGCCCTCCCGCGGATCGATCAAGTCATCGACTCCACCGCCTACTGTGAGCTCTTGTCCTTCCTGGATGCTTACTCCGGCTATCATCAGATCAATTTGGACCCGGCTGACGCCTTGAAGACGTCCTTCATCACGCCCTTCGGGGCGTACTGCTACATCACCATGTCATTTGGCTTGAAGAATGTCGGCGCCACCTTCCAGCGCTACATGTAGAAATGCCTGCTGGTGCAACTCGGCCGCAACACCCACCTCTACATGGACGACATTGTGTTGAAGACCAAGCAGCAACTCACGCTCCTTGACAACCTGAGGGAGACCTTTGCCAATTTGCGCGAGTACCAGATCAAGCTTCACCCGGAGAAGTGTGTTTTCGGCGTGCCGGCCCGGAAGCAGCTCGGCTTTCTCGTCTCGGAGTGCGGCATTGAGGCGAACCCAGAGAATATCAAGGCCATCGAGCGCATGCACAAGCTGACCCGGCTGCGAGATGTCCATAAATTCACCGGCTGCTTGGCCTCGGTCAGCCAGTTTCTCAACCGACTGGGCGAGAGGGCCTTTCCCCTATATCAGCTGATGAAGAAGACGACACAGTTCGAGTGGAACGACCAGGCGGACGATGCTTTCCGGGATCTCAAGCGCATGCTCTCCACCGCACCCGTCCTGGCCGCGCCGGCTGACAAGGAGCCGGTGTTGCTATACATCGCTGCCACCTTGCTGTCGGTCAGCATGGTACTGGTGGTCGAGCGACCAGAGAAGGGCAAGATCCAGTATGTCTAGCGCCCGGTCTACTATGTGAGCGAGGGGCTCTCCGCCTCCAAGCAGAACTACCCGCACTACCAGAAGATGTGTTACGGCGTGTACTTTACCACCAAGAAGTTGAAGCAGTACTTCCAAGAGCAGTTGTCACCGTGGTCAACACGGCTCCCATCGGCGAGATCATGGGCAGCCGGGATGCCTCTGGCTAGGTTGCCAAGTGGGCCATCGAGCTGGCCGGCCACACCATCCTCTACGAGCCCCGCACCACGATCAAGTCCCAAGCCCTGGCCGACTTCCTCGTCGACTAGACGGAGACCCAATACCTGCCGCCACCGCCGGATTCAACGCACTGGCGCATGCACTTCGACGGCTCCAAGATGCGATCCGACTTGGGAGCCGGCATCGTGCTGTCCTCCCCAAAGGACGACCGGCTTCGGTACACGCTCCAGATCCACTTCGCCGCCTCCAACAATGGTGCCGAGTATGAAGCCCTTGCGCATGGCCTCCGGCTTGCCAAGGAACTCGGCATCCGGTGCATCCTGTGCTACGCCGACTGCACTGGTGGTGCAAAGGTGTTCGTGAGTGGGATGCACGGGACGCCAACATGGCCAGCTACCGCTTCCTCGTCCAACAGGTCTCCGAGTTTTTCGACGGCTGTGAGTTCCTCGATGTCCCAGCGCGGAAAATGAAGCTGCCGACACGCTAGCCAAGATTGGCTCATCCCGGTAGGCCATTCCGTCCGGCGTCTCCCTCGAGCATTTGCGCAAGCCGTCCGTCAAACCGTCTTTGGACTCCGAGTCCATCTTCATCCCGGACGACCCGACAACGCTCCCCAACTCAGACCCGGGGGCTGCCGTCTCCAACCCGATCCCGGGGACTGCGGAACCCGGCCCGGGGACTGCCGTGCTCGACCCGGCCACTGCCGTTTCCAACCCGGTCCCGGGGACTGTCGAACCCGGTCGGGGGTTGCCGTGCTCAACCCGGCCACCGTCATATCCAACCCGAGGGCTACCACCACCGGCTCGGGGGCTGCCGCCCCAGAACCCATCTCGGTGGCCGTGTTCAACGTGGTGACGGCTCAGTCATGGGCCCAGCCGATCCTAGCGTTCCTGGAGAACGGATTGCTTCCCATGGACGAGACTGAGGCCCGGCAAGTGCAACGTCGGGCATCCACCTACAACATCATCAACAACGAGCTTGTCAAGCACAGCGCGGCATGCATGTTCCAGCGTTGCGTCGAGTAGGACAAGGGCATAGAAATCCTCCTCGACACACACCAGGGCGAGTGCGGGTACCATGCCGCCTCCAGGTCCCTGGTGGACAAGGCTTTCCGCCATGGTTTCTACTGGCCCACGGCCCTCAAAGTCGCCGAGTCGCTCGTCCTCAAGTGTGATGGATACCAGCGCTTCAGCAAGCGCAACCACCAGCCGGCTTCAGCCTTGCAGACCATCCCAATCACCTGGCCCTTTGAGGTCTGGGGCTCGACATGGTCGGACCCTTGAAGACCACTCGAGGCAGCATGGCGCATTTGCTGGTGGCAGTGGACAAGTTCATCAAGTGGATCGAGGCGCGGTCGATCAAGAAGCTGGACGGGCCAACGGCCGTCCAGTTCGTCAAGGAAATCGTGGTGCGCTACGGCGTCCCGCACAACATCATCACGGACAATGGCACCAACTTCGCCAGAGCCGCGCTTGCACAGTACTGCTCTGTCTCCGGCATTCGGCTCGACCTGGCCTCCGTGGCCCATCCTCAGTCCAACGGCTAGGTCGAGCGGGCCAACTGCCTCATCCTTTCCTACATCAAGCCGCGGCTCGTCGAGCGCCTCGTCTGTTCACCCGGCAGCTGGCTTGACGAGCTGCCGGCTGTCCTCCCAACCGACATTGAGTTCGACTCGCCACAAGTCATAATGTATACAGAAGCCCAAGCCAAGGAAGCCCGTGAAGATAGCGTTGACCTGCTCGAAGAAGCACGCCTTTTGGCCCTTAGCCGATCCGCCATCTATCAGCAAGGCCTGAGGCATTACCACAACAAGAAGATCAAGCCCCTCGCGTTCCGCGAGGGAGACCTCGTCCTTCGGCTTATCCAGAAGCAAGCCAGACAGCACAAGTTGGCCTCCCCATGGGAGGGCCCCTTCACCGTCAGCAAAGCCCTGTGTGACTGCAACGCCTACTACCTCATAGACGCCCGCAAGCCGAACAAACGCAAGAGAGACACCATCGGCGAAGAGACAAGCCGGCCCTGGAATGCAGAGTTCCTACGCCTGTTTTATAGTTAGCTGTATGCACGTATGTACCACTGCCTCTTGTAATCATATGAAAAACTATGGGACCCCCGAACGACGCTCGGGGGCTGCCTTTTCACTGGCAAGTTATTGTGTTCTACACACTCTTGTAAACTTTCTAGAACCCCCACCGTCGGGTTGGCTCGCTCAACCCGGGGGCTCGGGGGCTGGCCGGCCTGACCACCACCGGCCGTCCTCCTTAGCACATCCCAGCGTGTTCGGGTTCCCGAGGCCCTCCACTTCACACTATGCCACAGTCCGGCTTCGGCTATTGGCCGACAAGAACTATGGGCCAAAGCACCAACACGCTGCGAAACACTAAGTTGGGTCCGCCGGATTGGCCAACCCGGTCTCACTGCACTAAGGTGCCGCACGACCGGCTGCTCGCCAGCCAACCCAGTGGGTGTTTCGCTCGTGCTCAACGCTCGAAGGGCCTAAGTACCACGCGCTCCTTCCAAGGGTCGGACTCCTTGTCACAGCATCGAACCCGCCGCTCAACTCATGGGGGCGAGGGAGGCTCAAAGAGGAGGCAAGCGAGAAAATGGCTTAAAGAACAAAGAGCAAAGGCATAAAAATTCACAAAAATATTTAGATTACGATAATATAGGCCCAAGGCAAAAAGTTCATTACATGCACCAACACCCTAGTGGGTGGGTGTACCTGCTACTTAACAGAAATGCTAAAAAGATAAACATGACGACTTCGGCTTCAGACGGCTCCCGCGTCGGGTTGCGCAGCCACCGGCTCCTCCTCGGTGGCCTCCGGGTCCATCGAGATGCCGGTATCATCCAACCCGGCGTCCTCGTCCATGTAAAGACCTGACTCCTCGGAGCTGCCCTGCGGGCCGTCCAGCAGTAGGCTGAAGTCATTCGAAGGCATCACCCCGCCGTCGTCCGTCCGTTCCAGGTGAAACTCATCGTGCAGCGTGAACCCGGATATGTAGCTAGCCCTGGCGGCGATCTGGCCCACCTCCGCCTGCAGCTGGCGCTCCACGTCGTCTCGTTAGCCCATCAGCTGGTTCAGCGCCAAGTCTGGGTACCAGGACATGACGAACCGCAACGCCATCTCGGCACCGGCACGAGCGACGGAGACGCGCCACACGTGAAGCCGCAGCGGCCCGGCCTCCAGCCACTGCACCAACCGCGTGAAGCTGTTGGGCGCAACAGCACCCGGCCAGAGGGCCGTCGTCATCCCCACGCCGGTGGCAGAGATCCGCGCCATCTACTCGCCCAAGACCTACAGGCGAACCTCGGCGGCATTCATGATCTCCGAGAAGGTCCAGGCGACATTCGGTCAAGCCCGACGCCTAGGACCCCCTGAGGCGGCCGCTGAAAGTGGACGGCCTCCTCCGCCGTCTTGTGCGTCTCTAGGAAGTGCCCTGTCAGGAAGAAGAGCAAGTAGTCAGCAACAAAAAGAAAAAGGCGGCTTCATAGCCCGACAAAGTCAAAAGGAAGCACTTACTGGCGAAGGCTCGTCCAGGTGTTGCGCTTCAAGCAACATACCGTGCCGCTCCAGGTTGCCAGCACGGTCACGCGCATCAAGCGCCTTCTCCAGCTCGGCGCCCTTGTCGACAGTCGCCTTCAGCTTGGCGTCCTTGGCAGAGGCCGCCTGCCCATGCTCCTCCTTGAGGCGGAGGAGCTCTGCCTGGTGGGCCTCTGCCGCGTGGGCCGCCGCCGCCTTCAGGCGCTCCACCTTGGCCTGTAGATGGCCCTTGTCGTCGTCCAACCGATCGTGCTGCTCGCCGGCTTCGACGAGCGCTTGCTGGGCCTCCGCCTCCTTGGCCGCCTCCGCCGTCAGGTGCTCCACTTCGGCGTGCAACCGGCTCTTTTCACCGGTCAGCTGCTCATGCAGCCGGCTGATATGTCTCCGACATATCTATAATGTTGGTTGCTTCATGCTATACTATATTATGTTTTGGATGCTTAATGGGCTTTACTAAGCACTTTTATATGATTTTTGGGACTAACCTATTAACCTAGAGCCCAAAGTGCCGTTCCTCGCTTTTTCCCTTGTTTCAAGAGCCAAGAAAAGGAATATCAAACAGAGTCCAAACGGAATGAAACCTTCGGGAGAGTTATTTTTGGAAAGAAAGCAATCCAGGAGACTTGGAGTGCACGTCAGGGGATCAACGAGGAGAGCACGAGGCAGGGGGGCGCGCCCACCCCCTGGGCGCGCCCTCCACCCTCGTGGGCCCCTCGTGGCTCCCCTGACCGACTTCTTTCGCCTATATATATATATATACCCTAAAAACATCGGGGAGCAGAATAGATCAGGAGTTCCGTCGCCGCAAGCCTCTGTAGCCACCGAAAACCAATCTAGACCCGTTCTGGCACCCTGCCGGAGCGGGAGAATCCCTCACCGGTGGCCATCTTCATCATCCCGGCGCTCTCCATGACGAGGAGGGAGTAGTTCACCCTCGGGGCTGAGGGTATGTACCAGCAGCTATGTGTTTGATCTCTCTCTCTCTCTCTCTCTCTCGTGTTCTTGAGGTGTCACGATCTTGATGTATCGCGAGCTTTGCTATTATAGTTGGATCTTATGATGTTTCTCCCCTCTACTCTCTTGTAATGGATTGATTTTTCCCTTTGAAGTTATCTTATCGGATTGAGTCTTTAAGGATTTGAGAACACTTGATGTATGTCCTGGTCGTGCTTATCTGTGGTGACAATGGGATATTCACGTGATCTACTTGATGTATGTTTTGGTGATCAACTTGCGGTTTCAATGAACTTATGCATAGGGGTTGGCACACGTTTTCGTCTTGACTCTCCGGTAGAAACTTTGGGGCACTCTTTGAGGTTCTTTGTGTTGGTTTGAATAGATGAATCTGAGATTATGTGATGCATATCGTATAATCATACCCACGGATACTTGAGGTGACATTGGAGTATCTAGGTGACATTAGGGTTTTGGTTGATTTGTGTCTTAAGGTGTTATTCTAGTACGAACTCTTGAATAGATCGATCCGAAAGAAGAACTTTGAGGTGGTGTCGTACCTACCATAATCTCTTCGCTTGTTCTCCGCTATTAGTGACTTTGGAGTGACTCTTTGTTGCATGTTGAGGGATATTTATATGATCCAATTATGTTATTATTGTTGAGAGAACTTGCACTAGTGAAAGTATGAACCATAGGCCTTGTTTCCTAGCATTGCAATACCATTTATGCTCACTTTTACCGCTTGCTACCTTGCTGTTTTTATATTTTCAGATTACAAAAACCTATATCTACCATCCATATTGCACTTGTATCACCATCTCTTCGCCAAACTAGTGCACCTATACAATTTATCATTGTATTGGGTGTGTTGGGGACACAAGAGACTCTTTGTTATTTGGTTGCGTGGTTGCTTGAGAGAGACCATCTTCATCCTACGCCTCCCACGGATTGATAAATCTTAGGTCATCCACTTGAGGGAAATTTGCTACTGTCCTACAAACCTCTGCACTTGGAGGTCCAACAACGTCTACAAGAAGAAGTTTGTGTAGTAGACATCACTGGCCGGCTTCGACGAGCGCCCGCTGGGCCTCTGCCACCTCCACCTTCAGCTTCCCCGCCTCAACCCGCAGCGGGCTAGCGTAGGCCACGGCCAGGTCGTGCTGATGATCGGCTCGGACCAGCCAGGTTCGCCAAGCCGACACCTCGGCTGCGGCAGCTGCACAACAAATATTCAGAGTCAAGACAAAGTCAAAGAATACTTTAAGATTCGACCCAACTACTACGTAGTTGGCCCGAATCTAGGACCTACACCAAGTGGGTGCGCTAGCGCGCCCCACTAAGAGCACACAAACACTCACCTTTGGCAAGGCAGAGCACCTCCTCCCTAACGGCGAGTCACGCCATGAGCTGCTGGTGCTTGTCCAGGAGCCGGTTATAGACGCCGACCCGGTAAGCGTCTAGTTGCTGCAAGAGAACAAGAATCAGCACAAGACAAAGCATTTGAAGATTCAACCCAACTACTACGTAGTTGGCCTGAATCCCGGGGGCCACACCCAGTGGTGTACCGCGCTCCCACTGGCTAGCTGCAAGAAAGAAAACATAGTAAGGAAAACTTACCAACACGGCGCTCCCTTGCCCACTCCGCTTCGGTTGAGCGAAGCCTGGACCCGCTCTGTGCGCCCGCGGAGACGCTGGCTCACGGCGGCCATGGCAGCCCCCTCCTGCGTCATGGGCCCAAAAACGGGCTGGCTAGGCCCGGCCCGGACATGCTCGACCAAGCGGTGAGACGGCCTCCCAGCGCCGCTGACGGTTAACTGACCACCAAGGCGTGTTTCACGGCCGCTGCCTCCTACGCTGGCAGTTCGACTCGCCGGGCCGGTGTGTTTATGGCATCGCATCCGCCGCCGCCTGCGGCGCCCCATCCATCGGCGCTGCGACGTCTCCTCCATGGCGGCCCCGCCTCCTCCTCCCTCCACCTCCAACCGCTCGACCTCGTCAGTCCGCGATGGGGAGTCGTCTCCGATCACCACGACCTCCCGGTCGTCCACCACCATCTCAGCCCGGCCATCCAGCCGCGCTCCTCCTCCGTCGGCGGCACGAAAACCGTTCTCGCCGGCTCCGTGCCCGTCGGCATCTCCAGCCACAGTGGCTCCCCGCCAGCATCTCCAGCCATGCCGGCTCCCCGCCGGCCCGCTCCCTCGCCGTTGCGGCCCTGGCCCAAGCCTGGGCTGACGCCGCCTCCATCTCCTCCACGGCCCTGTTCCGGTCCCGCCAGGCCAGGCCCTCGGCATCGTCCGAGTTCAGGCCGAGGTTCCTGTTGGAAATATGCCCTAGAGGCAATAATAAAAGCATTATTATTATATTTCCTTGTTCCTGATAATTGTCTTTATTCATGCTATAACTGTATTATCCGGAAATCGTAATACACGTGTGAATACATAGACTACAATACGTCCCTAGTAAGCCTCTAGTAGACTAGCTCGTTGGTCAACAGATAGTCATGGTTTCGACTATGGACATCGATGTCATTGATAACGGGATCACGCCATTAGGAGAATGACGTGATGGACAAGACCCAATCCTAAGCATAGCACAAAGATCGTGGTAGTTCGCTTTTGCTAGAGCTTTTCCAATGTCAAGTATCTCTTCCTTAGACCATGAGATCGTGTAACTCCGGATACCGTGAGGAATGCTTTGGGTGTACCAAACGCCACAACGTAATCGGGTGACTATAAAGGTGCACTACGGTATCTCCGAAAAGTGTCTGCATTGGGTTGACACGGATCGAGACAGGATTTGTCACTCCGTATGACGGAGAGGTATCATCGGGCCCACTCGGTAATGCATCATCATAATGAGCTCAAAGTGATCAAGTGTCCGGTCACGGGATCATGCATTACGGTGCGAGTAAAGTGACTTGCCAGAACGAGACTAAACGAGGTATTGGGATACCGACGATCGAAGTCTCGCAAGTAACATACCGTCGACAAAGGGAATAGCATACGGGGTTGTTTGAACCCTCGACATCGTGGGTTCATCCGATGACAACATCGAGGAGCATGTGGAACCAACATGGGTATCCAGTGTCCCGCCGTTGGTTATTGACCGAGAGCTGCCTCTGGTCATGTTCGATGTCTCCCGAACCCGTAGGGTCTACACACTTAAGGTTCGGTGACGCTAGGGTTAATAGGAAGACTTGTATGTGATTACCGAATGTTGTTCGAGTCCGGATGAGATCCCGGACGTCACGAGGAGTTCCTAATGGTCCGGAGGTAAAGATTTATATATGGGAAGTCGCCAAACGGATACCGAAAAGTTTCGGGTCATATCGGTATTATGGAGGGTCCACCTAAGGGTTCCGAGGACCACCGGAGGGGCCACCCCTTCGGGGGCCACTTGGCTGCGTGGGAGGCAGCCAGCCTGGTGGTGGGCGCACCCTCCCTGGCCCATGCGCCTAGGGTTGAGGGAACCCTAAGGGGCGCCTTGCTTGGGGGCAAGCCCTCCTCCGCCGCCCCCTCTAGATGCATCTAGAGGGGCCGGTCCCCTCCTCCCTTCCCTATAAATAGAGGGGTGAGGGAGGCTGCACACACCATTGAAGGCGCAACCCTCCCTCCCCAACACCTCTCCTCCTCCGCATAAGCTTGGCGAAGCCTCGCCGAGAACAACACTCCATCCGCATCACGCCGTCAGGCCGCCATTGGAGTTGTCTTCCTCAACCTCTCCTTCCTCCTTGCTTTGGATCAAGACGAAGCGAGACGCCGTAAATCCGCACGTGTGTTGAACGCTGGAGGTGTCAGTCTGCTCAAAGACTTGGTCATCGGTGATCGGAATCACGTTGGAACGCCTTCATCATCACCACTCCCTCGAACGCTTCCGTACTTTCGATCTACAAGTGGTATGTAGATGCAAACTCTCTCTCTTGACTCGTTGCTTAGTAGAACTCATAGATGGATCTTGGTGAAACCGTAGGAAAAATTTTAATTTTCTCGCAACGCTCACCAACAAAGTGGCATCATGAGCTAGGTCTATGCGTAGTTCTCTATTGCACGAGTAGAACACAATTTAGTTGTGGGCGTGGATCTTGTCAATTTACTTGCCGCTACTAGTCTTATCTTGCTTCCGCGGTATTGTGGGATGAAGCGGCCCGGACCAACCTTACACGCACGCTTACGTGAGACCGGTTCCACCGACTAACATGCACCAGCTTGCATAAGGTGGGTGGCGGGTGTCCGCTCTCCTACTTTAGTTGGAGCGGATTCGATGAAAAGGGTCCTTATGAAGGGTAAATAGAAGTTGACAAGATCACGTTGTGGTTATTCAGAGGTAAGAAAACGTTCTTGCTAGAACCCAATTGCAGCCACGTAAAAGATGCAACAACAATTAGAGGACGCCTAACTTGTTTTTGCAAAGAATTGACATGTGATGTGATATGGCCAAGTTGTGATGAATGATGAATGACATATTGTGATGTATGAGATCATGTTCTTGTAATAGGAATCACGACTTGCATGTCGATGAGTATGACAACCGGGCGAGCCATAGGAGTTGTCTTTATTTTTGTATGACTGCGTGTCATTGAAGAACGCCATGTAACTTACTTTACTTTATTGCTAAACGCTGCGTTAGCCATAGAAGTAGAAGTAGTCACATGCGTGACAACTTCATGGAGGCACAATGATGGAGATCATGATGATGGAGATCATGGTGTCATGCCGTGACAAGATGATCATGGAGCCTCAAGATGGAGATCAATGGAGCTTTATGATATTGGCCATATCATGTCACTACTATATAATTGCATGTGATGTTTATTATGTTTATACATCTTGTTTACTTAGAACGACGGTAGTAAATAAGATGATCCCTTACAACAATTTCAAGAAGTGTTTCCCTAAGCGTGCACCGTTGCTAAAGTTCGTCGCTTCTAAGCACCACGTGATGATCGGGTGTGATGGATTCTTACGCTCACATACAACGGGTGTAAGACAGATTTACACACGCCGAAAACACTTAGGGTTTACTTGACGAGCCTAGCATGTATGCACATGGCCTCGGAACACGGAGACCGAAGGTCGAACACGAGTCGTATAGAAGATACGATCAACATGAGAATGTTCACCGATGATGACTAGTCCGTCTCACGTGATGATCGGACACGGCCTAGTCGACTCGGATCGTGTAACACTTGGATGACTAGAGGGATGTCTAATCTGAGTGGGAGTTCATTCAAATAATTTGATTAGATGAACTTAATTATCATGAACTTAGTCTAAAACTTTTGAATAATATGTCTTGTAGATCAAATGGCCAACGCTCATGTCAACTTGAACTTCAACGCGTTCCTAGAGAAAACCAAGTTGAAAGATGACGGCAAAGAACTATACGGACTGGGTCCTAACCCGAGGATCATCCTCATAGCCGCCAGAAACAATATGTCCTAGAAGGACCGCTAGGTGACGCCTCCCCTGCAGAACCAAGACATTATGAATGCTTGGCAAACTCGGCCGATGATTACTCCCTCGTTCAAAGGCGACATGCTTTACTGACTTAGAACCGGGCTCCAAAAGCGCTTTTGAGCATCACGGAGCATATGAGATGTTCGAGGAGCTGAAACTTGTTTTCCAAGCTTCACGCCGGGTCGAGAGATATGACATCTCCGACAAGTTCTATAGTTGTAAGATGGAGGAAAACAGTTCACAAGGAGCACATATCAAGATGTCTCAAGGTACACAACCGTATGACCCAAATGAATATTAACCTCCCCGATGAGGCGGTCATCGACAGAATCCTCCAGCCGCTTCCCACCAAGCTACAAGAGCTTTGTGATGAACTACAACATGCAAGGGATGGTAAAGACCATTCTGAAGTGTTCTCTATGTCAAGTCACCGAGGTTGAAATCAAGAAAGAACATCAAGTGTTGATGGTCAATAAGACCACTAAGTTCAAGAAGGGCAAGGGTAAGAAGAACTTCAAGAAGGACGGCAAGGAGGTTGCCGCTACCTGCAGAAGCAAGTTGCCGGAAGAAGTCAAAGAATGGACCCAAGCCCGAGATCTGAGTGCTTTTATTGCAAGGGAGGGGTCACTGGAAGGGAATCGCCCCAAATACTTAGCGGACAAGAAGGCCGCAACACCAAAGGTATATTTGATATACATGTAATTGATGTGTACTTTACCAAGACTCGTAGTAACTCCCCGGTATTTGATACGGTGCCGTTGCTCATATTTGTAACTCACAACAGAGCTGCGGAATAAGCGGAGACCGGCAAAGGACGAGGTGACGATCTTGGCGTCGGGAATGGTTCCAGAGTCGATGTGATCGCCGTCAAGACGCTTACCTCTTCATTTACCTACGTGATTAGTTATGAACCTTAATAATTGTTATTTGGTGCCAAGTTTGAGCATGAATATTGTATCTGAGGATCTCGTTTAATGCGAGATGGCTACTCATTTAAATCCGAGAATAATGGTTGTTCTATTTATATGAGAGATATGTTTTATAGTCATGCTCCGATGGTCAATGGTTTATTCTTAATGAATCTCGAGCGTAGTATTACACATGTTTATAGCGTGAATACCAAAAGATGTAAAGTTGATAACGATAGTCCCACATACTTGTGGTAATCGCCGCCTTTGGTCACATTGGTGTCAAGCGCATGAAAAAGCTCCATGCCGATGGACTTTTGGAGTCTTTAGATTATGAATCATTTGACACATGCGAACCATGCCTCATGGGCAAGATGACCAAGACACCGCTTCTCGGAACAATGGAGCGAGCAACCAACTTGTTAGAAATCATACATACCGATGTGTGCGGGTCCAATGAGCGTTGAGGCTCATGGAGGATATCGTTATGTTCTCACTCACAGATGACTTGAGTAGATATGGGTATGTCTACTTGATGAAACACAAGTCCGAGACCTTTGAAAAGTTCAAGGAATTTCGGAATGAAGTAGAGAATCAACGTGGACCGAAAGATAAAATTCTTACGATCGATCGTGGAGGAGAATATTTAAGTCACGAATTTGGTACACACTTAAGAAAATGTGGAATCGTTTCACAACTAACGCCGCCTAGAACACCTCAACAGAATGGTGTGTCCGAACGCCATAATCGCACTCTATTGGATATGGTGCGGTCTATGATGTCTCTTACCGATTTACCGCTATCATTTTGGGGATACGCCTAGAGATGCCTACATTCACTTTAAATAGGGCACCGCCTAAGTCCGCTGAGACGACACCGTATGAATTATGGTTTGGGAAGAAACCTAAGTCGCTGCTTTCTAAAAGTTTGGGGATGCGATGCTTATGTCAAGAAACTTCAACCCGAAAAGCTCGAACCCAAGTCGGAAAAATGCGTTTTCATAGGATACCCTAAGGAAACCATAGGGTATACCTTCTACTTAAGATCCGAGGGCAAGATCTTTGTTGCCAAGAACGGATCCTTTCTCGAAAAGGAGTTTCTCTCGAAGAAGTAAGTGGGAGGAAAGTAGAACTCGATGAAGTACTACCTCTTGAACATGATAGTGGTGCGGCTCAGAAAATGTTCCCGTGATGCCTACACCAATGTAAGAGGAAATTAATGATGATGATCAAGGTACTTGGATCAAGTTGCTACCGAATCAGAGGTCCTCAAGGACACGCTCCGCACTGTGAGTGGTACGGCAACCCCGTCTCCGGAAATCATGTTGTTAGACAACGGTGAATCTTCGAACTATGAAGAAGCGATGGCGGCCCAGATTCCAACAAATGGCTAGAAGCCATGAAATCCGAGATAGAATCCATGTATGAAAACAAAGTGTAGACTTTGGTGACTTGTTCGATGATCGTCGAGCGATATAAAACAAATGTATTTTTAATAAGAAGACGGACGCTGATGGTAATGTCACCATCTATAAAGCTCGAATTGTATCTAAGGTTTATCGGCAAGTTCAAGGTATTGACTACGATGAGACTTTCTCTCCCGTAGCGTAAGCTTAAGTCCGTCCTAATCATGTTAGCAATTGCCGCATACTATGATTATGAGATATGGCGATGGACGCCAAAACAACATTCCTTAACGGTTATCTTAAGGAAGAGTCAGATATGATGCTTTAAGGTTTTGTCGATCCTAAGGACGCTAACAAAGTATGCAAGCTCCAAATGATCCATTTATGGGCCGGTGCAAGCATCTCAGAGTTGGAACATTCGCTTTGATGAGATGATTAAAGCGCTTGGGTTTATGTAGACTTATTGAGAAGCCTGCGTTACAAAAAAGTGAGTGGGAGCTCAGAGCATTTCTCATATTATATGTAGATGACATACTTTTGATGGGAAATGATATAGAATTCTTGGACAAAGATTAAGGCCTACTTGAATAAGTGTTTTTCAATGAAGGACCTTGGAGAAGTCTTATATATTAGGCATCAAGATCTATAGAGATAGATCGAGACGCCTCATAGGTCTTTCACAAAGCACATACCTTGATAAGATTTTGAAGAAGTTCAAAATGGATCACCCAAGAAAGGGTTCTTGCCTCAGACAGTAAGGTGTGAAATTGAGCTCACCAATGCCCCAATTACCAAGAAAAGATAAAGAAGAGATGAGTGTCATCCCCTATGCCTCACCCATAGGATCTATTATGTATGACATGTCGTGGTACCGCACTGATGTAAACCTTGTCGTAAGTTTGGTAGGAAGGTACCAAAGTAATCCCCAAGGAACACCGGACAAATGATCAAGAATATCCTCAAGTACCGAAAAGGACAAAGGACATGTTTCGTTTATGGAGGTGACGAAGAGCTCGTCAGAACGGGTTACGCCGACGCTTAGCTTCGACACGCATCCGGATGACTCTAAGTCACAAACCGGATACGTGTATACGTTGAATGGTGGAAGCAGCAGTGGTGTACCGCAAGCAGAGCGTCGTGGCGGGATCTACATGTGAAGCGGAGTACATGGCGCCTCGAGGCACAAGATGAAGCAATTTGGGTGAAGAAGTTCATCACCGACCTAGGAGTCATACCCAATGCGTCGGGCCGATCAAACTCTTCTATGACAACACCGGAGCTATCGCTTGCCAAGGAGCCTGTGTTTCACAAGAAGACTGTGCACATCAAGCGCCGCTCAACTCCATTCGTGAAAATGTTCAGATGGAGACATAGAAATTTGTAAAGTGCATACGGATCTCGAATGTCGCAGATCCGCTGACTAAACCTCTTCCGCGGCAAAACATGATCAACACCGTAACTCTATGGGTGTTCGATTCATCACAATGTAAACTAGATTATCGACTCTAGTGCAAGTGGGAGATCATTGGAAATATGCCCTAGAGGCAATAATAAAAGCATTATTATTATATTTCCTTGTTCCCGATAATTGTCTTTATTCATGCTATAACCGTATTATCCGGAAATCGTAATACACGTGTGAATACATAGACTACAATACGCCCCTAGTAAGCCTCTAGTAGACTAGCTCGTTGGTCAACAGATAGTCATGGTTTCCTCGACTATGGACATCGATGTCATTGACAATCGGATCACGCCATTAGGAGAATGACGTGATGGACAAGACCCAATCCTAAGCATAGCACAAAGATCGTGTAGTTCGCTTTGCTAGAGCTTTTCCAATGTCAAGTATCTCTTCCTTGCACTGGTGAGATCGTGTAACTCCTTGACACCGTAGGAATGCTTTGGGTGTACCAAACGCCACAACGAATCGGGTGACTATAAAGGTGCACTATGTATCTCCGAAAGTGTACATTGGGTTGACACGGATCGAGACAGGATTTGTCACTCCGTCTCGACGGAGAGGTATCACCGGGCCCACTCGGTAATGCATCATCATAATGAGCTCAAAGTGATCAAGTGTCCGGTCACGGGATCATGCATTACGGCACGAGTAAAGTGACTTGCTTAAGAATCTAGACTAAACGAGGTATTGGGATACCGACGATCGAAGTCTCGCAAGTAACATACCGTCCGACAAAGGGAATAGCATACGGGGTTGTTTGAACCCTCGACATCGTGGTTCATCCGATGACAACATCGAGGAGCGTAGGGGAACCAACATGGGTATCTGTGTCCCGGCTGTTGGTTATTGACCGGAGCTGCCCTATTATGTTCAAGATGTCTCCAACCCGTAGGGTCTACACACTTAAGGTTCGGTGACGCTTAGGGTTAATAGGAAGACTTGTATGTGATTACCGAATGTTGTTCGAGTCCTGATGAGATCCCTTGACGTCACGAGGAGTTCCTAATGGTCCGGAGGTAAAGATTTATATATGGGAAGTCGTCAAACGGATACCTAAAAGTTTCGGGTCATATCGCAGATATGGAGGGTCCACCTAAGGGTTCCGGAGGACCACCGGAGGGGCCACCCTTTCGGGGGCCACTTGGGGCGTGGGAGGCAGCCACCGCTGGTGGGCGCACCCTCCCTTGGCCCATGCGCCTAGGGTTGAGGGAACCCCATGGGCGCCTTGCTTGGGGGCAAGCCCTCCCTTGGCCGCCCCTCTAGATGCATCTAGAGGGGCCGCCCTCCTCCCTCCCTTCCCCTATAAATAGAGGTGAGGGAGGGCTGCACACCATCAAGGCGCAGCCCTCCCTCCCCAACACCTCTCCTCCTCCGCATAAGCTTACGGCTCGCCGGAGAACAACATCCATCCGCATCACGCCGCCGTCAGGCCGCCATTGGAGTTGTCTTCCTCAACCTCTCCTTCCTCCTTGCCGGATCAAGACGGCGAGACGCCACGTCCCGCACGTGTGTTGAACGCGGAGGTGTCAGTCTGCTCAAAGACTTGGTCATCGGTGATCGGAATCACGTTGGGAACGTCTTCATCATCACCACTCCCTCGAACGCCTGCATCGATCTACAAGTGGTATGTAGATGCAGACTCTCTTTCTTGACTCGTTGCTTAGTAGAACTCATAGATGGATCTTGGTGAAACCGTAGGAAAAATTTTAATTTTCTGCAACGTTCATCAACAGTTCCGGTCGGGCACCTCCTCATCCTGGTCAATCGTGCTGCTCTGGGTTCTCCAAAATGCGAAGCCGCCCCCAGACGCGACATCCGTTGCTGCCAGCGCCAACGCCATCGGCGACCTTGATCACGACAGGATAAGCACGTCGAGGAAACGGCTCGGTAGCTCATCGAAGTCAGCAAGAAAACATACCCGGCCACCAAGGGAATGGCAGGCCTCACCGTCACCACCGAGGCGGCGCGGCGCCTCTTCTTGGCGGGCGGCTTCCTCGGCGCCACATCTTCTTTCCCATGCAGCCGTCTAGCCGGTGCCGGTGCGTGTGATGACCCGGGCCTGGCCGCGTCGCTTCCCCTCCCCTCGACGGAGCTGTACCATCGGCTTACGTCAAATCCCCCGCTTCGCCCCCCAATCAATCTCGCAAGGGATCAGGATAACAAAAACTCACCCGTATGGCGCATCTCGTCGACCTCGGCGTCGGCCGTCTCTGGGTCCCCAGTGAGGGCCACCGCCTCCAAGCCGCCATTGGTGGCCGCCACTGCGTCACACATATGGATGCCTGATGGCATTTAGTAGCACCTCCCTCATCGCATCGGGACGAAGAAGAAGATGGGATGCAACGAAGTATAAAGACCAAGGACTCACCGCCGGTGCCGGGTCCCCTAGCTGTAGGGAGGCTTCCCGAACTGCCACTCCTCTTTCCGCCCGGCCTTCAAAATATTGTTGACCCAGCCAGCGACCTGCGCATGCGTCAGCCGCTGGGACAATATTTGGTTGGGGTCTTGGAGGCCGGCCATCTGGCCGATAATATGCGTCCAGTGCTGCAGCGGCTACACCCGACGCGCGATGAAGGCGGCGATGAGGTCCATCCCGGTGAGCCCCTCCCGTGTCTTCATGTCCACCACCCACCGCTTGTGTTCAAGACCTCCTGCGCCAGCTCTTGGGGGCAAGAGGGACCAGTTGGTCTTGGTGTGCGGCGTCACGTCAGCAAAGGGCGGCAAGTTGATGCGGTCCGTGCCAAGGTTGCAGACGTAGAAGATGGAGTTCTGCCACTTCTTGGGGGAGTCCTCCAACGGCATATTGGGGCATCCCCCATGCGTCTGCATTGAGATGACAGCGGCCCCGCAGGCATACATGACGTCGGCCTCTGGCCCTTGCTGCTTCAAGAAGAAGAAGTGGACCCAGAGATTGACGGTGGGATCAACGCCCAAGTAACCCTCGCACAGGGTGATGAACCCTGAGAGCTGCAGCACATCGTTCGCGCCCAGGTGGTGTGGCTGCAGTCCAAAGAACTCAAAGAACGCGTGGAAGAAGTCGTCATGTGAGGCCGAACCTCGCTGAAGTGGGCGAAGAAGACCACGCCGCCGGCCCCTTCGATCATGGGCGCCATTTAGCCGTCCGAAAGCGCGCTGCCACACTGCCTTCTCATGGTAGCCGCCAAGGTCGCAAGTAAGCACCGAATATCCCCAAAGAAGTGATGGTGGATCCCATCCACGAGCCTTCGGCAACGCTTACCCAGAGCGGGTGCGTGGACGAAGACAAGAAGAAAGAAGCGATGGAGAGAGTCAGCCGAAAGCGTCACGAAGGCCAGAGCGGCTGCGGCATTTCGCTCAAGAGTGGAAGGGCGTCGCGGCGTGCGGCGGTCGCAGAAGCAAGAGCAGAGAGGAAGGAGATGGGGGCACGTGCGTGCATGATTTCCGCCGCCCCCTCCCCCCAATTTATAAGCCACGGACTGAACGTGGGGAAGCGGGTCGTTTGCGCCCGCTCCTCCCACTTCCCCGCATTAAGTGCGCACGATCCACACGCGCATTAACTGCATCGAGAAGGGCAACAGCCCGCGGACACCATAATAAATCCGCGCGCGTGGGACGAGGGCGCAAAGTGGTCGCCCCACCCCCACCGTCATGTCCTGTCACAGGCGTATTCTGCCGTCAGGCCTCTTCAGCCAGCGCCATGTATGCCTGCTACCGAACCCAAGAGATCGCCCCTTCCCTTCAAGATTCGACAGATTTCTGCATTCGTGTCGGATGCCGTGATCCGGCTTCCTAAGCCGCAAGACAGCTGGTGTTACGGATCTGGCCGTAAGCTTCATCAACATCTACCGCCTTCTTCAGGGCCGAATCAAAGGCCCCCTCGCTAGAAGTCGGCGAGCCTTCACACGGGACTACTTGTCAGAGGATGAACCTTGGGGCAATGTAACCCTTGATCCTTTTCAAAACATTGGGCCGGCATCGCCTCAACTGCTCAGATTGGCCAGTTCCTCCACCCTACCAAGATCAAGAACACGGACAAAGCTGCCGCCACAAGATGCCTACTAACTCGACAAACTAAGACTTCGCCAATGAAGCCGGTGCCCCCACCTGCTGCCTCACTCAACTCCTACCGGGTCGCCTCCCGTCCCATCCATAGGCATAACCAACAAGTCCCCATAGAAGAGATGAGCGTGGACAAAGTGGTCCACCAACCCCACTGACCGGCAGGAGCGTGGCTATAGTGTCCCACCTACTCACGACCAAGGTCAAGGTGGTATAACAAAGGGCCCCTCATCCTGGCCGATGCAAGCCGATGATGCGACCAAAGGGCACCATCAGAGCCGAGCCAGCCCAACCACTCCATGACACACGACAAGACGGGGAATAGTGCCCCCAGGCACACGTGGCCCGCGCCCGGAGAACCTGGCGAATCCTGGTACCCGGCGGGTCCCAGCACCGGCTTCCCAGGTGCTGACATCCCGGCCCCATGGCCTTGTAACTTTGCCTTTGTAGCCCTGGGGGGTTGACCTACAAAACCCCCAGGACGCCTCCATGCATGGGGCGACCAGATCATCGGTAGAACACACACACGCACAAGGAGAAGGAGCAGCCTAAGCCTTGGTTTGTCTTCCTTCCTCCCCCAAACTCTATAGGAGCAACTCTATACTACTCCACATATAAACCACTCTCGTCAGGACTAGGGGTGTTATCTCTCCGGAGAGCCCCGAACCTGGGTATATCTTGCGTCCCATGCTCGCTCATGCCGACCACGCCTCTGGAGCCCACCGGTGCCCTCGAGCCCGTCCCTCCCTTTAGCCAGCCCACCATGACAAGATTCCAACATGACATCCCAATCCAACGACCAACCGACTGAAAGATAACATGTTGTTTCTTCCTATGTAACCAGCTCTAATTAACCCCGAACATAGAGACACTCGAGCTCACGATCAAAAACCGCACATGACTCAATGGCACGACACACGACTCAGACTGACACAGGAAAACGACGACACCTACATTCAGTAACATTCAATACAAATTAAGTACTGAAAGATGACAAATTCAGTACATTCAGTAACATTTAGTGAATCACAGCAGAGCACATATGCAGAAATTGGCAGCGGCAGCGGCAGAAATTTACGGCGGAGCCATCTGTGCAGATTGACGGCGGAAGTGGCGAAGCAAGGGGAAGATGGGGCAGGGGAACAACCTGAGCGGAGACGAGACATCGGGCTCGAGGGCTGGCTCCAGGAAGGGGAGCTCGAGTTACTGTGGCGCCGCCAGCTCCCACGGCGCGGCGACCACGGATGAGGCTGTCGCCATGGACGCGCTCCTCGCAAGAGTAGAAGCGGTGCTTGGCGACAGCAGGCCTCCTGCGTCCGTCATCCGTGGACCCGTGGCCTGCTCGCCGTCGTTCGCGAGAACCTCGGCCTCTTGGACGGCCACATCGGCAGCCGGTCTCCGTGCATCGCCACCACACGCTGCCGCACCATCGCAAATCTCGCATTTTCTCCTTCCTCTATGAAAACCGCGGTGAGAAAGTTGGCATTTGTGAGCATCAACGGTGGCCAGGGTTTGTTGGGAGCTGCGAATTGGCGGGCAAACAGACTGGACGGAGGTAGGGGAAGGAGGGGTGGCGACAAAGGTCGGTAGGGAAGGGATCGGACGGAGTTGGCCGGGATCTGGCCTTGGACCATGGTGTGGTGGCCAACAAGGGAAAGGGGGAAGAGAGATGCCATCGCGACTGAACACTGGAGAGACGGAGCGCGGGTTGTGTCGGGAAACATTGGAGGTTTTTTTTGCAAAATTGTCGTCGTGACATGAATTTCGGAACGAAGGAAGTATTAGGTAAAGATAAAAATTTTAAGATAAGAAGATAACAAATTTAGTTATGAATTGTGTTCCTGTTGCTGCATTTGTGCTGTTCTGGCAATTTCTTTGTCATGGTAGGAAAAGGCAACAAACGCCTTGGTGGATGCCAGTGGGACGAGACTTGCCTGCTTTCCTGCGTGTGCCCATCCGTGCTCCCGCATACATGGCTTAATTTGATTGAAGCAAAATAAGACCCGGCCTCACCTCCTTAAAATCAGGGGAAAGATGATTAGATTAGAAAAAGAAAAAGAAAAAAGACAGCCGTAGGATGAAGTGGGAGCACGGATGGAAGCATGGAGAGGGAGCACGCAAGCCGGATCCATGCCAGTGAGGGTGCTCCCCTCCAGTACTCTGGCCGATGCTGCACTCTCTCGTCATCTCCTCGCTGACCCTTTCTTCCCTTCCCCGGCACAGGAGCACGGGGTCGTTGTCTCAGTCAACAGTTTGCTCCACACTGTTTCCCTTGGGCTCCTCTTCTGGATTGAATCATCATCTATTGTTACCTCAGAATAATGGGGAGCCAAAATGTTTTGGTGTTTGCTCTGCTACCTGGTTTGTGTGCTAAATAGCTATTTCCATCAAGAAAAGAAAATCATTGATGCTTTAGCCTTATTATGTAGTAGTATTTGTCTCAGACCCTCATGTTTCATTCACTGGAATTGTTGGTAAGGATCTTAGGACAGTTTTTTAAGGTGCATCTTATGCATAAGCTACGATGGGAATAAGCCTCAGAGAAGTTGCCATAGAAATAAGTCCATGAGAATAATCCATCTAGTTCTTTTTAGCTTCCGTCGTTTGGCTTATTTTCTCATACTTCCCATGAATAGTCTGTAACCCCCTTGGGCACTGGTGGAGTTCGCATCAATTTCTGAATGATATCATCCGAATCACTAACAAATCTACAAGTGGCTCACTAATCACTAACAGATCATGATTACTAGAAAGAGAACGAAATGGCTCATCCAAATCGAAGCAAGTCACAACAGATCGGGAGGATAGGAGGAAGGAGAGGGTGTAAGTGGAGGTTTGAGCACGAATCGGTGGGGGGGGATAAGATGGAGGTCGCCCTGGTCCACAGGTGGAGCTGAATGTGGCTGCCGGAGTGGGGCATCGGCCGGAGCAACTGGAAAGGCTGGAGGCCGACGGGGAAGATGTGTTGCCTAGTGAGGCGCGAGAGGGAGGTGCAGTGGCGGAGGGTGGCCTACCCGCCGTCCATCTTAGCGATGCCGAAGGGACAGTTTGAATCGACGGAGACCGGCGGCGCCGCGGCGGCTGCTGCTGGCCTGGGAGGAACCCTAGCTTCTCTGTCGATGGGTGTGCCTCTCCCGGCGAGATAGCGAGCGAATCATTTTTCTCGAGGGATCGAGGGAACTGGCCAGGGACTGGGCGATGGCATTTTTTCTGTAAAATGTGGAAACAACAATGGCAACAAGATATACCCTTTCATCTTAGTGGGCTTCTGCGGGAAGGAGCTCCACCCCAGCTTATTTTCATTGTGAAGGAGGTCGCTGTGAAAATAAGTTAGGCCCAAGACCCCCAAACGAGTTATTTTGGGCTTCTGGCTTATTTTCACAATAAGCTGCCAGAAGCTACAAAAGAACTGGCCCTTACTATGTCCTACTCTTGTGCTGATTACATCTTTCTACTTGTGAAATCTTTCCTTGAGCTTGTAAGCTGCTTTCAAGAAAAGTTCTTGGGTCTACTACTTGCTTAGAGGTTATGTATGTTGTTGACAACATTTTCACTCGCAAGTCATATCCTGCTCATTGTCGCATTTCAAGAATATATGATAATTTAACTAACCTTTTCCCTGTTGTTCAAATGTATCACACGATTTTGCAAGTCACAAATCTTGTGCACTTTCTCTGGATGTATTATCACCAACTACTTGATAGCCCTGTATTGGATTTATAGGTCGCCAGCACCAAACGGTTTATTGTTTTTTCCGCCTCTTATTCACTAGTAAACGTGCACGTGCAACGCACGTATAAACACTTGGAATATATATTTCCTCATTCATCCTAGTTAAGAGGCACTTATTCAAATAAAAAAATTATAAGAATATTTTGCACGGCATGAAAAGATAAATGTTCTCGCCTCATTCGGGAAATATTGTTTTGCACCTATTGTGATGTATAGGAAAAAGTGGCATGAAACGATAAATGTTCATGTCTCTGACAAACAAACATACATGAAACTGGACAACTCCCTAACTAATATGGAACTGCCATCAGCCGTAATTTACAAAGTCACTAAATAAGCTAATCTATGCTCTTCAATAAACCTTTCAATCCACAATTCATAGAACTCACAACTCCCTAACTAATATGGAATTGGCATTAGCTGCAAATTACCAAGTCACTAAGTAAGCTAATGTTAGTATACAATCCTAGTGAGCTACCATAATTTTTAGATTGGTGAAATAGGCAATGTTCTACAAAATAAATGGATTTGGAACTACCTAGTGGGCTACAATCCTATTAATCGAGCAATCCATGCACACTTCGTGTCGTGGATTTGGCAGATGTCCTAGTGTGAGGACTTAGTCGTGAGGCCAACGCATCTATGTGGTAGCTTGAGAGGGGTTGAGTGGAATCGAGAGACACAACACAAGACAAGGGTTTAGACAGCTTCGGGCCCCAGGAAACATCATCCGGTAACAACCCTACATGTTGTTTGTGGCTAGGTCTCATTATCATCATGAGGGAGTCGTCGGTAAACCGGCTCTCTGTGTCTAGCCCTAGGGATTATTTCTTCTTGCTGTCCCTCTTTGGGGAGCCCTGCCCCTCCTTATATAAGTTGAAGGGGCGGGTTACATGTGGAGTCCTATTAGGATTAGGACTAGTCTATCTTCTAATACAAACCGGATACAAGTCCGGGTCTTAACTCCTTGTAAGGTAAATATTCCTTATGCCTTTCCTTGTAAACCGGCCCACCATAGTATGAACCGGCCTTCTGGGCCTTGGGCCTTGTCATCCGTCTGGCCAGCCCGTCGGGTTATCAATGAGTCGCCAAGTCCGTCGGGTTATACTCGTGTCGGTTACGCCATGGGTATATCCTCGACATTAGCCCCTCAGCTTTAATTTGGATTTATCCATGTTAAACTGATCTGCAACATAAACACAAGAACAAATTTGGCGGGTTGTGCTCCACTTTAAACATTCTTAAACCGGCACTTGATCATCCTTAATTCCTTGTCATTTCTTCCTTGTGAAAAATCCGAATCAATATACCAGCTTCATAATCAATTTGCTTGCAGAAGATATTTTGTAAATAAAGAATCCATTTGAATCGGCCTTCAATGCTCTGATTTGACAAAAATATTGGTCTTCAAATATTCAACTGATATCAGCCGGTTTGAAAATGTAGAACTTGCCGGTTTATTATTGCCAAATTTGTCGGGTTATAAAAACTGATGATCCCGGGTCATGGCCGTTTATAGACGCCGGGTTATAATTGTTGCCAACGCCGGGTCACACAATTAATCTTCCTGATTTGCCCTTTATAAAAACTGATGATCCCGGGTTATGAAGATGTTCCTCCTTTATATGCATATTACCTGTAGCCCCCAAGTCTTAAGAGGAGAACATAGTGATAGATTAAGACTTGTTTCAATATAAATGTTGCAACCTTGAAGAAATCCAAATTGTTCATCGCAGTCACTAGTCACAATCGAAAAACTTCAACCAGTGTAGCCCCCAAGGGCCTGGTCATTATGCAATAATGAACAGGGACTTTGTATGTATGATCATGTAGATTCAAGCAGCAACATGTAGCCCCCAAGGGCCGGCTTAGTAAGATAATACTGAGCTGGGACTTTTCATTGAAAATAATATTATATGATGTAACCCTCACCATGGGGCTTGAACCCACATCCACAAGGTTAAGAGCTTTGTACTTTACCAATCGGCAAAGTGGATCCTTCAATATAATGGATTAAGACTTGTGTACCTTGAATTGTTGATGTGAGCAATTGGTAGTTTCAAGGGCCGACTCATTACAATGTGATGAGTCGGGTCTTCAATAAGGTGATGAAAAAAATGACTTTGCATTAGCCCCCAAGTGCCATGGTGCATGCTGGCAGTGACATGGGACTTGCATATTTGATGTGATCTAAATTTGAATAATGTAGCCCCCAAGTGTCGGGTCGTAAGCCTGCAGCGACTCGGGACTATTCCTTCAGTTGTAGAATAAATCATATCCATCGATAATATAATAGCCATTAAAGCGACTTTGAAAACCTTAATCCTAATACTGGTTATTGATAACCATAATAAAATCCAGCCATGTTGGCTATTTGAAGATTTGAATAATATAATCCAATGATTTATGTTTATGATTCCAATGTCGCAATCCCAATATATACCGGGCGACTTATAGTCCAAAGCCGTGCCGGTTAATAAACACCGGATATAATCTCAAATTTCATCGGAGACTTATAGTCCAAAGCCGTGCCGGTTGATAAACGCCGGTGATTTATAATCATGCTTTATTCAACCTGTTTACGCATACAACAAATTTAAAGTGTCCTCGTGGTTTATCACGGACGGGTCATAATGCCCAACATATAACCCGGGTTTATAACCAAGGCTGCACTTAAGAATAATCAAATATGAAATATATCATACCTGTGACATTGAATCACATAGTTAGTTTACCAACTTTTTATAGTAAGGGTGATAACCCTAATCATGAGTACTTATAACTCCTTCCATATTGTGCCGGTTTATGATAAACCGTACCGTGTTGGATAAACACTGGATTATCCATATATAACACTGGCGACTTATAGTCGAAACCAAACCGGGTTAGTAAGCGCCGGATTATAACTGATCATGTACTGACAACTTGTAGTTGAAAGCCGAGCCGGGTTAATGAACGCCGGTTTATCAAAACATTATAAATCTCATCAAAGGAGAAAAACTTGGCAAATAAAAGCATATGAAAACTTGTAGTCGAGGCTTTTCATGGGCAGCCAGGCCCCAAATCAAGGCTTTTCATGGGCTGCCAGGCCACTGAGTTAAACCATTTTACAAAGCATTTTAAGATGGACCTCAATCTTTAACCAATCGTCGTTTTAACTTTGACAAGTTCAGGGTCTATGAGATTGACTTGTCAAGAGTTCATGGTCATACCTGTTTAATTGCACGGAGTGGCTTACTTAAAAAGGCAGGATAACCCGGGGTTTTAGGTGAATACACCTGGCTTCCAAGCCGTGGCTTGATAGTGTCACACCCTGATTTTCATGCCACAACACTTAAGCTAATAAAACATGATAAAATGTGGTTTGACAAAAACTTTTGTGTGTTTTGGTCTTTGCTTGATTTGATTTTTGTCTGCTGTTTGCAAGTGCTCTAAAAATCAAATAAATCCTCCAACTTCGATACTTCATTTCCTTGCCCCAAACTTCTGCACAATGATCATGCCATGTGTATAGAGAAATATAGTATTTTCTTACAAAAATAATTTGGCCAAAAAGTATTTTCTAAAATTAGTTCTTCAAAAACCCCTGAATTGAGGTTTGCACTGTAAGTACTTAATTAAGGGCAGTACAAATCTTTCCAAAAATATTTTTGACTCCTATTAGATATAGGATACCCAGAAACCACAAAAATATAATTTTAAAAGTTATTTTAATATTTTATTTAAAAGCTTTTTCTTAAGGCCAGAAATGGTCTTTAATAGGGAAAAATTATTTTATTGTTTTAAAAATATTTGACAACAACCTAGGGAAACTCAGTGGACATATATTGTCCATATATAAGGGTTTCAACACATGGTCATGTTCAAAATATTGGACAAATCCCACAAAAACCCTTTCTGGATATTTCAAGATTTTGAAATATTTACAAGGGAAATATTCTCCAAAAATTCCAAGAAAATTCTAGGATATCAAATATGACATGTTTGATGGTTTTGCCAAGTCTCATGTCATGGAGAACAGTATAACCCCATGAAACCCTCCCAAAACCACTTCTGTCCTTTTTCAAGTTTGAACAACTTTGCACTGCCAAACATGTCCAAATGTTCTCAAATCTTGTGAACATGCTCAAATGGTCTAATAATGCATCTAGACCAAGTGGCAGAAGTTGGAGAACAAGTTAACTTGATCAAACTGCCCCAAAACCCTTCCTGTCCAGAACCAAATTTGAACAACTCTACATTGGCAACTTTCTCCTTTTGATCTCAACTTTTGTGGACATGCTCATAACCTCAAATGATGACACTACACCAAGTGGTGCATCAAGGAGAAATGATTTTCTCAACTAGATCTACACAAGTCCATTTCTGCTAATTTCTAGGGTTTACAAAAGTTGCATTGGCAACTTTTCCCAAATGAACTCAATATTGGTGAAACCCCTTATTTTCTCATGACATTTGACCCTGTCAAGCCTTATGACAAGAGGAGTTCATCTTCTTGCCCAAACCAGCAACAAACACCTTCTGCCATTTTATTGAAACCCCTGTTTTGACCACTTCCACTCTTCTCCATGGCCTCAACTTTTTACCACAGCCCCTCCTAGTCCCCTTGCACCTCCAAAGAGCAATGGCAAATCCATAGCTCAATTATTGGAGGGTAAAACCCCACTTTCTCTCTCTGGACAGCCCATTTCCCTCTCTCCCTCAACCTCTCTCCTCTCCCATCGGGCTGTCCAGGCATCCAAGGCCCTCTCCCTTTGTTTACTCCTCCCTAAACAACCTAGACACAAGTGGCCACGCCCTACAAGCCAAAGGCATGCCCGGCATGCAATTGGGCGTGCTCCAGAGCGCCATGCTGCACACCCGCATCAGTAGCCGCCTCTTCCAACCGCTTCCGCCACCTAGGGCCTCCTGTCCGTGTCCCCCGAGGTCACCTCGACGTCCGTGAGCACGCTACACCGCCGTCCCCCTCCTCTCTCTCCCTCTCCGGATCTCCTCAAGGCGTGACAGAGCACCGCCTGAAAGGCTGGGCGCCGGTCCGCTGGCAGGGACCCGCTGCCGCTGCTCCCCGCCTCCTCTCTTCTCCCCCCGGGCGTAGTCCACCCCCACAAACGCCTTTAGACACGGGCGATCACCATTCAGAGGTCAGAGCGACGAAAGCACGAGCTCACGGGCGCATGAGCCCACGTGAGCCGAGGCCTTCGCCATATAAAGCCGCCTGTGCCTCCATCCGGATCCTCTTCGCCCCCTCTTCCTCCTAGAAGCCCCTTGACCCATCCAACCCTCTTCCCGATCCCCTGTCGCTCCCCACGGCCAAGGCCGAGCCACGGACTTCGCTTAAATTGCCAACCCGAGCTCACCTCCCTCCGCTTCTCCACCCAAAGACTCCCATGGTCCGGAGACCTCCCCACATCCTCGAACCGTCAGAGGGATGCACGAACGCCGAGAGCTGCGGATGGCCGACGACCTCCTCCGCCGCCATCCAAGCCGCCACCACTATGGCTATCCTCGCCAGGCGTGAAGCACCTAGACGGATGCGTCGCAGCCTCCCGAGCACGCCGGTGGGTAGAGCGTCGCCGAGATGCTCAGAGCCCGGCAATCGCCGGGCGGAGTTGCCGCTCCTCATGGCCGGAGCGCACGCGGGAGGTTGAAGGCGACCGCCATTGGCCCCACGCTGGGCCGACCTGCAGGGCGGGCCCGCCTGCTTAAGTGGAAACGGCTCGGCCGAATCCGCCTTGAAGTCGCCTGTCAGCTCAAGGTGGCCGAGCCCGGGCCGCCCAGGTGTGAAGTCTTTGAATCGCGCATACTGCGTACGCTTTAGGTATAACCCTAATATTGTCCTTTTTCTTTCCAGAGAACTTCAAGAATCCATAAACTATTCAAATAGTGTCCAAATTCGATGAATCAAATTTCTACTGACTCCATAAATCATGTTCTATTTAGTGGGCCACAAAGTGGACATTTTTGTTGTTCTTAGTTTTCACTGGACCCTTTAAAAATGTCATTTATCCACATAAGTCCACTTCAAAAATCCATATTATATTCATTTCAACTCCAAATCCAGTGAAACCAATTTCTAAATGTTTCTAAAATCATGCCTGAATTAATGGGTTCTTTTACTCATTTTTATAAAATGGCATTTTGTGTACAACTTGTGGATCCATCAAATCCATCGATTCCATCATATCGAAATGTTTAGAAATATCCATTGATCCACTTCCAATGAAATCACTTTGGTCATTCCTCATATGACCAGAGGTATCCAATAAAAGTCAAATTAATATTTTTAGAGCACTTTTATTTTCTGCCTTGTTGTGTTGCTTATTGTGTTGTTTCCGACGTTAGTTGATGAAGCAAACGAAATACTCGGAGATGGACCGTATGATTGAAGACTCGAGGAGCCGTGCAAGCAGCCCTTTGACCATGTCTATGAAACCCTTTTTATGCATGCCATATAGCACCATATTGTTGTTGCAAGGGAATCATGATGAGGTGGTAACCACTTGATGGGTTGCCACCGTACTTCCTCGTTGATACTTGCATTGTGCATGACCCTACCTTCTTATGAGGGTTATGTCGGTGGGAGTAGATAGGATGCTAAAGTAGTGCTACGCAAAAGGGACGGAGTATGCATAGTGATGGAGACAAAGTATTTTCAAAGGACTTTTTCGAAAACCCGTCGGGTGCCACTTATGCCCGAGGGAGATGATGAGTTGGGTAGCCACTTGATGACGAAGTGGTGTACCGAGGCAAGTGTGTGTGTTGTTTTCAAAAACGGATTGGTTTAAGTTATGCAATTGCTATTCCAACCTTACATGCGCAACGACTCTACCCTTATATGGGAAAGGGCATTATTGATTACCTAGTCCGATACTAGCTTGGAGCCCACATTACTAGTGACGGGGAGAGTTGGTGCTCTCTCTCGGACGGGTCGTGCTGTAGGGCGGCCATGACTGTCTTCTGAGGCACCGGATACACCGTTGTGTCCCCTCTCGGATGTTACAATCTCGAGTGAGTCTCATATGATGTACATCGTGAGGATACGGAACAACGAGTGGACTCCTTGTTAGTGTCGTCTAGGGAAAGATAGTGATCGGGTGCTTACCCCGGGTACTTGAGGTATCGCGGGTCGTGAATGACACGGAAGTTCCCCGGATCTTGTGGGTAAAGTGTGCAACCTCTCGCAGAGTGTAAAACTATTCGAATAGCCGTGTCCACGGTCAAGGACAGTTGGGTAACCGCTCTTGGGCTACGTCCACATGCTTACAAACCGTGTGTGTGTGTTGATAAAACTACTTGGGTCAAGTCAAGGGACTTGACATGATTTGAATTGGGTTGGTGCCCACTCTATTTATGTTGATATCTCAGAATCTGTCCCTCATGGTTACTTGAATTCTCCTAATGCATGTCTTACAAGTTTTTGAACATGTCATTGCATTCAAAACTAGCTTTCTGCAAAAATTACCTATATCATGCATTGTTGTACCTTGAACCAAAACATGGGTTGCTTAAGTAGTACATTCAAAGTACTCATTGGCTTGCCACCGGTTATTTTATTGGCCGTGCATGAAATATCATGATATGAAGAAGAATACTTCGGTGACGCAGCATGCGAGCTAGGACGCTTCAAATGTAATGCTTGTAGGGTTAAGGCATATGGCATGGGTCCAAGTTATCGACGAAGATTTCAAGCGATGATATACTCAAGACTTGACCATAATGGTCCTACTTGTGTAAAACGGTATGTATGGATGTAAGACTCTTGTTATTCAGCTTACGTGGTGTTCAAGGTGAGCATTGATCTCCGGGATCATCAGACACGCAGCATTCGGTGATCACGACTTATGAGTCGGGGTCCCCACAGAAATGGTATCGAGCCAGTTGATCAGAGAAGCCTTAGTTAGCATGGTCGTTAGTTCGGGCAAAGCTATTTCCAAAACTATTACTAGTTTTCAAAACCATCTATACTTCTCTTCCCTTCTCAGATTTTCGAAAACTAAGGTATACTTTCCTTATTGATCTCTTCCCCTTCCAAACCTTTGGTCGCTAGAACCCTTATGCCCCTAACCACTGGATTCCTTGTAAACCTCGAGGATAATCCAGAAGGAAGATGCATTGCCAGACATTCACCCACATCTCCCGAACACAAGATTGGCGACACCACAACAAGACGATACCAACAAGATACATCCTCGAAGAATGAGGATATGAAGACCTGTGAGATGGTGACACCCTTGACATAGCCCCAAGATGACGCAACCCTAGCCTCACGATGATCGTGGCATAGGATATGCAAGATAATGATATACATCGCTAATAGAGTAACCTCATCACTACTGCTGTTATGTCGGCAACCACCGTGGATGAGAACCTAGCTATTTGGTCCGCCTCACTATAGTGAGCAGGAAAATGGTTCTCTTCAGACACCGCTCTTGGTGTCGATGTTGTCATCAACGAATCGATAGGTTGGACCTCTATTATGCCTTGTTAATGTCATTGCTTAAATGATTGCTTACCCGAAACCCTTGACGCCTTAAAAGGCAAAAGGGATCGTCATGATTAAGAAGACAACTGAAGGCCGAGTCAATGCCAGCTATGAGGAGCCACCTTCACCCCATCACTTCAACAGGCGAGAAGTTGTTGAAGACTCTTCAAGCTCAATCGGGATCGTTTCGTCGAACAACTACAAGAGACGTAGTGACACCTGAGGAAAACCTGGAAGACTGCATGAGGCACAAGGCACGACTACTGAGTCCGAGAACCCCTAGGGTAGGATGAGTTGTGTACCCCCTATGCGCAGTCGAGTCCGTATGATGGCTCGAATAGAACCATGATTGTGTGTTGCTTGTTTTTATTTGTTTGTGTTTTGATATCACGCCTTTTCGCCTCGAGGCAACTAGTACGTGACTATATCACCGCCTTATTTATTGTTTGTGTTTGGCCCTTTTGGAACTTGTTTGTTTGCACTGCACTATAGAACCCCTTTAGGCATCCCCTTTATGCTACTTATCCCTCTCATCTCTCTCCCAACCGAAGACCAAAGCAAGACAAGATGCACCAAGGAGTCTACTTCGGCGACCAACTAGCACTGAAGACTTTTGGTTGCAGCCTCCTCGACCAAGAGCAGCCTAGTAGAGTTATGTTTACCCCTCCAGACTAGAACCATTCCTAGACCCTTCGAGACTTCATGAGATACCCCAGTCCTTAACCATGTGCTTAACCCACAGAATTGCAAGAGAACCAGTTAAGTCTCTGTAAACCTTGCACAACACTGGGTTCATTATGGAACTAGTGGACATGGTGAACAAGCACATTATCATCCTAATATAGCCCGGGACAGACGATGCCATAGGGAAGACCAGTTTGAGGATATAGGAATAGAGGACGCATGACTTGATGAGTTTATATCAATGACTTGAGGAATTATATGAGACTATTTGGTGGATTATGAGGCTTTGATGTTGGTAGATGAACTTGGTGGGATCATGAGTATAGATTAGCATAGCTTTTATTACCCCTGGAGTAAATTGGATTTTGTGGAACAATTATAATCGCAACATGAAATTCTTGGAAGTATACGGATTTGACTGAGCCAGGGGGATATGATAGAAGATAGTTGACATTACGGAAATGACTTCGGGGAATAGATAGGAATTCTCGTTGGACATGAGATTTGGATTCAATAGATTATCCTAGTGGAGTATGGATGTAGAGTAATTCTACATGGTTCGGAGTAAATTGGATTTAGACCGATGATCTTGATCATGATACCATGTTTCTTGGAGGACAATAAACTAGGAGATTGGATTAATTGTCGGAGTTGATATAAGCCTGACCTTGGAGTTCACTTGACCATGATAATGGAAATTGGTGGACTGACTATAGCAAAGATAACCCGTTTCAAGTATTTGAGGATTATAGGAACCTTAGGAGATTAGGTGGAACACCATAACCATTGGATTTGTAGAATTAAATGGGTTATGTAGTAATTGATGGAAGGTAATGGGCTGTTGGAGTTGATTCATAGGAAAGAAACAAGATCTTGGAGTGGCTTACGACGTGTTTCCTTGGGATAGAAGTGCTTGGAAGAATAGGTGAGCACTTGGATTGTCACGTTCAAGCTTAGCAGCTTATATGTTCTACCCATGGATTTTTAGGACATACATAGGAGTTTGAGGATATGAATCACATGAGTGATGATTGGAGTTGACCTATACGTAATAATGCTATCAGTGATACGATGTGATTTGTTTGAAGGACTAAATAGAACAATTGGCATCTCAGAAACTGTGCCCAAGGATAAGATGATAAACGTTCACTCGCACACTAGATCCTTGAAACCCTTAAGCCCTACCAAGCTACAACAAGGTCGGATCATAACTTTGGGTCTTGACTCTAGATCGAATACACCTTGGTCCACACTCAACCGTGACCACCACCAAAGCCTTAGCCCACTTTACGTACCCCATAGACTTCATGGACTACTTGGACAAGTTAGTTGTCATCTTTCTTTGATGACATACTTGTCTACCCGAAGACGGAAGAAGAATTGTTGAGCTGGTCAAGGAACATTTGAAGACCGCCATGCCAAGGAGGAAGAACTACCACCAACGTCAAGAAGTAAACTCCCGCGTCAAAGATCATGTGTATTTGCGAGCCACTTCTCTCAAAGAGAACCAAGCATTTTCATGTTAAGAAAAACTCGCACCAAGATTTATCGACCTTCTCCAAGATCACTACAAGACGAAGAGCAAACGGCTACCAGCTAGAATTACCACCTGAGCAACCCATCGTGGCACAACATTTTCCACGAGTCACAGCTTCGGAAGTGCTTCCAACATCCTAACCAACCCGATCCCTACAAGGACGCCAATCACCAAGCCATCGACCTCCAGCCCAATATGACTTACGCGAAAGCCCCAGTGGCAATATGGGTCAAGCAGGATGTCGTACACGAAGCCACGCCATCGAGTACTTCAAGGATCAATGGAGCACCACTCGGAAGCACAAGCGGTATGAGGACAAGAAGACTACCCCAGATCCAGTTTTCGTATTCCTTTCCACGCCTAGTCTGGGAATCTCGGGGACGAGATTCTTGTAAGGGGGGTAGGTCTGTCACACCCTAATTTTCATGCCACAACACTTAAGCTAATAAAACATGATAAAATGTGGTTTGACAAAAACTTTTGTGTGTTTTGGTCTTTGCTTGATTTGATTTTTGTCCGCATTGCTTGCAAGTGCTCTAAAAATCAAATAAATCCTCCAACTTCGATACTTCATTTCCTTGCCCCAAACTTCTGCACAATGATCATGCCATGTGTATAGAGCAATATATTATTTTCTTACAAAAATAATTTGGCCAAAAAGTATTTTCTAAAATTAGTTCTTCAAAAACCCCTGAATTGAGGTTTGCACTGTAAGTACTTAATTAAGGGCAGTACAAATCTTTCCAAAAATATTTTTGACTCATATTAGATATAGGATACCCAGAAACCACAAAAATATAATTTTAAAAGTTATTTTAATATTTTATTTAAAAGCTTTTTCTTAAGGCCAGAAATGGTCTTTAATAGGGAAAAATTATTTTATTGTTTTAAAAATATTTGACAACAACCTAGGGAAACTCAGTGGACATATATTGTCCATATATAAGGGTTTCAACACATGGTCATGTTCAAAATATTGGACAAATCCCTCAAAAACCCTTTCTGGATATTTCAAGATTTTGAAATATTTACAAGGGAAATATTCTCCAAAAATTCCAAGAAAATTCTAGGATATAAAATATGACATGTTTGATGGTTTTGCCAAGTCTCATGTCATGGAGAACAGTATAACCCCATGAAACCCTCCCAAAACCACTTCATCCTTTTTCAAGTTTGAACAAATTTGCACCGCCAAACATGTCCAAATGTTCTCAAATCTTGTGAACATGCTCAAATGGTCTAATAATGCATCTAGACCAAGTGGCAGAAGTTGGAGAACAAGTTAACTTGATCAAACTGCCCCAAAACCCTTCTGTCCGTAACCAAATTTGAACAACTCTACATTGGCAACTTTCTCCTTTTGATCTCAACTTTTGTGGACATGCTCATAACCTCAAATGATGACACTACACCAAGTGGTGCATCAAGGAGAAATGATTTTCTCAACTAGATCTACACAAGTCCATTTCTGCTAATTTCTAGGGTTTACAAAAGTTGCATTGGCAACTTTTCCCAAATGAACTCAATATTGGTGAAACCCCTTATTTTCTCATGACATTTGACCCTGTCAAGCCTTATGACAAGAGGAGTTCATCTTCTTGCCCAAACCAGCAACAAACACCTTCGCCATTTTATTGAAACCCCTGTTTTGACCACTTCCACTCTTCTCCATGGCCTCAACTTTTACCACAGCCCCTCCTAGTCCCCTTGCACCTCCAAAGAGCAATGGCAAATCCATAGCTCAATTATTGGAGGGTAAACCCCACTTTCTCTCTCTGGACAGCCCATTTCCCTCTCTCCCTCAACCTCTCTCCTCTCCCATCGGTTGTCCAGGCATCCAAGGCCCTCTCCCTTTGTTTACTCCTCCCTAAACAACCTAGACACAAGTGGCCACGCCCTACAAGCCAAAGGCATGCCTGGCATGCAATTGGCGTGCTCCAGAGCGCTGCCACAAAGGCACACCAAGACTGTAGCCGCCTCTTCCAACCGCTTCCGGCCACCTAGGGCCTCCCGTCGTGTCCCCGAGGTCACCTCGACGTCCGTAGCACGCTACACTGCCGTCCCCTCCTCTCTCTCCCTCTCCGGATCTCCTCGGCGTGCAGACAGAGCACCGCCTGGCGCGCCGATCGGCTGGCAGGGACCCGCTGGTTCCCGCTCCCTCTCTTCTCCCCGGGCGTAGTCCACCCCCACAAACGCCTTTAGACACGGCAAGATCACCATTCAGAGGCTGTGAGCGACGAAAGCACGAGCTCACGGCCAAGATGAGCCCACGGTGAGCCGAGGCCTTCGCCATATAAAGCCGCCTGTGCCTCCATCCGGATCCTCTTAGCCCCTCTTCCTCCTAGAAGCCCTTGACCCATCCAACCCTCTTCCCGATCCCGTCGCTCCCCACGGCCGAAGCCGAGCCGCCGGACTTCGCTTAAATTCGTGCCAACCCGAGCTCACCTCCCTCCGTTTCCTCCACCCAAAGACTCCCCATGGTCCGGAGACCCTCCCCACATCCTCGAACCATCGTAGGGATGCACGAACGCCGAGAGCTGCGGATGGCCGACGACCTCCTCCGCCGCCATCCAAGCCGTCACCACTATGGCCATCCTCAGCGTGCGTGAAGCACCTAGACGGATGCGTCGCAGCCTCCTGAGCACGCTGGTGGGTAGAGCGTCGCCGGAGATGCTCTGTAGCCCCGGCAATCGCCGGCGGGAGCCGCTCCTCCCCGCGGCCGGAGCGCACGCGGGAGGTTGAAGGCGACTGGCCCCACGCCTGCGTCCCGGCGACAGGCGGGGCCCGCCTGCTTTAAGTGGAAACGGCTCGGCCGAATCCGCCTTGAAATCGCCCGTCGCCCAGCGTGGTCGAGCAGCCGGGCGGCCCGGTGTCTTGAAGTCTTTGAAGCGCATACATGCCTGCATTTAGGTATAACCCGAATATTGTCCTTTTTTCTTTTCCAGAGAACTTCAAGAATCCATAAACTATTCAAATAGTGTCCAAATTCGATGAATCAAATTTCTACTGACTCCATAAATCATGTTCTATTTAGTGGGCCACAGTGGACATTTTTGTTGTTCTTAGTTTTCACTTGGACCCTTTAAAAGGTCATTTATCCACATAAGTCCACTTCAAAAATCCATATTATATTCATTTCAACTCCAAATCCAGTGAAACCAATTTCTAAATGTTTCTAAAATCATGCCTGAATTAATGGGTTCTTTTACTCATTTTTATAAAATGGCATTTTGTGTACAACTTGTGGATCCATCAAATCCATTGATTCCATCATATCGAAATGTTTAGAAATATCCATTGATCCACTTCCAATGAAATCACTTTGGTCATTCCTCATATGACCAGAGGTATCCAATAAAAGTCAAATTAATATTTTTAGAGCACTTTTATTTTCTGCCTTGTTGTGTTGCTTATTGTGTTGTTTCCGACGTTAGTTGATGAAGCAAACGAAATACTCGGGGATGGACGGAAGGATTGAAGACTCTGAGGAGCCAGGCAAGCAGCCCTTTGACCATGTCTATGAAACCCTTTTTATGCATGCCATATAGCACCATATTGTTGTTGCAAGGGAATCATGATGAGGTGGTAACCACTTGATGGGTTGCCACCGTACTTCCTCGTTGATACTTGCATTGTGCATGACCCTACCTTCTTATGAGGGTTATGCCGGTGGGAGTAGATAGGATGCTAAAGTAGTGCTACGCAAAAGGGACGGAGTATGCATAGTGATGGAGACAAAGTATTTTCAAAGGACTTTTTCAAAACCCCGTCGGGTGCCACTTATGCCCGAGGGAGATGATGAGTTGGGTAGCCACTTGATGACGAAGTGGTGTACCGAGGCAAGTGTGTGTGTTGTTTTCAAAACGGATTGGTTTAAGTTGCACCGTTATTCCAACCTTACATGCGAACGACTCTACCCTTATATGGGAAAGGGCATTATTGATTACCTAGTCCGATACTAGCTTGGAGCCCACATTACTAGTGACGGGGAGAGTTGGTGCTCTCTCTCGGGGCGGTCGTGCTGTAGGGCGGCCATGACTGTCTTCTGAGGCACCGGATACACCGTTGTGTCCCCTCTCAGATGTTACAATCTCGAGTGAGTCTCATATGATGTACATGTGAGGATACGGAACAACGAGTGGACTCCTTGTTAGTGTCGTCTAGGGAAAGATAGTGATCGGGTGCTTACCCCAGGTACTTGAGGTATCGCGGGTCGTGAATGACACGGAAGTTCCCCGGATCTTGTGGGTAAAGTGTGCAACCTCTGCAGAGTGTAAAACTATTCGAATAGCCGTGTCCACGGTCAAGGACAGTTGGGTAACCGCTCTTGGGCTACGTCCACATGCTTACAAACCGTGTGTGTGTGTTGATAAAACTACTTGGGTCAAGTCAAGGGACTTGACATGATTTGAGTTGGGTTGGTGCCCACTCTATTTATGTTGATATCTGTAACCTGTCCTCATGGTTACTTGAATTCTCCTGATGCATGTCTTACAAGTTTTTGAACATGTCATTGCACTCAAAACTAGCTTTCTGCAAAAATTTACCTATATCATGCATTGTTGTACCTTGAACCAAAACATGGGTTGCTTGCGAGTACATTCAAAGTACTCATTGGCTTGCCACTGGTTATTTTATTGGCCAGGCATGAAATATCATGATATGAAGAAGAATACTTCGGTGACGAGCATGCGAGCTAGGACGCTTCCGGTCAATGTAATGCCCGTAGGGTTAAGGCGTATGGCATGGGTCCAAGTTATCGCATTTAAGATTTCGCTGCGATGATATACTCAAGACTTGACCATAATGGTCCTACTTGTGTAAAACGGTATGTATGGATGTAAGACTCTTGTTATTCAGCTTCTGTGTGTTCAGTGAGCATTGATCTCTGGGATCACTGTACACGTGCATTCGGTGATCACGACTTATGAGTCGGGGTCCCCACAGATAGCCTATTACAAGTGTAGATTCTTTGTTCATTGCGAAGCAAAGAATCCCCAAGCAATATTTTGAGTTGTACTCAGCGGGTGCCTATGTTTGAGTTGTGCTTCTACAACACTCTCTTTGGGCCCTAAGTAATTTTCTTTTGGCCTTGAGCCGATCAAGAGGTGTAGCTATGGTTCGAATACAACCAAGCCCCCAAGTGATTTTCCTGGTGGCCTTGCGCCGATCAAGAGGTGTAGCTATGGTTCGAATACGACCAAGCCCCCAAGTGATTTTTATATATGGCTTTATAAGCCGGATCAATGGGTAAGCAGAACTCCACTTTATAAATAGAAGCCCCCACGTGATCAATAATATGATAAGCCAATAAGGCAGGATACCCATGTTTGAACCGCGCATCATGGCAGCGGGTCCTCTTCGGCAACCTTTAAATTTTTGCAAGAGATAAATTCTTCTTGAACTGGATGTTAAACCGGATATTGAGAGCTTCAAAGCTTTGTGGGAGACATCTTTCTCTTGAACCGGATTTTAAACCGGAATCTTCATTTTCAGCCAGAAATTTTCTGACGGCCTTTAAACTCGAACTTGCGAGAAGTTAATTCTTTTTTGAACCGGAAATTCTTAAACCGGATTTGAGAGCTTCAGAGCTTTGTGGGAGAACAGATTTCCCTTGAACCAAATTTTAAACCGGCATTCTTCATTTTGAACCGGAAATTTTCTGACGGCCTTTAAATTTTCATCCATATGGTAGTAGCCTCCGGGACCGGGTTATCTTTCCCTCCAACGCCCCGGGTTCTTGACTATCAAAACCGGCAACATTTGTTGAGTCATATTACTGTAGCCCCCGAGTCTCAAGGTGACTCGAGGAGTTGACTTGAGATTCTCCATATTTGACCGTGATATAAACTGACATAAGTTGTATATCATTGGTGTTGATAGCACGATGTGAATCCACAGAAGGTTGAGGTGACTGTGGCGGGTTATAAATGATCCCGTATGAGCCGTGTCAGCAACTCGACCAATGGTTCCTTCCAACTGGTTGTTTTGAAGTTTAACCAAACTGTAGTGGCGGCGACTTGTGTGCCTGCCCATTGGGCCACCCAGTGCAGACGACGGTTGATAGTATATGATAATTTGCCTCCATTTTGTTGAAATAAAACCGGGCTACCCAAGCTGTGACTTGCTCATACTCAATAAACAACTCATGCAGACAGGTGCGGCCCGGTGTGTTGATGTAGACCAGGCCGTGAGAGACAGACGGTAAAGACGACCACAACATCAGAGGCGGCTCGGACAGATGAGTCGGCCGCAGCATTGTAAACCGGTGCGAACGGTGCAGATATATTCACCGAGCTTGATGGTGTGGTCAGATGCTACCGCATTATAATGGTAGTGCGAACTATACATCCATAATACGGCCATAGCTTTTGCGATGAACAATTGCTCCTGCATAAATAATATCGCAAGCCGGAGTAATTTGTTCTTTTAAAGAATAAAAAATATATCAATAAAAATTGATTGGACATATTTCACCTTGATATGTTAGGCGAGAAATTATCCACCACGGAGTTGATGATCACCACGGGCGAGTCGGCCGCGGGAGCAGACGAATGAACCGGCCGCGGCGTTGTAAACCGGTGCCGATGGGCGAGTCAATCGCAGGCGCGGTAAGCCGCGCGGACGGGCGAGTTGATGTAGACCGGATTACGGGGACAGCGGTCTGTGCGTGCCGTCTGGGAAGCATGGCACGGACGAACGCTAATGCAGGATCATGCTGGCGCGCTCCGTATCCGAGGTATGACGCCACATTTGTAATGAATAATTACCCTGCGCAAAAAATATTATCTGCAGAGCAACCTAAAGTATATTAAAAATAACTAAGAAGGATAGCACCTGGCATTTTTGTCAGACAAACGCCGATGCTAATGTTTGGATGTAGTAAGACAAAAAAGATAGCAGATGCTTGGTTGATCTGATGACGTGCACTCCCTTCAGTCCTTTTTCATTTTGGTGACTTGGTCTTTTTTGTTTTCTTTCCTCTCGTGAGTAAACAGTCATAGTAGTATTTGAGTCGTTCATGCATGCATGTTGATTTTTTCTTCTGGCCGGCTTGTCCACACTGGAACACTTGCATTGATGCTTTTAAGTATGTCTGATTCTCCAAATCTCACATTCTTTAGTTGTATCTTCAGTCTGCAACGTTGATCTGTGAGGGTGTCTCTCAGGCAGCAGAAATGAATGACTTTGGCACGAGTGCGGCTATTGACCACATCGGCAGAGGCAGGACCGGCCCAAGGTCGCGGCGACGGAAGCAGCAGTGGTGGCGAGGCAGCAAGGCCGCGGTCGAGGCAGGGGTGGAGCCGGCTTAGTGCAGAAGCGGAGCCAGCGTGGGCAGGTCACGCGCCGCCGGCGAGCGGGCAGGGAGAGCCGGGTCATAAGGTAGAGGCGCGCTGTTGACCCGGCAACGATGGCGGTGATTGCTGCGGCGAGGTGACGCGGCCACGGCGTCAAGTATAGTGGCTCAGCGTGCCTGGAGCCCGTGCAATGATGCAGAGGTGTGGCGCGTCGATGGAGGAGGCAGCAGAGGCGCGGCGAAGCAGTGGCTGCTTCAGACCCGCGGTAGTGGAACGATAAGGCGGCGGAGGCGGTAGCAGCAATCCTCACTTGACTGATATGATATGACTCACTTTATAATTGATCAATACCCTGGCATCATGCAGCAGGTCACTCGAGGCTGCACAATCACATGACCTGGCATTGAGCGACTGCGATAAATTCGTCAGGGCCCAGGTCGCCTTGGGAGTTGGTCTTGAGCCCCTTCCTTCCATGTTTTTGTACTTGATTGTTTTTCATCAAAACGCCAATCAGTACTCAGCCCACATGAGAAGTACAGATCTCATCCCCCTCAGGACTCGGACAGCCGCATGTGGACGGGAGGACATAGCAGCAATCACACACGTCCGCCACACGGATTAAATCTGCAGTAGAAATTCTTGACGGTTTTGGTAAACTGTATCCAATTGAAGTCAGACTAGTAGTAAGAGAAACTTCAATGGGGCAACCCATTTCGTTCGAGGCCGTCCGTTTGGGTCGGCGTGGATAGAAAAGGCGGCAAGCGGCCCAACGCGCCGAGCCAAACGGACCCGCGTCCGTTTTTCGTCCGCGGGCGACCCATTCCCGGCCCATTTTTGAGCCTGATTTGCGGCATGACAGCGACGGAGACGCTACGGCCGCCATTTCCTGTCCCCGGCCCGCTGGCTGTGGCACATTGGCCTCCCTCCCGCCAACAAGCAACCTCGCCCCGCCTCCTCCGTCACCGCCGCGCCCATTTTTGCGGCGACTCTTCCAGCCGCCGCCTCCACATCCGCCAAAGAACGCGATCCTCGCCTTTAGTCGCCGCCGCCGGGGAGCAAACTAGTTCCCGCCACCACTTCCCCCACCGCACAGCCGCCCGCGACCAAGAAGACGCCTCACCGCCCCCGCCACATAAGACCGGCACGCTCGTCGGACGCCGATCGGGGCAGCTAGCTGGTCTGTGGGCGCCGCGCCTTGCCTCACCGGCCGTCTCCTTCTTCGACGCCCTCAAGCTGTTCGATAGTTTGCCAAGGTACGAAAATGGACTCCGCCGACGAGTTCTTTTTCCACAATTTCATTTGCGACTCCGACGATTCGTCGTCCGACGACGAGGAGGAGATATTGGCTGCCGTGTTGGTCCATCACCACCTCAACAACCAGCGGCCGTTGTTCCGTGGCTCCATTTCGGGCCACCTTCCGGCGTTGAATCGTAACCGAGAGAGCGGGCATTTCCTTCTCTGGAAGGACTACTCTGATACAACAAACCCGTTGTTCAAACATCACAAATTCCGCCTCCGGTTCCGTATGAGTAGGCATGTTTTCAACCGTATTAGAGAGGGAGTGGTCGGCTATGATGACTACTTCGAGTGCAAAGAGGATGTCGTCGGCAAGATTGGTTTCTCCTATTATCAGAAATGCGCTGCCGCCATCCGAATGCTTGCATACAGAGTGCCCGGTGATCTCATTGACGAGTACGTCCGTATGAGCGAGTCTACATGCCTAGAGTCCCTGTATAAGTTCCGCAAGGCTGTGATTGCTGTGTTTGGCCCTGAGTACTTGAGAGAGCCGACAGCTGCAGATACAGCCCGTTTGTTACGGCGAATGCTAGCAGGGGCTTCCGGGATGCTTGGCAGCATAGATCGATGCACTGGAGTGGAAGAACTGCACTTCGCTTGGCAAGGGCAGATAAGGGACATGTCGTGGCTTGCACCTTGTCATACTAAAGGCCGTGGCGTCTCAAGATCTCTGGATCTGGCACTCTTTCTTTGGCATGGCTGGATCACACAATGATATCAACGTGCTTCAGTCCTCGCCGGTGTTTGCTAGGCTTGCCGAAGGCAATAACCCACCGGTGAACTTTACTGTCAGCAGCCACAACTACGACAAAGGGTACTATTTGGGTACGGTATCTATCCTCAGTGGACCACTATTGTAAAGACAATACCCAACCCTGTTGGAGAGAAAAGGAAAAGATTTGCCGAAGAGCAAGAGAGTGCTAGAAAAGATGTCGAGCGTGCCTTTGGTGTTTTGCAATCTCGATGGGGCATCATTTGGTATCCTGCTAATACTTGGAGCACGCAGAAACTATGGGAGGTGATGACTGCTTGTGTGATCATGCACAATATGATCGTAGAAGACGAGCGCCCGGAACATCTGTACGATCAAGGCTTTCAGTTTCAGGGTAAGAATGTTGTGCCTGAGCATGGAGTAGCGGCAACATTTGAGCAGTTCACCCAGTTTCATGAAGACATGCGTGATTGGGAAACTCACGGGCAACTGCAAAATGATTTGGTGGAGCATATGTGGACTCATGTTGGCAACCAATAGATGTATCTTCTTTTATTCGTTTGTAAAACTATGTGAAACATTTTTTATTTGGCCTGTAAACTATACTATTTATTTGGGCCGACTATTTTGTTTGTTAAATTTTCATTTCACAATATGTTGAATGCAATGTAAAATTAGGCGGCCAGCCGGCCACGCCTGCACATATGGGTCGGCGTGTTGGGCGCGCTGCCGACCCATATGAAAAACAGGGTGGACGCCGTGCGGGCGGCCGACCCAAATGGACAAAAAGCGGACAAAATCACCGTCCGTTTGGGTCGGCCCGTTGGAGTTGCTAAAGGTATGAATTGGCCGTGGCTTGTCTTCCCTCCTCCACGTCATGTGTATAAAAGGCAAGTTTCTTGGGAGTCCGTGGTGCACCCTGAAGCTTGTCTTGGGAAACGAGTTTTGATCGTGGCGTGCTTTGATCCCGGTGGTTCATCGTACAAAACCCTAATCTCTCCGATCTCAATTCTCGTCGAGACTTGATACGAGCAGCGACATCGACTGCCCCTTCAGATTCAATAGGTCACCGAACAATGCATAGGGTGGTACACGAGAAACCCTAAAAAATCTCGTCTGTGATGAATCTTGCATCTGTCATCTCCAAAATTATCCATAATTATGATTTCCAAATGGCAAACTTGTCGGCACTCCCAAAGTTATCTGGCGGCTCACGCGATTGTTCCGTGCCGGACCTTTTCATCGATCAATCGCGAATTTCTCGATCCCAGAAAGAGATCCCTCCAAGAACTCAACACCACCGTGCGTCTAGCCCCACGGTGGGCACCAACTGTCGTGGATTTGTCACGGCAGATGTCCTAGTGTGAGGACTTAGTCGTGAGGCCAACACATCTATGTGGTAGCTTGAGAGGGGTTGAGTGGAATCGAGAGACGCAACACAAGATAAGGGTCTAGACAGCTTCGAGCCCCGGGAAACATCATCCGGTAACAACCCTACATGATGTTTGTGGCTAGGTCTCATTATCATCATGAGGGAGTCGTCGGTAAACTGGTTATTTGTGTCTAGCCCTAGGGATTGTTTCTTCTTGTTGTCCCTCTTGGGGAGACCTGCCCCTCTTTATATAAGTTGAAGGGGCGGGTTACATGTGGAGTCCTATTAGGATTAGGACTAGTCTACCTTCCAATACAAACCGGGTACAAGTCCGGGTCTTAACTCCTTGTAAGGTAAATATTCCTTATGCCTTTCCTTGTAAACCGGCCCACCATAGTATGAACCGGCCTTCTGGGCCTTGGGCCTTGTCATCCGTCTGGCCAGCCCGCCGGGTTATCAGTGAGTCGCCAAGTCCGGCCGGGTTATACTTTGTGCCGGGTTACGCCGCGGGGTATATCCCCGACACTTTGTATAATAAATGGATTTTGCTTGAATAACAAACTAACTTGCCGTACAGTACAATAGAAAAGTCAGAACCATGGAAGTACATGGAGACTGAAAAAACATGTCTGACGTGTTCTTCGCAATGATAATTTTGGTATTTTCTTCTAAATCAAACTTACTATATGCCCTGAACTGAACCAAACTGAAGTATACTGATTAAATCTAGACTAACCTCACTCTTCTAATACATCAATCAGGAAATAGTTTGAAAAAAATTCAAATAAGAGTGTCCTAAGCTGTTGTTAGTCACAACGGACGGAAATTTCAAATTTTCTTCAAGAAATAACATCATTGGTACTATGGCTTATGGTCAGCAGTGTCGCTAATAGTCGAATACATTACACTTCACCAAAAACTTTAGAACACCGAAGCAAATACTTTTATGATAGAAGTTTGAACTTCACTCATAATTGTTTTGAACAACTATTCAACTGTAGCACTCTACTCATGAGGAAAAAACCATCACATACTCACTGCATTCCTAGATTGACAGTGTTAATAAGGAGTAAGCTTATATGAAACGCCTACACCAACAGAAAAGTAGTGGTTCCCACTGTTTAAGGATAATCATAATCCACACATCACAACAAGGATATTTTTTTCTTTGGCTGTTGCATACAAAGGAACAGAACAAGCTCTTGAAGTGATAGTGGGTAAAAATCTAAATAGATATTCAAGAAAGATTAAGATAATATGATCAAACTATTTTACTCCTCCGTAAATAAATATAAGTGATCTAAACACTCTTATATTTCTTTCTTTACGGAGGGAGCACAAGCTAATTATGCTCATTTTTGTGTTGTTAAAAATTGGTTCATACTTGTGAGTATTCCATATTAACCCACAGTTAGATACTATGCACTGGAAAGAATAAGTATGAAATACAAAGGTCTAAGATTTCAGAGTATTGAGTCATCTCATATGAAACAAATAATTTGGGAACAATTCCTACATGCCTAGCACCAAGAGCAAAGATATGTGTATGAGCATAATGAATAGAACTCAACTCTGGATATAAAGAAAAAGCTGCAAAGATGACTATGTTTTTCATTGCCATGTGAGAATCAGGGCTTGAATCTTTCATATGATGACATACAATATACTGATACATCTCCTTGCATTAGTGTTTTCATAATTAACAAAATGAATAAAAAGGCTAGAAATAGAGCCTTATGTATGATCAATGCAACATCATAATTGGTGAAGAAACAAGTGACCAACCATGTTCTAGTTACTAGCCCTTAAGTTCTAAAAGAAGTAGTAGTAAAACTGAAATGGATAACCCACAAGTTTTTTATGTCCAAAATGCAGAGGGATGATATGGCAATAAAAAAGAAATGTAAGAATGTCAAATCAAAAGATAGCAATCTCACAACAGGATATGCCTCAAGATCATCATCACCAGCTAAAAATGAAACAGATTGAGACCTTTTCCTGTCAGAAACTTTTCCACTACCTGCAGCAAAGTCCACATGTCAATGATCAACAAAGCAATGTCCACGAGCGATACAGGCTAAAAAATTAAGTTTATTCATGAACCATACATCAAAATATTGGAAATGGATGCATTGGAATGTGTAAGTGCATCTAGTGCCACCCCTAGTTGGTTTTGGAGTATTGACGACAAACATGGTTGGGACTAATGTGCTTGTAAGAATTGCAGGATAACACAGGTATAAGTCCCTCATTGATCCAGTTTACCTACCAGAGATGACCCCTAAAAATGTATGAAGGCATTGAAGACAATGGTAGTTCGTGAAGACATTCACGTCAAAGATAATGACGTATGAAGACATTCACTTGAAGACAATGGAATGCGAAGACATATTTTCTTTCATAGTTTCATTTTCTTCTTTCTTGAGTCATAGGAACCACCAAACTGTTAAGTGGGGTCCAAGTGAACAAAGTCAAAAGACTGACGTGATGCTCAACCCAAGTCCTATGTCTTCGAGCGAAGACAATGAGAGTAAATCTTATCCATAGTTGGATGAGTCAGCTTTGCTTGTAGCCAAAGTCAAGCTGCCGCGTGTATTTGAAATTCGACCGTTGGACACGTGTCGGTTCCTTAGTGATCCAGGGTCATTTCGGACATATCATGTCGGGTTGCCTGCTGGTAACTAGCCCACCCCCTCCACCATAGATTGGTGGCTACTCAGAGTTAGTGCACGACTTTTATCGTTTGAGAGCAACCCACCTCCGAAGGCTTTTAGAGAGAAATCCGTGCAAGGACAAAGCCCAAAACACCCAGAGCCAAAGAGTGTTAGGCATCACTGAAGTCTTTCTGTCCGCGTGATCTGAAGACTTATTACACTCGAAGACTGTGTATCCTCCAGCCGATTAGGTGTCATGTTCTAAGGATCCAAAAGTCATTGTGGATCGCCGGTGAACGGAGTCTGTGAAGGTTTGGAAGTCTACCTTGAAGACTTACTTGAGTGATTGGGCAAGGACTAAGTGTCCTTAGCTCAAGGGAATAAGGTGAAGACATGGTCTTCTGAGTTCATTCTCAGCCTCCCTAACTGTGACGCACGTGCTTGTCACAAAGAATCGAACCTGTCTACCAAATCCTTGTCTTCCCCAAGCAACTGGTTCTATCCCCTACCTCCTTTACATTTTAGTTTGTCTTCATGAAGTCATTGCTTGCTTGCCTGATCTGTTTAACTTCACTATGCGAATTCTTTCACCTTTTTGGCTTCATACTGTCTTCCATTCCGATCTTCTCTACCTAGCTGCCATTAGTCTTCGTGCTTTCATTCTACTGTATACTTGACTATGGTCTGTTTACTATAGTTTATCTTTTGCTGCATATCGCATAGGTGTTGTTGGTTGTCTGTCTTCGAAGATCTTGCATCTTTTGAAGACTTCCATAAAAATCGTCTATTCACCCCCCTCTAATCGATAACTAGCAATTTCAATTGGTATCAGAGCAAGGTCCTCCCTTGTTCTGTGTGATTTGGTTTAACCACCTGGAGTTTTTAGCTATGTCGACCAGGGATAATCAAAGTCTCCGCTGCGTGCCCCATCTTCGATGGCACTTATTACCCCTACTGGAAGAATAAGATGCGCATGCATCTTGAATCCATTGACATCGACCTCTGGTATGTCGTCAGGACTGGTGTTCCCCAAGTCGGTGAAGGTGTCACCGCCGATGTCAAGAGATTCACACAACTGGACTCAACCGCCAAGAACATCATCTGTGGTCATCTGACCAAAGGGCAGTATGACCATGTGAGTGCTCTGGAAACTTCAAAGCTAGTCTGGGACTAGCTGTCCAAGATCAACGAAGGCGTCTCAACACAGAGAGACTCAAGGATTGATGTGCTACGCAATCTCTTCAACCACTTCAAGAGGAATGACAATGAGAATGTCCAACTCACTTTTGACCGCCTCACTGATATCACAAATGAGCTTCACACACTTGTGTCGGATTCAGGGCTCCGCAGACCCAAGGAAGGTTCGAACTCTAGGGCGTGTGTGAAGAGCTCAACCTCTCCAGCCAACCGATCCGTTGCCTCCAGACCTAGCTTGATGAACAAGGAAGAAGATGGACACAACAGTTTACCCAGGTTTGGGCTACCTTGCGGTGTAAAACCCTACTCCTGCTTTGGGGTGGATTAGCCTCACGAGGGGCTGAGGATGAACTAATACATGTCAAGAACAACCTCGCGAGGTTTGCTCTGGTGATGGTGGAAAGGATTCGATCCCCTTCTACGGTGGTGGCTACCCTATATTTACAGTGGCCTCGGTCCTCATCCTCCGAAACGAAGGCTGGAAGGGATCCCACAATGGCCAATTTGATAGGGCACAAGTAGTACATCTTATCCTGACGAAATGTGGTCTTCGCCTGCAAAGCTTCTGGTCGTGACACTGTGGTGGGCTCGGCGATGACATCCATCCTGCCGTCCTGGCGGTCTTGGTCTCGTTGCGCCGGAATGGAAACCTTAGGGTGATTCCTCGGGACCCCGCGCCTGCGCTTGCCTCCTTAGCACCAAAGAGGGAACCTGCTGCTCTGCGCCCGCTGGCGCCCATCTGGCCTTGGTCGTCATGGCTTGCGTCACCTCAACCTCATGAGGTGGGCACCTGCATAGAAATCTCCATTTCTCAGGAGCCAGCCTGGGGAGGCCGCTTCCTCCGGAGGTCTTGATGTCGCCCGCCTCGCGAGGCTTGGCCCCCTCGCGAGGGTCTTGTCTTGAAGGTGTTGTAGACGGGCCATACCAGGCCATCGACGGAGCCATGCCGTGGGCCGCAGGCAGGCAAGTCTGGGTACCCTAGTTCCCAGAACATTGACAGTAGCCCCCGGGCCCAAGGCGCGCTCGGACTTGGCTTCGAGGCGAAGCCAAAGGGCAAGGGCGAAGCAGCGCGGGCCCCAATCGCCTGCGGACTGAGTCGACGCGTGGCGCTTGATGGGACGTATGCGTCTCCACTTCCCACGCCGCCGACAACCGCCTGACTTGACAAGCTCGATGCATGCAGAAAAACCATCATTACTTAGAATCATGGGAGGCCGGCGATTGGCCTCCCTCTGGCTATAAATGGGAGAGGGGGGAGCCCCCAGCCCAGCTTCATCTTCTCGCTGCCCGCTCCTCCTTCTCCTTCGCTCCGCCATCTTGCCAGAGTGTCCATGGTGCCAGTAAGGACGCTTTTCGCCGTAGAGAAGGGAAAAACCCCTCAGGTGGAACCTGAACTGCTTCCGCCGAAGAAGAGGCATGACTGCTCTCGCGGCGCCATCGCGACGCCCATGACGACGCGGCCTTGGCACGAACTCCGTGAGGGACAGAGCCGCGGAGGAGAACAAGCGGTGGCCGTACAGCCACCCCGCCCGCATACCCATGCCTAAGGCACGACCCGCGAGTTTGTGGTGTGGGTGCCGATGCCGTCGCGCACATGGATCCGGCTCCCGCGGTCCCTGGCGAGGGAGATACCGCTGCGGGGGCCCATCGAGCTATGGCTGCAGCACGACGGCTGCAGCAGCCAAGCATCAGAGGCGGAGGTTGAGGTCGTCAACTCCGGCGATGTCTTCATGACCCGGGGATGGGGCGCGATCGCCCGCACCTGTAACTCGGAAGGGGGGCATGCCATCCACTTCGAGTACGACGAGGCTTCGATGCTCCTCTTCAAGGTCTTCGGGGAGGACGACCGACGCCTGGAATGGTGCCCTAGGGGAGGCGAACAGGACGACGGCCCCTCTTCAGGTCGACGAGGCAGCGAGGCCACCGGTGGTGAACTTGCCCTTGGCCTTGTCCGCGACTCCTACGATAGCAGCACCGCCACGTCCGAACCAGGCTCAAGTGATGATGACAGCTACGAGCCGCCACGCCTGGGCCTATGGGGAGGAGTAGCACCATCCTGACGTCGCTGGCGTTGCCGCCAGGGCTATGGTTTTTTAGGGGGTTTTCCTTTTGCTTCATTCCTGCACAAAACTATGACGAGCCTCGTGGGGGTATGTAAAAAACTGTGGCACTCGTACTTTAGTGTTATCATTTCCAATTCGACGTCGTGCTTGCGTTTCTCGCCTTTGCATGGTTCCCCCTTTCATTCTCGCGGTAGCTTAGTGCTCTACGCCGGTAGGACCCAGTCCCCAGGCAAGCTCCGGCCGTCGCTGGTTGCTACCTCTTGAGCACTGCATTGGATTTCCCCGAAGAGGAAAGGATGATGCAGCAAAGTAGCGTAAGTATTTCCCTCAGTTTTTGAGAACCAAGTTATCAATCCAGTAGGAGGCTACGCGCGAGTCCCTCGTACCTACACAAAGCACATAACTCCTCGCAACCAACGCGAATAGGGGTTGTCAATCCCTTCACGGTCACTTACGAGAGTGAGATCTAATAGAGATGATAGATAATATTTTTGGTATAAAGATGCAAAGTAAAATAAAAGGCAAAGTAAAAAAGCAAAGCAATAATAAAGTAATGGATGATTAATATGATGAAGATAGACCCGGGGGCCATAGATTTCACTAGTGGCTTCTCTCAAGAGCATAGGTATTCTACGGTGGGTGAACAAATTACTGTTGAGCAATTGATGAATTGAGCATAGTTATGAGAATATCTAGGTATGATCATGTATATAGGCATCACGTCCGAGACAAGTAGACCGACTCCTGCCGCATCTACTACAATTACTCCACTCATCGACCGCTATCCAGCATGCATCTAGAGTATTAAGTTCAAGAAAACAGAGTAACGCCTTAAGCAAGATGACATGATGTAGAGGGATAAATTCATGCAATATGATAAAAACCCCATCTTGTTATCCTCGATGGCAACAATACAATACGTGCTTTGCTGCCCCCATCACACCGGGAAAGGACACCGCAAGATTGAACCCAAAGCTAAGCACTTCTCCCATTGCAAGAAAAACCAATCTAGAAGGCCAAACCAAACTGATAATTCGAAGAGACTTGCAAAGATAACCAATCATACATAAAAGAATTCAGAGAAGATTCAAATATTGTTCATAGATAATCTTGATCATAAACCCACAATTCATCGGTCTCAACAAACACACCGCAAAAAGAAGATTACATCGAATAGATCTCCACGAGAGAAGGGGAGAACATTGTATTGAGATCCAAAAAGAGAGAAGAAGCCATCTAGCTACTAACTATGGACCCGAAGGTATGAGGTAAACTACTTAGGGGCTATGATGATGTAGAAGCCCTCCGTGGTGGATGCCCTCTCCGGCGGAGCTCCGGAACAGGCCCCAAGATGGGATCTCGTGGGTACAGAAGGTTGCGGCGGTGTAATTAGGTTTTTGGCTCCGTATATGATCATTTGGGGGTACGTAGGTATATATAGGAGGAAGAAGTACGTCGGTGGACCTTCGTGGGCGGCGCGCCCTAGGGGGGTGGGCGCGCCCCCTACCTCGTGCCCACCTCGGAGCTTTCTTGAAGTAGGGTCCAAGTCTCTTGGATCATGTTCGGTGAGAAAATCACGTTCCCGAAGGTTTCATTCCGTTTGGACTCCGTTTGATATTCCGTTTCTTCGAAACTCTGAAATAGGAAAAAAAACAACAATTCTGGGCTGGGCCTCCGGTTAATAGGTTAGTCCCAAAAGTAATATAAAAGTGGAAAATAAAGCCCAATATGGTCCAAAACAGTAGATAACATAGCATGGAGCAATAAAAAATTATAGATACGTTGGAGACGTATCAGGCATTCCCAAGCTTAATTCCTGCTCGTCCTCGAGTAGGTAAATGATAGAAAAGAATTTTTGATGCGGAGTGCTACTTGGCATAATTTCAATGTAACTCCTCTTAATTGTGGTATGAATATTCAGATCCGAAAGATTCAAGACAAAAGTTCATATTGACATAAAAATAATAATACTTCAAGCATACTAACTAAGCAATTATGTCTTCTCAAAATAACATGGCCAAAGAAAGTTCATCCCTACAAAATCATATAGTTTAGGCATGCTCCATTTTCGTCACACAAGAATGCTCTCATCATGCACAACCCCGATGACAAGCCAAGCAATTGTTTCATACTTTAGTAATCTCAAACTTTATAAACCTTCACGCAATACATGAGCGTGGGCCATGCATATAGCACTATGGGTGGGGTAGAATATGATGATGGGGGTTATGTGTAGAAGACAAAAAAGGAGAAGGTCTCACATCAACAAGGCTAATCAATGGGCTATGGAGATGCCCATCGATTGATGTTAATGCAAGGAGTAGGGATTGCCATGCAACAGATGCACTAGAGCTATAAATGTATGAAAGCTCAACAAAAGAAACTAAGTGGGTGTGCATCCAACTTGCTTGCTCACGAAGACCTAGGGCACTTGAGGAGGCCCATTGTTGGAATATACAAGCCAAGTTCTATAATGAAAAATTCCCACTAGTATATGAAAGTGACAAAACAAGAGACTCTCTATCATGAAGATTATGGTGCTACTTTGAAGCACAAGTGTGGAAAAAAGGATAGTTGCATTGCCCCTTTTTATTTATCTTTTTTGGGTTTTATTTTTTATTTGGCCTTTCTCTTCTTTTTTTGGGACAATGCTCTTTTAAATAATGATCATCACACTTCTATTTATTTACAACTCAATGATTACAACTCGATACTAGAACAAAGTATGACTCTCTATGAATGCCTCTGCTGGTGTACCGGGATATGCAATGAATTAAGAGTGACATGTATGAAAGAATTATGAACGGTGGCTTTGCCACAAATACTATGTCAACTACTTGATCATGCTAAGCAATATGACAATGATGAATGTGTCATGATAAATGGAATGGTGAATAGTTGCATGGCAATATATCTCGGAATGGCTATGGAAATGCCATAATAGGTAGGTATGGTGGCTGTTTTGAGGAAGATATAAGGAGGTTTATGTGTGAAAGAGCGTATCATATCACGGGGTTTGGATGCACCGGCGAAGTTTGCACCAACTCTCAATGTGAGGAAGGGCAATGCACGGTACCGAAGAGGCTAGCAATGATGGAAGGGTGAGAGTGCGTATAATCCATGGACTCAACGTTAGTCATAAAGAACTCACATAATTATTGCAACTACAATCCATCAAAAACCAAAGCACTACGCGCATGCTCCTAGGGGGATAGATTGGTAGGAAAAGACCATCGCTCGTCCCCGACCGCCACTCATAAGGAGGACAATCAAAGAACACCTCATGTTTCAAATTTGTTACATAACGTTTACCATACGTGCATGATACGGGACTTGCAAATTTCAACACAAGCATTTCTCAAATTCACAACTACTCAACTAGCACGGCTTTGATATTATCACCTCCATATCTCAAAACAATTATCAAGCATCAAACTTTTCTTAGTATCCAACGCACTCAAAAGAAAGTTTTACAAATCTTGAATACCAAGCATATTAAGATTATTAAGTAAAATTACCATGCTATTTAAGACTCTCAAAATAATCTAAGTGAAGCATGAGAGATCAATAGTTTCTATAAAACAAATCCACCACCGTGCTCTAAAAGATATAAGTGAAGCGCTAGAGCAAAATTATATAGCTCAAAAGATATAAGTGAAGCACATAGAGTATTCTATCAAATTTCAATTAATGTATGGTTCTATCAAAAGGTGTGTACAGCAAGGACGATTGTGGTAAACTAAAAAGAAAAGACTCAAATCATACAAGATGCTCCAAGCAAAACACATATCGTGTGGTGAATAAAAATATAGCTCCAAGTAAAGTTACCGATGGAAGTAGACGAAAGAGGGGATGCCTTCCGGGGCATCCCCAAGCTTTGACTTTTTGGTGTCCTTAGATTATCTTGGGGGTTCCATGGGCATCCCCAAGCTTAGGCTCTTGCCACTCCTTGTTCCATAATCCATCAAAAGATTTCACCCAAAACTTGAAAACTTCACAACACAAAACTCAACAGAAATCTCGTGAGCTCCGTTAGCTTAAAGAAAACAAAATACCACTTCAAGGTACTGTAATGAACTCATTCTTTATTTATATTGGTGTTAAACCTACTGTATTCCAACTTCTCTATGGTTTATAAACTATTTTACTAGCCATAGATTCATCAAAATAAGCAAACAACACACGAAAAACAGAATCTATCAAAAACAGAACAGTCTGCAGTAATCTGTAACTAACGCAAACTTCTGGAACTCCAAAAATTCAGCCAAGATATGAAGACCTAGGAAATTTGTTTATTGATCAGCAGCATTTGGAATCACTATTTTATCACGTTCTGGTGATTTTTAACAATTATTTTCGTGAACAGAAAGTTTCTGGAAATTATAGCAAGATCAAATAACTATCATCTAAGAAGATCCTATAGGTTTAATTTGGCACAAACACTAATTAAAACATAAAAACACATCTAACAAGAGGCTAGATCGAAGATTTATTACCCAGCAGCAAGGAAAAATATTGGGTTATCTCCCAACAAGCACTTTTCTTTAAAGCCTTTTTAGCTAGGCATTAAGATTCCAATGATGCTCACGTGAAAGACAAGAATTGAAGCATAAAGAGAGCATCATAAAACATGTGACAAACACACTTAAGTCTAACATACTTCCTATGCATAGGTATATTATAGGCAAACAAATTATCATAGGAAGCAAAAACTAGCATATGCAAGGAAGCGGAAAGGAACAATAGCAATCTCAACATAACGAGAGGTAATTTAGTAACATGAAAATTTCTATAACCATATTTTCCTCTCTCATAATAATTACATGTAGGATCATAAGAAAATTCAACAATATAGCTATCACATCACATATTCTCAACACGATCCACATGCATGCGAAGTTGACACTCTTCCAAAATAGTGGGATTATCATTAACTACAGTCATGATTTCTCCAAGCCCACTTTTATAAAAAAAATTATAAGATTGAATATTATCCAAATATGTGGGATCTAAAGTTGACACTCTTCCAAACCCACTTTCAATATTATTGCAAACAATATTATCAATCTTATATTCGTCATGGGGCTTAAATAAATTTTCAAGATCATAAGAAGAATCTCTCCAATCATGATTATTGCAACAGGTAGTGGACATAGCAAAACTAGCATCCCCAAGCTTAGGGTTTTGCATATTATTAGCATAATCTACATCAAAAGAATTTATAGTAACATCATTGCAATCATGCTTTTTATTCAAAGATCTATCGTGAATCACTTCATAAAGCACTTTATCACAATTTTTAGATTTACGGATTTCAGGTAAAACCTTATAAAGATATTCTAGTGCATCCAAATCACCAGGAATTGGTTCATCATAATTGGATCTCTTAAAAAGATTGGCAAGCGGATGAGGATCCATAGATATTAGCTTCTTTGTTTAGGAATAAATACTCAACTATTTCAACCAAACGAGCAAACGAGCCAAGTAAGACATCAAGGCAAACGAAAAGACGAACGGAAAAAGGGCGAATAAAACGGCAAGGGTGAAGTGGGGGAGAGGAAAAAGAGAGGCAAATGGCAAATAATGTAATGCGGGAGATAAGGGATTGTGATGGGTACTTGGTATGTTGACTTTTGCGTAGACCTCCCCGGCAACGTCGCCAGAAATTCTTCTTGCTACCTTTTGAGCACTGCGTTGGATTTCCCCGAAGAGGAAAGGATGATGCAGCAAAGTACCATAAGTATTTCCCTCAGTTTTTGAGAACCAAGGTATCAATCCAGTAGGAGGCTACGCGCGAGTCCCTCCTACCTACACAAAGCAAATAACTCCTTGCAGCCAACGCGAATAGGGGTTGTCAATCCCTTCACGGTCACTTACGAGAGTGAGATCTGATAGAGATGATAGATAATATTTTTGGTATTTTTGGTATAAAGATGCAAAGTAAAATAAAAGGCAAAGTAAAAAGCAAAGCAATAATAAAGTAATGGAAGATTAATATGATGAAGATAGACCCGGGGGCCATAGATTTCACTAGTGGCTTCTCTCAAGAGCATAGGTATTCTACGGTGGGTGAACAAATTACTGTTGAGCAATTGACAGAATTGAGCATAGTTATGAGAATATCTAGGTATGATCATGTATATAGGCATCACGTTCGAGACAAGTAGACCAACTCCTGCCTGCATCTACTACTATTACTCCACTCATCGACCGCTATCCAGCATGCATCTAGAGTATTAAGTTCAAGAAAACAGAGTAACGCCTTAAGCAAGATGACATGATGTAGAGGGATAAATTCATGCAATATGATAAAACCCCCATCTTGTTATCCTCGATGGCAACAATATAATACGTGCCTTGCTGCCCCTCATCACTTTGGGAAAGGACACCGCAAGATTGAACCCAAAGCTAAGCACTTCTCCCATTGCAAGAAAAACCAATCTAGAGGGCCAAACCAAACTGATAATTCGAAGAGACTTGCAAAGATAACCAATCATACATACAAGAATTCAGAGAAGATTCAAATATTGTTCATAGATAATCTTGATCATAAACCCACAATTCATCGGTCTCAACAAACACACCGCAAAAAGAAGATTACATCGAATAGATCTTCACGAAAGAGGGGGAGAACATTGTATTGAGATCCAAAAAGAGAGAAGAAGCCATCTAGCTACTAACTATGGAACCGAAGGTCTGAGCTTAACTACTCACACTTCATCGGAGGGGCTATGATGATGTAGAAGCCCTCCATGGTGGATGCGCCCTTCGGAGCTCCTAATGTGCCCCAAGATGGGATCTCGTGGGTCTGAGAAGGTTGCGGCGGTGGAATTAGGTTTTGGCTCAGATCTCGATCGCTTGGGGTAATGAGGTATATATAGGAGGAAGAAGTACGTCGGTGGAGCTTCGTGGGCCCCACAAGGGTGGGGGGCGCGCCCAAGGGGGTGGGCGCGCCCTCTACCTCGTGCCCACCTCGGAGCTTTGTTGACATAGGGTCCAAGTCTCCTGGATCATGTTCGGTGAGAAAATCACGTTCCCGAAGGTTTCATTCCGTTTGGACTCCGTTTGATATTCCGTTTCTTCGAAACTCTGAAATGGGCAAAAAACATCAATTCTGGGCTGGGCCTCTGGTTAATAGGTTAGTCCCAAAAGTAATATAAAAGTGGAAAATAAAGCCCAATATGGTCCAAAATAGTAGATAACATAGCATGGAGCAATCAAAAATTATAGATACGTTGGAGACGTATCACTGGTATGCTAGGTCGCGATGCGGTGGTCAAGGCCTGGAGGTGAGCGACCCAAGGTCTGGTAAGAGCCCTTGAGGCGCGATGCTCAAGAGGTCCCCTTTGGCGCGCAAGCGGCTCCTGAAGGACTGAAACGGAAACTTCCTTGCCCGAGCGAGATCGCTAGGGACAGGGCGCTGATCATAAGGTTCATGCCGGTGTGTAGGAGGTGACTTATCTTGGCGGGCGTGTGGTGATTCTTTCACTGCAAGGACAATATTTCGGCGCGGCGTTAGGCTATGTCCTTCTCCTAATGGCGCCTCTGGGCAGGGCTCGTGCCGACCCCATCTTCTCGCTCGTCTTGGTGCTCTACGTCCTTGGGTCCCAGCCCTCGTACAAGGCTCAGCCGCCACTGGTATGCCAGGTCGCGATGCTGTGGTCAAGGCCAGGGGGTGAGGGCTCGAGAGTCAGTAGGAGCCCCTGAGGCGCGATGCTCAGGGCCCACCTTTTAACCTGCAAGTGATTTGCGAGAAGAGAGTGGCTGGCTTTGAGGGTGCCTAGAAGGGGTTGCGCCCGAGGCATCGGGCGAGGCCGCTCATGGTCCCAGCTCTGGGGTTCCTGCGAGTTAGCTGAAGAAAGAAAACATAGCACGCAGCCGCGCTTGCTATCCTACGGCGACCTTTCCGCAAAGAGACGAAGGCACTAAGGACCCAGTGAGGTGACGTGCGCGGGGCTGGCCGCAAGTCAGAGCTTGGTCTCTTAGGTTTATCAGCGCTGCAGGGACGGACCCGAGTGCAGGTGCCGTTCCAGTAGCCCCCGTTATGGGATGAGCAAGAGGTGGGTTTAGCAACGCGCAGAGGCCGCGAGGGGCAACTCCCGTGGTCATCAAAATTTACTCCCCTCGCCGTCTCGCTTGAACCCTAGCGCCGTCGCTAGCTTCTGTTGCCGCCGGAGACAAAGCGCTTTGCAACCGCGACTTCTCCATCATCGTCGTCGTACTGGCCGCGAACATCTTCCTCCCGCCGCTGTCGTAGGTGTCTTATGCCGACAAGTTAGGGCGCGGGAGATGGGACTGTTCGGCCTCCATCCGCCTCGTCTAGCAGTTCTTCGAGCGGTAAATAAGAACTCACTTTTTACCGTTTATTTGATCCAATGAACTCTCCACATCTTCCAAAAGTTGTTTTTACACTTCCAAATCTAGATCTTTCCTCCTCTGCATCTCATAATTTGCAAGTACTTTCACTTATGCTTCACAACTAGTTAGATTCCTCACTTGTACGTAGTCATGGATTCGTACAAATCTGGAACCAACTTACATCGATAAGTGAATGTCTTTGCGCTATGAGGTCAATGCCTTGAAACTGATTTATCTTCAAAATCTTCTGAGAATGCATATGACCTCTTCCCCTTCCCTCGCATCTCTAATGTTGTCACAGGTGCATGTCCGTGGGAGAGCCCCTTGGTTCTCATAGTCTGCATTCATTTGTAGAGTTTTTACAGCATCACATTGAATCACCTAAAGCCAGTTCTTGTCTGACAAGCAGATTGAAGTCTAACACCCTTGTGAAGCCTTTCAGTCTGAAGCCAATGGCAGGTGGAAAACTGCGAAGGAAGGGGGCTACCAGCGTCGTGATAACATTGCATTCACTACAAAAAAAATACACTTCCGTGATGATATGTGTTTGTCACAGTAGGTCGCGTTTTTTGTCATGCATGTACATCCATGACGATTTTATGACAGAATCAAGATAGTCATACCTGTGCTGTCGTAGAAGTGTTCCATGACATTACCAAAATTATCATCATGGAAGTGTCCACTTCCATGACGATAAATCACGTGTCACAGAAGTGCGTTCGTCAAGGGTGACCGACACGTGGCATCCACCGTAACGGAACGCTGTTAAGCTATCAGGTCGGGTTTTGGATCCGATAACCCGTTAACAGCCGCGACCAATGGGGATTTTCCGTGTGTAAAATCATCATTGGCTGGAGGAAACACGTATCAGCTCATCATTGGGACATATGTCATCCACTCACTGGACAGAAGGCGCCTATGATACGTCGACATGTGGCACGCCCAACAAAGGGCCCATTCTCGTGAAAAGGCGGCCCGTTTGACTTGGTCAAAAGCTAGCGGGCCGGCCCATGGAAAGCCTGTTAACGGTCTGTTAGCATATAGCCCATTTACAGCCTGCTAACCCAAGGCCCTATGCGAATTAGGCCCAGTAGCATCATCTGGGCCATCCAATATGATTCCAGCCCGTTTTCACTTCTGGCCCATGTATGGCCCATGACGTCTTTCGGCCCATATGAGGCCCTTTGTAACTCTTGGCCCATTAGCGACCCGTGCTAAAACTAGCCCGTAATGAATAGTGTATTACTTTACACCCATTAACGGCCTGAGGTGAAACTGGCCCGTAATGAACAGTGTAACACTTTATACCCATTAACGGGTCGTTATTCCCTTGGGCCGTTTCTAGCCCAAGTTAACTTTCGGCCTTCTGAGGGCCCATTTATTCTTGGGCTCATTTGCAGCATTCGGTTACTTACGGCCCGTTACTATCATTTTCTGCTTGTGGGCCAAATTCAGCCCGTCGTTACAGTCGGCCTGTTTGTGGTCTGTTAGTCTGTTGGGCATTTTCATAGCATCACCAAATACGGCCTATTAACGACCCGTTATGGTCAGCCCATAAACGTACGATTTCCATTGTAGGCCCGTCTATGGCCCATTAAAGGCCCGTACAAGACCCATAAATGAGTCGGCGGCCCATGGATCCTACATGACGTAGAAGGCCCATGGATCCTACGAGACGTAGAAGGCCCATGGATCCTACAAGACGTAGAAGGCCCATGGATCTCACGAGACGTAGAAGGCCCATGGATCCTACGAGACTTAGAAGGCCCATGGATCCTACGAGACGTAGAAGGCACATGGATCCGACGGCCCGTGAAGGCCCATGGTCGGGCGAGTTGGCCCCCGATTGAACGATATAGCATATTCAAAGAATTATCCTACTCAATACTATCACCTCTAAAAAGCATACACTATACAACAAAGAGATCAAGGCATAGAAAGGTAGAATAATCCTACACTATACAATAAAGAAATTACAGCCGATTATACCCACTGGGCATTATGGTTCGGCACAGGTGATAATAAAGCATACACAAACAACAAATTACATACACTGGGCAAATACAACTCATACATCATGGACGCACATCAACTTAACTCCATTTGAACTATAATCTCTTCAGAAAATAGGATTGGCCGGATTCAGATAGCACAAATTTCAGTCTGCAAAATCTCCAATTCCTTCATGGTTACCTCGGTGTCTTGTTTCATTTTTTGACTCCTGCATCTAATACATGCATGTCCAGTCTCAACTTGTTGATTATACGTTGACAATCATGTACACGTTGTCTTGCCACCTCTAGTTGATGCTCGAGAACATCAGCGCATTCCAATCCATAATCATTCGGTAACGGCCATGCCGCCTTTTCATAAATTTTTGTGTTGATGTCACTTCATCACTGAAATGTTTACGTAAGTACACATGACTAGGGCAAAAATATAGTTACAACAAAGGAAGCGAACAAGACACTATTTTGTACTACATGTAAAAACAGGACAAAAAATAATGTTACCCTTAACTTTCACACAAAAAATGTTACACGACATTAAGAATAAGCAGTTTATATTTTAAAAATTATAAAAATATAGTCTGCAGCCTGCATACGTAAATCCTCTTAGCTCACCAGAGGAGCATGATGTTGGGGCCCAATCGAAAATACGCATAAGTTACAAATTTAGACGGCATGTTGTGTATAAGTAAGCAAGCGATTGGCCATTACTGTACCTTAATTAAAGTCTTAGGGATCATAATGAACAGCAGAGGGTTTCATACAAACATACTACAAAGAAAGCAAAACTATGCAATCATTAGCGTAGTATAAACTAGATTGTGAGCCTCATGCAATAATAGTTGGTTAATAGACTTCAAAGCTTCAAGCACACTTCGGCAGAGTAATTAAATGGTAAGGCATTTAATTATGTCAACTAATATTGATACAAGTACCGAACATCAGGCATGATTATTTGGGCATCTCATTAAGTGACGACAAATAAAGCAATTGAAAAGAGAAAATTAGCTATGCCTGAAAAAAACAAGGAATTGAACTGTTGAGTTGCATACAGTGACTTACCTTAGCAGGTTGAAGAGGCTCAAAGACAGCTCCTACTTCTCTTGCAAGGCTCCTTCCTAACATCTTGTACTTGGAAATCCTCAATCTTATTTTCATTGCACCCCTCCGCAAGGTGACACAAACTAGTTACTCGTCTCCTTGGAAGATAAATATGCATACTTTCCTGACTACGAACACAAAAGGATGAGATTATAACAAAACAACACCACATAATGAAACATGCCGCATCTCTTGCACATGCACACAATGAAATGAGCATTTACTATGTACGCACTATGTAAATACTAGCCATACCTTGAACTGGATCTCCGTGTACTCTTGGAGAGCCCATCAGAGTGTCTGTACCAAACCTTTATGTCACCTACGAGTTAAACAAGGCCCCACTACAGCAGCCCTTAGTGTTTAAATCATTGACAAGCTCTGTTAGAGTGTTAGGTCAAGAACAACAAGTAATCAAAGCAAACAGTCCTAGTATGGCTGGCTGATGCAAACAAGCAATTGAACAGATGTGTGAGCAAATCTTAGATATCAAGAAAAGAAGCAAAGAAGAAGGCTTAAAGACCATCACTTGTTGACCAGATTTAAGGGCATTTAAACATCATGTGCAACGCATTTAACTAACATAAGCATTGCATATTCCAGATTCTACAATGGAATGCACATGTATTAGGTTATGCCATGTATGATGATGCCTAAATGTACAGATAGCGAGGAGTGATTCATCATTGCACGCACAATTGAATTGCAGGTTAAGGGCGATTCGATTCCGCCTTTTCAGGCATATTGTCAAAATAAGCCATAAAATATGTGAAGAAGTCATTTTTGAGTTATGGGCTTGGGCTTAACTAATTTCGCTTTGGAGGGGGTGTTTGGGTAGAACCTCACTAAAAATTGAAGGGAAGGGAATAGTGAAATGACTCATTGTCCGCCTATATTACACTCAAAATGCAATCACGACGCTTGTGTCACACCTTACCCTCAAGTAAAACAAACACGCAAGCATTCATTGCCCTGCCCGCTTGCATCTCCTCTCCCCTTTCCTCTACCTCGATCTCTGCGGCAAAGACTAGGGTTCCTCCAATGAGCCGTCGCCATCGGGTCCCATCCGCCCGGTCCTCGACGATGCTATGTCCAGCTAGGCTACATGGCGGCGGGTAGGGGCAAATCTCCATGGCTGCTCCTCCTCTGGCGCCGCCCCTCATTCTCATGGTCTCCAGAGTTGCTCCACCGTGGTTCGGCCCAACTCACTACTCCGTGGTGTTGCACAGCTACGGTGATGCCACATCGCTGACGAAGGCACCTTATTCCCCTCCTCCTCCCGTGCCATGGCCTTGAGGTCTTGTTGAAGGATGAGCTCATCCAACAAGGTGAGGATCTCCTCGATTTTTTGCCAAATTTTCATTACGATCCACTATCACGATGAATTGCTATGAGCTGCTTCGCTGCTATATGATGCATTGCTATGAGCTGCTCCTGCCGCCGCTATATGATGAATTGCTATGAGCTGCTGTCATTGTATGATGAGTTGCTATGAGCTGCCGCCGCTATATGATGAATTGCTATGAGCTGCTGCTGCTGCTATATGATGAGTTGCTACAAGCTGCTCCTGCCGCCGCTATATGATGAATTGCTATGAGCTGCTCCTGCTGCCGCTATATGATGAATTGCTATGAGCTGCTCCCGCCGCTGCTATATGATGAATTGCTATGAGCTGCCGGTGGTATATGATGAATTGCGCATCGTCATTGTATGATGAGTTGCTATGAGTCTTTGCCGCTATATGATGCTTTCAGTGGTGTCGCTATATGATAATAACCAGCCACTTGGACCATCGAATTTCAATAAATAATTGTTCTTCATTTAAATGTGGGTCATGTGTTTTTCGCTTAAATTAGGCAATGGGATTTCTATGGAAAACATTGACCAAAGTAGATTGTGCCAAGTAGATGGTATCTTTGTATTTGCATTTTGAGCAAATAGTGATGGTCTGTTTTCCTATCATATTAATTACTGCACTGGGTTCAATTTGTGATGTTTGCAAGTCAAATTAATTTCCATATGGGCAGCAAAATGAAAAATATATAATGCAATCTAGACTTTCCACTGGTCATACCAAAGATAAGCTGAAAATGTAATGAAAAGAACTGGTTGGCTTATTACATGGAGCTTATATTCACAGGTGCTTATTTTCTTAGGATAACTCGTAATAACTGTCCCTAAGAAACTTGGCTAATAGAACTGGCATACAAATAACATGTCATGATGATTGCAATGGAGGAGTGACGTACCATAGCACAATCTTGTATAGGTCCACCGCCCCTCTCCTTTTTTGCAATGTTCCATGAAATTGCCACATACATCTTGTACTTTTTCATTGTGTAACCCTATCCGCAAGTTGACACGGCTAATTTCAGACATCTCTACATGATACTACATTGCATATCCCTTGCATATTTAAACCACCAATTAACGATTGTGTGCGTACCATAAACTAGCCATGACTCTGTATGCTAGACTAGCAGGCACTCTAAGGGAGCCTAATGTAGTGCACTGGAATTCCTACATGCCACCTATGATTTCGTCCTTTTCGAAAAAAAACCTACGATTTTGTGTAATGTACTGCCCCTGTTCCTAAATATATGTCTTTGTAGAGATTCCAGCATGGACCACATACAGATGTATATAGATGCATTTTCGAGTATAGATCCACTCATTTTGCTCCGTATGTAGCCTATAGTGGAATCTCTAGAAAGACTTATATTTAGGAACGGAGGTAAGAGGTAGTATCATGTATGACATCCACATATCTAATTTAGCAGCCAGTAGTAGAAATCATTGTCTGCACAAAGGGATTACTGGTCGAAAATCCTAGCAAAGCACGCAGGCAGGCACAGAACAATACAAGAGAGAGAGAGAGAGAGAGAGAGAGAGAGAGAGAGAGAGACGCGCTTACAAGATCATAGCAATGCCTCACTCCAGGATCTTGGTTGGCCAAGCTGTTAGATCCAGAAGAAACATCATCCTTGTAGTTTTTGCCAGCTGCATAACAAACTTGACCGGTTAGTATATTTGAAGTACATCGGGCGGTGATCTTTGGATGGGTTTAAAGGTGACAAGTACCTAGGCCGTGGCGGGTGCTTGGCATCTCTCCGCGGTGGGAATCAGGTTAGAAACATTGAAGGTGATGACGCTACCGGGCTGTCGGGTCCGTAAGGAGATCTAGAACCGTCGAGTAGGGTGTTTATGGAGCGGCTCCGGTAGGGTGGACTACGGTGTGGGCGAAGCGGATCTGTGGCCGTGGACGAGGGCGTAGGTGAAGCTGCTCCGGTGGTTGGGTTAAGGATGGTGTCGACGATGCAGATCTGCGGCCGTGGACGGGGCGTCAGAAGCTGCTCCGATGGTTGGGTTAAGGGTGGTGTCAACGATGCGGATCTGCGGCCGTGGATGGGGCGCCGGTTACTCCGATGGTTGGGTTAAGGGTGGTGTCGACGATGCGGATCTGCGGCCGTGGGCAGGGCGTCGGTTGCCCGTAGGTTGGATGAGGGTGCGAGGAAGCGGATCCGAGGCCGTGGACTTGTGAGTTGGCAAAGCGGCCCGGTAGGGTTGAGAATGGTATAGGCGAAGCTACTCCGGTAGGGTTGACGATGGTGTCGTGGGCGGCTCCGGTAGGGTTGATGAAGGTGTCGTGGCGGCCCGGTAGGGTTGAGGAAGGTGTCAGCGAAGAGGATTAGAGGCCGTCTACGGGGGCATCGGTGGGGCGGCTCCGGGGTGTGTGGACGAAGCGTCTCCGATGGGGAGTACGAATGAGCCGCTGGAGATGCGCGACGATTGACGAGAGTACCGGCGAAGCAGATCCGGCGCCATGAACAAGGCCGGCACTGAATGGGTTGTGGTACAGTGGTGGATGAGCAGTCTACTTGTTTCTAGGGGAGGTGGGAGGGGTAGATGCGGCCGCAGGCTGCAGATCCGGCGAGGTGGACGCCACTGGCGATGAATGGGCTATAATGCCGGTGGATGAGCAGTCTAGGGTTTCGAGAGGGGAGGGGAGAAAGGGCGATGAAGTACGAACGGCGTAAGGTAAGATGCTCTGGTGCTGTGGAGTTAGTCGTTTTTGCGGGAGAGGGAGAGGAAATGGGGGTGCCGTGTAGTTGGGGGAACCGGAAGTTACCAAAGCAGCCCCGACCTATCATGTAGATGAGGGCGGTATTGTAACTGTTGGTCTCCGTGCACCAAGGACAAAATAGGGATTTCGCATGCTAAGGACTAAGGTGGCGGAAATTTTAGAAGGAGGCGGGAGATTTTGCCGCCAAGGGATCGCTTCGTATCCAGTTTCAACTAATTTTGGACCATGCTAGCGGAAAGTCATGCTAGGCGTGTACACGGGCACGCGTCAGCAGTTAATAATCGGTGTGAAGTCCACCCTTAAAAAAAGACAATAACTCGGGATGATGCGCCGATAACTTGATCGCTCACACGGCGCCGCCAATTGTACGGGTGTAGTGGCGCTGCTCACAAAAAGGGATCAAACGCTTCGCCTATGTATTTCTCGTGTAAATAGATAATTTAGTGCCATTGGTTATTTACTTTAAACATAATGCATTGACATGTTAGTGTAGAGGCGCACAAAAAGAAATGGATATTGTTGTTAGCTACTTAAAAGTGTTACCTCATGTGATTACATAGCCTCCATTTCATAAATTATGCACTGTTGAGTTCATATATGAATATTACATATATTACTTCAAAATAGAAACTTAAATCATCCAAGACTAATGAATTTGAATGCAAGAGTAATAATGGTGCATGTACATGATAGCTACATTGGTTGTTTGAAGAAACATCACTGTAACTTTGGCATGCACAACTGAAAAGGTTTATTTAAATAGAAAAAATGTGATATGTGAGTGTCCAATCTTTATAGCGTTGAATCGATATTGTACCTTTGGCCTCGATACGAAGTAGATATTGACTTATGTTCAAGTGATGCACGTCCACGATCGCTAGATAGTGATACATGAATGAATTGTGCAATCTCTCTCACACACATACATATCTCATTTCCCTGTGGGCATCGAAATCACACACGCGCACTTCGTGTATTTCTCTCCCTCTGCCAGGGTTAAATTCGTCTTTCTACCCCGTCCTACAAGTCTCTCACACAGAAACACACACGCTCTCTATGTCTAACACGCCCACCCCTTTAATTCCGCCCACCCACAGCCACAAATGTCTCAAAGTATAATAATGTCTCTCACACATATGCTATCTACCTATCCCTTAATATAGCTAGATATGTGTCACACAAACTCCTTCTCCCTACTAGCTAGATGCCCATGCTGCATGTAACATCAAGATGCATTTGTATGAGAAGTTTATCTTGTGGGAGAAAAGGATGAACGAGGGAATGCCTTATTTGCAAATGCGGAGAGGGGTGTGGATATCTTTTTGCAAAATTGCCATATTTTCCTTCCTGTCTGTTGGATATATATCGGATGGCCTATGTTGCAGGATGGCAGGAACACCATCATCACCAACTCTATTTTTTTATAAGAGTAGAGATATGTGAGTGTCACTGCCCCCCCCCACACGCACACACACCCACACTTCCCAACACCGAAGGAGTAGGGTGACACCTCGATCTTGATACTAATCTATCGACTGGCTTCTCTCTCAAACATACACACACACACACACTACCCCACACCGAAGGAGTAGGGTGACACCTCGATCTTTATACTAATCTATCGACTGGATTCTCTCTCAAACATACACACACACACTACCCCGCACCGAAGGAGTAGGGTGACACCTCGATCTTGATACTAATCTATCGACTGTATTCTCTCTCAAACATACACACACACACACTACCCGGCACCGAAGGAGTAGGGTGGCACATCGATCTTGATAATAATCTAGCTACTCCTCTTTCAAACACACACACACACACACACACACTCGCTAGTTGTGCCTCCGTGCTCACCGCCAAGACACTCTCGAGCACGCCTTTCTCTCCCCCCAAAAATGACAGCAAAAGGGTGACAACTCGATCTGATCATAATCTGTCAATTGGTTTCTCTCTCAAACATTGTGTCTCGGTTGCCTCGCTTTCGGTAGCCCCCTCGATATGTAGACTTCTCACAAGACAATCAGTAGTGACGATGACATCGAACCCAAGCAGTGCCTTGTTTTTACCGGTCTCATGTGATAGTTTTCACCCTATTTTCTGTTAATTAACAAGGCAACCTTTTCTTTGTTACTGCTAGTGAATCTGAAATCATTCGGGGTAGACATAAAATATATCACTTCAACCCAATTATCATAGCAACTATTTTAAAAGAAATTAGCTAGCTTCCCGTGCGTTGCATGGAACATCAAGATGCATTTGTATGAGTAGTTTATCTTGTGAGAGAAAAGGCTGAACGAGGGAAGGCCTTATTTGCGAACGTCGAGAGACGTGTGGGTATATTTTTGCAAAATTGCCATAGTTTCTTTCCTATCGTTAGATATAAATCCGACGGCCTATATTGCAGGATGGCACGCACACCATCATCACCAACTTCGTTTTTTTTCCGTTCGAAAATACTTGTCATCAAAATGGATAACAAGAGATGTATCTAAAACTAAAATACGCCTAGATACATTTCCTTTTATCCATTTTGATGACAAGTATTTCCTGGACGGAGGGAGTATTTGTCTTTTAGAGATTACAACAGGTGCCTATTACCGGACCTTTCCAACCTCCTCAAAAAAGAAGTCCATAATTTTGATGTTACCCTCTTTTCTTGGCGGTGCAGTGCCATCTGGATACCTCATAAATAAATCAAGGACAAATCTGACCCCTTCCTGAAAAGAGATACGTAGCAAAATGAGTGAATCTACACTCTAAAATATGTCTACATACACATCCGTATGTGGTAGTCCATTTGAAATCTGAAAAAGACAAATATTTAGGAACGAATGGAGTATATATAAGAGTAGACATGGAGATATATCTCCAAAGCATGGTGTACAACAAAAATGTCTGGGCTAGTTAGCGCGGATGCTCGCAACGCGATGACATGAGTTCAATTCTGTCTTTTAACTTTAGATTTTTATATTATATATTACTCTACTTATTTAATATGTACTTCTTTTCACATCGCATCGACAAAGTGGAACCCACAGTAGTACTTAGAATATTAAGGATGAACTTGTTTCTTTTTAACTTTCTATACGAAGTCAGAGCCACCCCGCAAGTCACGTGTACAATCGTACATGCAATTAACTTTTTATAGAGGGACAATCATACAGGCAATTAACTCAAATGGATTGGATGTCACTCTATTATTTCCAACATAAAGAGCATCTCCAACGGCAGCCGGCAAATTTCCTCCCGCTTCCTTCCGCGGAGGACGACATCAAACGCCAGCGACATACATTTTTACAACTCTAACCAACCAAATGAAATTCGTGCGAACACGGACTGATTTCATATAAGCATGAAGGATTTCGTATAAAAAAGCCGGATCTTCATATAAACATGATGGATTTCATTACATTTACATGAACTAAGAGGTGCCAATCCGGCTCTCTTGTATAATTAATACTCCCTCCGTCCGGAAATACTTGTCCTAGAAATGGATATATCTAGACTTATTTTAGTTCCAAATGGTCACCATGATCCCTTTGTCTTCCTCATGTCCGCCGTGACACTTGCGGGGTCGACGAAGGTCCTCGGAAGAGACGGCAGCAAAGAAACCACCGAATCTGCGGTCCGCCTCGGCGGTTGCCTACATGGGTCCCAAGTGGCGGAGGCCACCCGTGTTCTACTACTCTCGATGATGGCGGCGGACACGGAGAAGCTGGCCACAGACTCGTCGCTCTCCAAGCACCCGACTTCTGTCGCTCGCATGGCGCTGCCGCAGGCACGGGAGGCGCGCCCACAGACACGGGAGGCGCGGCCACCGCAGACACTGGTGGCGCGGTACAACGCGGAAGCGACGATGCCCGTATCGGCGTGCTCGCCGCCGTGCCGGCGTGGAGCAACTCGCCACTCCTCATCAAGTTGAACTGGAGCGGCGAGTTGCTGAACCACGCGCCTGTTGGGGCGGCAACTGGCTCCGTCGGGCCAAGCGAGGTTGGTGAAGCACCGAGCGGCCTCGCCTGTATCCGGAGGGCTCGGCAGGCCACCCAGCCGGGTAATATGCCGGAGAACGGCTCATCGGAAGACTTCGGAAGAGTGGAGAAAATGGTGAAGGAGGAGATGGGGGAGCGGCGGAGGGGTGCGATTCTTGCTCGTTGTCTGTCTGGCCTCGTGTAAATAGAGGGCGGACGGTAGGAGCTTGGCCGGCGTCTGGCCTCGTTTAAACCGAGGGCATACAGGAGGAGCTCGGCCGGTGTTGCGTTTAATTCCGGCCCGCTCATGAACGGACGTGTGGCCGGAGTAGGATTCTTGGTTTGCATGCGGGTTTAATGGAGGGGTTTAATGGAGGCGTCAAGGCGTGCAGCGGCGGCAAGATTATTAGATTTGACAGCATTAATGAGCCGTCAAATCACGAAGGCCCTCGCCGCTCGTGAAACCGACCGAGCTAGACTGCCCCGCCCTCTAGCCTTTAAAAAAATGTATATACTCCACTTTTGTACAGTAGTAGTATCGATGGATTGCGCCATGGAGCAAAGCTTGAAATTAAAAAAAGGTGGTACATATAGAGAGCGCTCGTGAACTATGTGTCATACATGGCAATAAATACTACATGATACTAATATATGATACATGGCACATGAGTACTAAGACTAGCCACAATGCATAGTAATATACACTAGAAACATACACAAATCCCTAGACTATGTTACTATCTTCATAGTGGGTAGTAACATAAGTGTGGTAACATGCAAAGCTTCATTTATTAGGTTATAGACTCATATTGCATTGGGACATGTGATGTTACAGTAACTAGCTGTTATCAGAACTACCTCTCTCCTCATTAACTCATTGCCACATAAGCAAAGTTGCTGAGTTGGACTCGATGTTACTACTGAAGTTACTCCCACTGTGGCTAGTCTAAGGCTGGCCATAGTGGGGGTAACATAAGTAGTAACATGCACTTGGGACTCGCAAACATGCTTATGTGGCAGGCAATTAAAGAAGAGAAAGATGGTTATAGTAACATAGGTAGATACCGTAACATAATAAATGCGATGCTACTACGTGTCATGCATTACAAGAAATGAGACCACCTACGATACTAATCTATGATACTATGCACTATAGAGGTAGTAACATAGACTAGTAACATATACATGTTACTAGTCTAAGTTACTCCCCACTATTGCCAGCCTAAGTATTATTAATACAGTTTTGCTAGAACTCATCTAGATGAGATATAATTTGGTCTCATTCATCTTTTATAGCCATTGGATGTGTTGCTATAAGATGCGTGTGTGCTGACGTGGGTTGTATTTGTTCTTGTGCAACTAATCGACCAACGCATGTCATGTTTGATAGTCTCAAGTCATTAAAAGCATACAAGTCATTCCTCTATTTATGTCAAAAAATAAGAAACAACGTGAGAGTTAATGCACCACGCCTATGTGTTTACTATTTGGTTTTCGTAAGGTGACTTAATACTCACCTAGACGGAGGGAGTATTCGATTTGATAGCGGCGGCCTTCCCGACACGGCTTTAATGCAGACGAGGGAGGGAGAAGCGGTTCCCGATATGTTGAACGGCCAATGCATCCTCCTTCAATTAATGCATGAGGGAAGTAATGGGAGGAGGTCCGGGAAAAGAGGCTGCACGATGTGAATGCAACGCAGTTTGCCCTCATTGCCCTCATATAAAGGCGCCCCTCCATTCCAATGCATCTACCACATTGTACGCAGCTAAGCATTTGCCTAAGCACCTACACTAAGCGCAAAAGAGCTCACCTGCACTCCATGGCGGCGGCGCGCGTGAGCTGCCGATGGTTGCGCCAGATGGTCCACGACGCCGGCTGCGGCATGGCGCCGAGGATCGCCTCGAGACGGTGTTGGAGACGGGCTGGTGGATGGCCGCCGTCGACGCCAACTACGACTCTCGGTTGGACGGATGATCGTTGCCACCAAAGCAACAAGTTCACCGTCCTCAAGAAGCTCGCGACGACATCGCCGTACTCCTCTAGCCCGCGCGCCGGGATCCTCATTGCTCGCCACGCTAATCGGCCTCCATGGCGGAACCTCTTTCAAGCACCGGTGGCCTGTGGATCGCCGCCGACGCCACGAAGAATGTCCACTGAGGTCGAGGCCGCCATGAGGCGCCGCCTCGCAAGAATTCGCCGACCTACACATCCACACGTACGAGAAAATGGTGTACATCGTTATCTACAAGGCCAGTGAGGACGATACGACGTTGGCCTTCATCAACCGGCTGTATGCCTTGGATGCCTTTGCTAAGAAGCACCTCGACCTCGCCACAAAAGCCGTCGCTCCTTAGCCGCCGGTCGGTGGCCCGGCACACTAAGTTGAGGAGGAGGAGGTCGTACATTCGTGGATCCATCTTTCTTCTTGCCTTCTGTAACCACCACTGCGATTGCATCATCATGGCCTTAATTCTTATTGTGTTGTTGTATTCTCGTTCCAGTCAATACCGACATGTGCGATCCCTTTGCTTAATTATATGCATCACTGTAACTAGTACTCCATCCGTCAATTTATAAGTTGTGCTTACCTTTTCCATTAACTTCGCGGCAACGCGGGCATCTTGCTAGAAACACTAGAATATGTCTATATAATCCGTATGTGATAGTCCATTTGAAATCTCAAAAAAGACAAATATTTAGGTACGGAGGGAGTAATATGTTAGGAGTATATCAAAACAATAGTGATTTCTTTCAAGTTTGTGAACAAATACTACTATTCTACTACATTGGGTCCGTCGCAACGCACGGGCACATTGCTAGTAGAAGGAAAAGGCCTGCCGTGTTCGCGTCGCACCCCCACACGCCCGGGAACCAGGAGTACAACACGGGCCGTCCGGCACGACACATAGCTTAGGGAAGGCGTGTTGCCTAGCATTTTCACTTTCATGTGGGACCGCCGTTGAGCAAACCGACACCCCGCCCGCCGCCGGGTTGGAAAACAGAAATGAGGGGAAGATCTAGCTGTTGCATGGAAGCCAAGAAATTTGGTGTCAGACGGGGCTCGTTGATAGAGTAGGAGCATTCAGATTAGTACTACTCCTACTAGTACCAAGTTTGTACTCCTAATACTATATTACTAGTACTACCACTATACAACTAGTAGGTACGTGCACGGCACAACATCGTAGGAACAAAAAAGGGAAGATCTTGTTTTGGGTGATTTATCTTTTTTTCAATCAACGTAGTATGAATAATATGATGTGGGGGGCACCCATGAAGCTTATGTGGCTTGGTTGCATGGCTACGGAAGGTTAGAGAAAAATAAATAGATAATGTGTTTAGAGTGCACTCCACTAAATAGATATACTTTGGATCCATTGCAATGGACCGCACATCTATATCTATACCCCCTATATAGTGTGTGAAAAACTTTGAAAGTTGGTCGTTGGATGAAGCCAATCCGACGGTACAAAGATGGCAAATCCGAGCACTCTTGGCCGTTGGATATCATCCACCAGATTCTGCCACATGTATAATCTAGAAAACTCCATGGTTGAACTTAATTCATGACTAACTTTGCCACAACTAAGCTTAGGCAAAGTTATTAGTTCTTCAAAATGAGAGCCACAAGTTGGCAAGCCTAAGGGAATCTTGCCACATTTTTGTGTGTATGTCATGTGGGGCCTTAGTGTGGCTTGCCTAGGTGTGGCTTGAACCAAACACTCACCTAAGTTAATCAAACTTGCCTAACCTTACATTCCACCAGATTTTGCCACATGTTAGAATACAGAAAACAACACATGTAGAATCATAATGCACAAACCACCAGAATCTCATGCGTGCAATGCACGTGTACCATACTAGTACTACTCCAGTTGGTAGTACTAGTAAGAAAAAAATTCCAGGTTTGGCACGAGCCTGCATCAGTGGGAGCACCACAAGGCCTGCCGCAGGAGTTACATTTCCCTCTCGGGGCCCACGGGACCGAACTTTGGTGGCTTAGTGCCCGGCCTATGAGTCAATGACATGCAGACCTTAAATGCGGCTGGCCCACATGTCATTCTCATGGTGGTGGCGTGGTTCACGACTTACTCGTTCCAGATGAACTGGCCGGTGGTGGCGTGGCCGTGGCGAGGGTGCCACAGCTGGGCGTCGGGGCGTTACGAGGCGTAGATGGCCACACCGGCGGGTACTACCTGTAGTACGTAAGTACTCCAACTGAGCATTGATGCCCGAGACGAAATGTGTCACAGCCGTTGGATGAAAATTCGATGGTGCGGGAGTACGGATTGGAGCACAGCAGTAGAGCAGGAAAACCGCGTCCAATCGGGTGTGTATGTGGTAGAAAGTTGATGGTCGCCGTAGTTCAGCTGGCCCGCATGTCATGCACACAAAGGCAGAGGAGCAGTGGGGCCGAGAGGGATGAGGGGCACGGACAATCCTACCATTCTGTCACTGACATGTGGGACCAATAAGCGCGGGTCCCACCTGTCAGCGAAGGAATGGCAGGGCAAGGCAGTGATAGCCACGTCAGAGGATCCATGTCCACGTCGGGGGACGTCGTGCCATGGGTTGGAGCGGCGTCTTGGGAATCGCGTGTGGGTGTGGCAGTGGTAGAAACAAGAAACATGATGGTCGCCGTGGTTCAACTTCCATGGACAAGATGTCGTGTCTGCTGACACATGTATATCAAAACGAGTGTTTATATTTCAAGGACGTGAACAAGTATTATTCTACTAGTTTGGATCCATTGCAACGCACGGGCCAAAGACATTGGTAGTAGTAGTGTCCATCTCTATCTCTAGAGGCCTTCCCTCGTTCATCCTTTTCTCTCACAAGATAAACTCTTGATACAAATGCATCTTGATGTTCCATGGAACGACGAGGATGTTTCCTTGGGGTCTCTCTCCAGCGCGGCGTGGCCGTAGTTGCAAGTTGACGCCCCTTGAGATGCCGACGTTGAGGGGCACTCGGATTTTCTTCGATGAGCAGGTAAGATGAGTTTGATCACGTAGTAAATGCATTCTAAAGACTACTTCCGTGTCCATTTCCTAATTCTCCCCTGCCCATCGCTTTCACGTGCTAGGCTCGGTCTTGAGTGGAGATTGGCTTGCATATGTACGGGAGGGTACCAACATCAATTTGCACAACATTTACAACGGTGACACCGTTCCCGTAGAACCTTTCTCCAACATTGGGATCAGCCATGCAACGGGCCACCGCATGAATTGGTATGATGGAACCACGGTGAGATTGAATAAGATAGCACGAACCTTGCACATGGCGGTCAAAGGCGGACCATGTTGTCTGCGGCCGATTTGTTGCCGTACGAGTAGGAAGACGATGTGCTCCTTTCTAAACGCATCTTCGCGGTGACAAACCAGGGGACTTATTTTGTATGGGACACATCCTACGATATACTCCCTCTCTCCCAGTTTATTCGTTTTATAAGTTTCAAATTCAAATTTAGAGCTCCCCATCACATGTTGAGATTGCAATGTCCATTAAATCATTGCGTGCATGTATAGTAAAGAAACAAATCTCGAGTTAAAACAATGTGAACGCAGTGGGGTTTGGATGCAAATGAAGACGAAGGGGAGGTGAAGAAGCCGAGGAGAATCGGTTCCCAATGGAGAAGTAAATGGGAGAAGTGGCGTGCAGGCAGTTGATTAGACGGCTAGGTAGACTAAACGAAAAGGCTATGCAGGTAGACTGAGGAGTCGTACCTGTTCGTGGTATGCGTTCATCCTTCACGATAGGTGGGACCTATGCAAACAGATAAAAAATGTGTCGTAGCTTTTTTTTGAGCGTGAGTGGGGGTCACAACATTCTCTGGTTAAGGAATACTCCCTCCGCTGAGGTGAGTATAAGTCACCTTATGAAAATCAGGTTTTCCCAAAACCTTTAGGCGTGGAGCATTAACTTCCTGCTCGATCCCCTCCCAGCCTCGTTAGCCAGCGTTCTCTTCCTCTGCTGCCGCGTTCTACCTTTCCATTTTTCCTCTTCTCAAGTGTGGAACGATCTGCATGCCGTCCTTGATGCACCAGAACGACCACTGCATGCATCGCGGCAGGGCGTTGATTGGGCATGCACGAGAATTTGGTTATGCTCGCAATATGGATGATGCCTGAATGATGAAGTGAACAGGCATGCTAGCACGGGAGACCTATTTCCGCTATACAATACTGGAGTACTCATGTTCCTACTACTACTAGTAGTAGTACAACTGTGGTACACTTGATGGTCAAAATACTATTCATCCGGTCCTCATAGTGAAGTGACAACACCTGCGGCTCGACACTAGTCCAAAGTAGGCGGCATGTTCGGGTTACCAAAGTCAGCCTCACCACTGCATTGTGCGATCTGTCACCGCTTGCAGCACATTGGCGCCTCGCCTCGTCTCCCTCTCCGCTCCCATAGCACCACTCCATCTCCATCTCCTTCTCCATCTCCGTCTCCTTCTCCATCTCCGTCTCCATCTCCATCTCACTGTGCCCCCGTGTCCATCGCCTCACTTGCCTCCCCCAATACCACTATTCCCTCGATAGCCGCTCTAGCACCGACATCCTTCTCCCCCATAAATAAAGCCCCCTTCCAAACTCAACCATGGCCGAACGCGAACCGCGCAGCATCCATATGAGCCGCGATTGGAGCAATCTCCCCAGTGACATCCTCGACCTCTCATTGTTCGTGGTATGGATATGTTGACCGCCCTGCGGCTGGCTGCATGCTCGAGGGACATGCACACGGCCATCGTCTAAGCGAGGCCTAAGCTTTTCAAGACACCCTGCTTGCTGCTATCTGGTCTTGCGAGATTGGCTCACCATGATACGGAGGCGTGCATGATGCCCCTCGAATTCAATCCGATCTCCATTAGCCGAAACTTCTTTGCAGGTTTGTAGTGTGTCGTCGTACATCATTTCCCTCGACATCAATCCGATCACCATCGCCCGAAACTTCTTGGCATGTATGTACTGGGTCGGCATGAACTCCCACTGGATGGCTGCCTTCAGAGAAGACGGTTAAAAGTTGGTGCTCGTGAACTTCCAGACCTCCCATGATATTATCCTTCCTCCGTTGGATTATATAGAGTATTACCATCGCGGTCCAGGTCATCTAGATTACTACGCCGTTGGACGGACCTTGTTTTGCGTAAGATTGTAATCTGCCAAGTCCCACACGACATGCGAATTACGCAAACTTTAAGCTAATTGCCTTGTTCGACCGCGGACTCGCCTATCTTTACGCCCGGTGCCTTCTTTAGCTGGAGACAACTCGGCTCGCAGTGGATCATCGTCAAAGCTGATACACACTTCTGTGATGCTATTGAACACAATGGCATCATCTACGCGATCGACAAAGCAGATGGCACCACGTATTGCTGGGACGACGCGTGTAAGTTGTTTCCGTCTCATGTTAATGATGACGCCATGACACTGTTTGAAATTTTTGTGATGATTGGCATATCCCTGTTTGAGCAGAATTTGAGTAGAACTATGGCAATATATTAGAGACGCCGTAAATCAACTATATTTGGAATGAGTTAATTCATGCGATTGTGACCATGTCATTACAGCCAATTTGTACCCTGAATAATCAAACGGTTAGGAATATATGGATATTATCCTTATTTTGCAGTAATCTATATACTACGTATCAATGGCCATGTTAGTTTCCTCATTTTCATGATGTAGAAACATGCACCACACCGTTGGTTTCATCTAACCATACATTAGGGAAGTAAATGTGCATATGGAGAACTCTATATTTGGAAGTAGTGAAATCCTGCAATGCTTACCATGTGTACATACCTATATTCGCTCTTCAAAAATCAATGGCTAGAATAATATCCTCACAAAAGTTTTGCCCACGTAACACGAGTATATAACAATGCATGGTGCATTAGTTACCTTGAAGAATTTGTTTGTGAGGATGTAACATGATTACATAACATGCATGACATGGTAGTTTCCTCGTGAAGAATCGATTGCGAGATAACATGAGTATAACCATGCATGGCACTTCTATATTTTCGAACCCAAAGATACATTTCCTGTATTTTCCTCCCGGTTCAACAGGACATATCATCGCTGTTTCTTGCATTATCCTACTCATACTCTGAACAATGTTGATCTTACATTAACAATGCCTGTCCTTTTTGATATGATGCAGTGTCCCTACAGTTACTGCCCTTTGTAATCACACCACCTTTGCCAAAAATAGGGAAGCACAACTGGTTCCTCGCTCGATCAGACGACGACAAAAGACTGATGATCATTCGGACACATGAGCCAGAAAAGTTATATTGCAAAAACCCCACTGTATACAAGCACCGTGTAATACGTGTGTATCCTGGACAAATCCGATACGTCTATGAGCAGGATACCAGCTTGTTGGGGCCTTTAGGATTTTTTAGTTGGAGGCGGGTAAACAACCTTGGTTCACACTCTCTGTTTCTCGGACTCAATAATCCGATTAACCAAGAGATCACCGTTGGCAAGGACCTTGATGGCAGAGAGGCTCTGTTTGCTATGGAAAACTATGTCTACACGGCGAGCCCTAGGAGTTCGGGAGCAAACTCCCCTGATTGTCAACGATACATACCGCAGCCAAAAGAAGGTGAGAATGACAAAGGCATCCAGATTAACTTTGATCCTTGGATGTCTCAATTACGACAGGCAGTGATGTGGTTCAAGCCTTGAGGTTGATAGGTAATTGGCTGTTGCATCGAAAGGGTGGAGTACTGGTGTCTCCGGATCACTGGTCGCTGAAGTGGGGCTGCAAATTATGATGGTGTTGGATCATCTCTTCGAATGACTTTGTTGTCTTTGCTGCTGGTTCCGGATGGGTAGTTCTTTCTTTTGTTATGCATATTCCTTGTCATTTGGTCATCCTCGCCTATGTCACTCTTTCTATGTAATAGTTGCTTACATTTATAATGTCATTCTCGCCCTGGATCAGAGAGTCTCGAGCCGCAGATGGGTGCGTTTTGGTGGTTGTAGCAAGACTTCTTATGAACTATCATGTCTTGCTATTTATGTCAGTAGTAGCCACTAGTCAGTGTTTGAATGTTGTATATATCGTTGTTTCGAACTGTTTATTGTCTCGAACTACTGGTGGGCTAAATGAGGGCATCACCATTCTCCAGTGTTCGTATATCTCCTTTTTTCAAGTTATATAATTTGAGCTCACTGTCTTTTCGATGATGTACACTTGTTTGGGCCACAGAGGTTTCATTGAATATGGGCCAAGTAGTAACGCAATGCCAAACAGGTCAATTATGACTCTCAGGTCGGGCTCTCAAAAGATCTTGAAAAAAAGGCCGGGCTCTCCAAAAAAGAAAGAATAAGGACTCTTAGGCAGACATGTGGGCGCCACCGGTATTTTCGTGTTTGCGCCGAGAGAGCATATTGGCGAGTGCTCAAATTCATGCTACCTTTTCATCCCAGTCTCCGCCCCTCCCCACCTCCGGAATCTCGATTCCTACCCAGTTCCCAAATCCCCTCCTGTACTCCCCTGACTCAAGTGCACTCTCATGTCGCCGGTCAACGCGGATCTCCGAGCCGGAGATCTCGAGGTCCGTCCTGCCTTCGGTCGCTGCGTGCTGTCGCTCAACAGTGGCATGGCGGCGCTTGACGACCAGTTTTCCGGCAAAGTGCTGATGGTAACCATCAACGGCGACCGGCCCCCATCTCACGGACGACCTTGTCAACGCTCTTGGCATTGCGCGACGCCATCCAAATAAGTGACTTGCTCGTCAAGTATGTCCGCCACCGGCTGATTTCTTCGTCGAGTTCCGGACAACTTTCGATTGCGGTCGTGTGTTCAAATCTTCCGGCGTTTGTTCTCGCGATGGCGCTACCGGTGAGCTTTGATTGGTGGCAGCCAGGATGGGGCTCGGTGCCCTCCGAGCTTGAGTTTTAACAAAGCTTACCTTCCACGGCATGCCTCGGCGTGCTTGGAACAGCGAGTCCATGAACGAGCTTATCAACGACCTTGGAGGTGAGCTCGTAAGTATGTTTGTTCCTCCGCATAGCTGGGCTCACGGTTATGGCATGGATGAAGAAGCCGCCCACCATACCGAAGGTGATTGGTGTTGAAATACCGTGCAGGAACCGGGTTGTACTATTCGCCGCCACCAAGGCCGCCGCGGACCACGTTAGGGATGTACCTATATCGAAAGTGTTCGTGCATGTCGAAGAAGTGGTCAATCCATCAATCGAAGTCCTGCCGCCGCTGGTGCTGTGGTCCATCGACGACGCCCATTACAGGAGTCAACGCCGACTTTCCCGTGTTGCTCGGAACGGTGGATGGCACAGGGCCTACTCCATCGCGGCGGAGGCCAACGCTTCTTTGGGAGAAGAGGCAGGCTGGCTGCTCGGGATGTGCTCTAATTTGAGGTAACAACTGAATCTTGTCTAATAGTACTAGTTAAATCCGAGCTATGGGTCTGAAGCACTGATATGCCAGTACATTTGATTGTGACCTGTTCTAATTTTGTACCTGAACTTTTTTTAGAAAGGGTCAGACGTCAACTTAATGTGCTAGCGTAACTTATTGTGTTGTCTGCTTGTTTTCTTTGCACAACATTCAAGATATTTCCGTCATTTATAAAGATGATGAACCGTTATGTACGAGTTCGTTGGTTTCAACATAGTCCTACCCGTATCGATCCACTGCTTCCACCCTGACTGTGCCGCCTGCATGAAATTTTTGTATGCAAGTTCAGTGTGCTATGACGTTCTATATGGTTGTGTCAACTATATAAGTTTTTACTGAGCATCAGCAATGCATATGGCTGAAAGATGTATTTACGAGCATCGACCGACGGGTCTCTCTCTCTATCTCTCTCTCTCTCTCACACACACACACGCACACACACACGTGCACATGCACAAGTGGGACCCATTGAATTATTTATTTGCTCGTGATAGCTTTTAATTAGGTTCCAATGTAATCTAACTTTTTTCTTAAGTTATTAATTGAGCTCAGTGACTTCAAAAAGTTATACAGGAGCCTTGTTTGGGCCTTTCCGGCGTCGCTGAATGTGGGCTGAGTTACCATGTTAGGTTGTACTGTACTACATAGGCCTTTTTTTCAACATTAGCAATGCAACTGGGCGGACAGTTGTACACAATATCTGGGTCAACTTGTTATCCGCCTACTGGCTGCAAAGTTTCCTAGGAGGTATGCATTAGGCTTAACAAGAAAATGGACTTTAAGAAATAATAAATGGGATGTAAGTATAATAACTGGGCAATTACTATGCACCAAACACGTAATTAGTTTGAAAATATATTATTTTTGGAATTTGGAAATTTTAATTTCATTACTTGTTATCAAGTAATATTTCGTTGGATTTTAACATAATACAACTTTATTTTGAAATTATATTTAACCCGACTAGAAATTTCGGATAAAAATATTTGGATCCCATCAAAATGTGGGAATTTTTTGAATTCTGTTTTGAGCGGTTGTTTGAAATTATTAATCGTTGTCCTAGCTAGAAGTTGGGTTGTACTTTTAACAAACTGTAAATGGGATGTAGTAAATTCCATTAGAATTAAAAAATGGGCTGTACATTCTTACAAATCGCAAATGAGCTATATGTTCTCTGCCAAATCCGAGCTGTGGGCAAGTTGACGCGTACCAAGGGCTTTGTCAACTTAGTCAATATAAACGATTCTAGCTGCAGTGATCGTACGATGTCCATCCAACGTCAGAGAGCTTCTTCAACCTCTGGTCTTCTTGCTCCACCGCCCAAAGCAGCGCCGTCGTGTCGCGTGCTTCTCGCCTCCCGTGGCCGGGTCAGTGATGCCGCAGAGGCCTCACCGCCTGCATTACTCCCACCGCCGTGCCATCCTCTACTCACCCACACCCCCTGTTATTCTCAAGGCGACGGCAGCCTCACACCGCAGCCGAACAAGTGAACCTCAGACTCTTCTTCGCTGGCTTCCACCGCTGCGTCTTCCCCGGCTCCGCGTCGCCCCTTCTTAGGCCTCGCCGTCGTCCGCACCACCGCCTGGTGCTCTCGGGCGCCGGGCGTGGTCAACGTGGTCAACGACCGACTTCCATCGGGAGAATCTTGAACGTGGAGAGGCCGACACCGGGTCCAGCGGCCGCAAGGAAGTGCCTCCTTATTACGCCGCAAAATAATTATTCCTCCACCGACAGCGAGGGACCCACCGGACGGGCCACCTTATTTCGTGAAAAACGCTTCCCCGGACTCAGGGACGACCTTGGATGGGCCAGCGATTTCGCGAAAAAACGTTCCCCTGTCATTTCCGGACCCGGAAGTGCCTTCTTATTACGCACAAAAAAAATGAATACTCCCCTTGTTAGCTGGGACCCACCATGGTGGGAGGCTGACTTAGGGCCTACTAAGTTGACTGGGACGGGGGCCTTTGTCAACTTTAGTCAATATGAACGATTCTAGCTCCAGTGACCGTATGATGTCCATCCAACGGCCGTAGTGCTTCTTCAACCTATGGTCTTCTTGCTCCAGCCGCTCAAAGCAGCGCCGGTCGTGCCGCATGCTCCTGCCTCCCGTGGCCGGCTGTGCTGCCGCGGAGGCCTCACCGCCCCCTACTATTCCCACCGCTGGCCAGGCCCTGCGGCGACGACAGCCTCACACCCAGCCGAACCAGTGAACCCTCGTACTCCTCTCCGCGCGGGCTTCCACTGTCGCGTCTTCCCCGGCTCCCCGTGGTCCCCTTCCTAGGCCTCGCCGTCGTCCACCGCCCTGGTGCTCTCGATGCGGCGTGGTCAACGTGGTCAAGGAACGACTTCCATCGGACATGGACTGTACATGGTGAGGCTGACAGCTGGGTCCACGACCGCAGCAAGGAAGTGCCTCCTTATTACGCGGAAAATAATGATTCCTCCACCTGACAGCTGGGACCCACCGGACGGGCCACTGTATTTCACGAAAAAACATTTCCCCCTGACTGCTGGGACCCACCAGCTACATCTTCGCACGCAAGGAAGTGCGTCCGCAAAAACAAAACGATTCACTTCGATACCGGGACCCACCAGCTACACCTTCACGCAAGGAAGTGCGTCCGGGCAAAAAATGATTCGCTTCGACCGCCGGGACCCACCAGCTACATCTTCGCACGCAAGGATGTGCGTCCAGGCAAAAGAAAAAACGAAACCCAAAACGATTCGCCCCCTGACTGCTGGGACCCACCAGCTACATCTTCGCAGGCAAGGAAGTGCGTGACAGTCGGGACCCACCTGGTCGAAGCGTACGTAGCATTGTCATTCTGGTCGTGAACGTGTACGTATATATATACTGGTGGATGTAGAGGCGTGCACGTGTCGTAGTAGAGGCTCACACGTAGCATGTACACGTATGTACATCGGCGAGGGTGCAAGAAAGAAAATACGGCCACGTACGTAGGGTCTCGAACGCCTACTCGCGCATACGTACATGGCTGGGTCGGAACGGAGAAACAACGTCGTCATCGTGTTCATGGGGAGCCAACCGGCTAGGTCGGAACGGAATGCGTGGTCGTGTTCATCGGTAGGGCTTGGACGGAACAGGCGATGGGAACGAGGCCTGGCGTACCGCACAACGGAGGAAACAGACCTCCTACGTTCAGAACGTGGTCCTGTTGATCGGGAGGGGTGTGGCGTACCGCAAAACGGAGGAAACGGACCTCCTACAGTAGAAACGGGGGTCCTGTTGATCGAGAGGGTGTGGCGCATCTGAAAGCGGAGGAAACGGACCTCCTACGGACGAAAACGGGGTCCTGTTGATCGGGAGGGTGTGGCGATCGCAAAAGCAGACGAAATAGACTTGTGTTGGAGCGCCACGGTCAAAATGGGGGTCCTGTTCATCAGAGGGTGTGGCGTACCGCAAAACGGACTCCACCGGACATCGTTCATCTCCACCGTCGACCTCCTCCAGCCTCCACGGGCTCCTCGCTCATCCAGCCTCCACCACGCGCTACTCCACCGGCTACTGTACAACCACCCCGCCACGGGCCCCCCTCCACCATCTACTGTTCATCCAGCCCTCCACACCACGGGGTCATGTTCAACCACCCCTCCACGGCCACCACTCCACCGCTTCATCGCTCATCCAGCCTCCACACCACGGGGTCATGTTCATCCAGAGGCAATGCCACCGCCATCGCTCATCCGACCCCGCATAACGCTCATTGTTCATCCTAGAGGCAGCATCGATCGGCTTGATTAGCAGCGATGGCGAAGAATCGCTCCATCGGGTTCGATTAACGCCATCGATCGATCGCCGGGTTCAAGAACGCGTGCAGCAATCGCCGGGTTGATTAGAGCCCAATGCCTCGCTTCGGGTTCGATTACAACGCCTACACACGCACAGCGTACTGTATGAGAGAAACGTGCATCGCTCGGCCCCCGACCTCCCAGTGTAACCGACAACTCCCCGAAATTTTCCTCCCCCTCGCTTCTACCACAGTTTTTTTTGTCATGGACGGCCCAAAGAATGTCATGCAGCTGCGTCTCCGGCCCGCCCAAGACGAAAATATTTTTGACCTAAACCCTGCAGCCTTGCTTTGTATCATTCTATGAAAGAATGAAGAGATTTTATCCATAACACAACTCCTAAATTGATTTTTGATCCGGAGATTCCCAAATAGGTCAACCTTTTAAACTGCCTGCTGAATCCATGAGCAGGCAAGAGACAACCTGGCGAACTGAAACATCTTAGTAGCCAGATCAGCCTTTCTACTCCCTGCACCTAGGTTGAGGAGGTACCTAAAGGTACCTACACAATACCTAACCACCTAACCTTATTTTTGCTAGGGGCGCGAGATAACTCTCTCTAAGGAACTCAACAAAATAGCCCCATAACTTCGGGAGAAGGGGGAGTCTAATCCACATATCTTTTTCTGCTCCTTTTCTACCCAATTAGTTTATGTTTGTTCTAATTAAAAAAAAGAACAGAACAAGTTTTTTATTTTTGCAGGCCAATCGCTCTCAGAGATAGATATAGAGGTAGGAATTTTTCGAACGAACCACACTCCTTCGTAGACGTATTTTACTAAATTTGAAAGAAATTGTATTGAGAAGTAATCTCTATGGAGTTAGAGATGCATCCATTTGCGTCAAAGGTCCTAGATACACATATCGATCGTAAAAGAATCAATAGAAGGAGAATCGGACGATAATAGGCTGGCCCTTACGTAAGGATTATATAACCCCCAATTTTTATGAAACTAGAGCAGCAGGTGCTGTAGCGAAACTCATTGCAAAAGAGGGTAAATCGACCACTTTAGGATTACCATCTGGGGAGGTCCGTTTAGTATCCGATCGCGACCCTTTGTCCCGCCCATTGTAGCACGTGTGTCGCCCAGGGCATAAGGGGCATGATGACTTGGCCTCCTTTTTCCATGAAAAAAAGGGCAGGGAGCAAGATCAAATACCCACAGGGCACCCTTACTTCACTTCCCATTTTACATCATGATTTTTGTCATAGAAGTAGGAGCCCACCACATCTATGATGATACCGGGTTTTGTCACAATTATCGTCATAGAAGTGTCATATGTATGATAGAAAAAAAATTCGTTCGGCCCAAAATGTCACGGATGTGTCTTTTTTTTGTAGTGATTAGACCTGCCTCCTGACCTATATGAACTATGCAGTCAGATCCAGAGGAATCCTACACACAACGCAAGTCCAGAGTCAAATGGATTCAAAGATATTTGGCAGAGGATGGTTTTTATATCATTTTGTGACTACTGAGTATGCAGACAAAAATGCCATGAGGCCTCCTTGGGAAGATATCATCTACAAGGAGTTTCAACCCAAGACCAAGGCTGAAGCCATTGCGAAAGGCTTCTTTCCTGGCATGGTCAGAGGCCCAATGACTGAAAATGCCGACCCATCAAGTCTTCGATGGTGTCGAGACACTACAAAAAAAATACACATCCATGACATTTTGGCCCGAACGATTTTTTTCTGTCATGCTTATGACACTTCTATGACGATAATTGTGACAAAAACACGTATCATCATAGATGTGGTGGGCTCCTACTTATATGACAAAAAAATCATGACAAAAAATGGGCTTTTCGTCCTGGGCGGGCCGGAGATGCAGCTGCATGACATTCTTTGGGCCGTCCATGACGGAAGAAAACGTGGTAGAAGCGAGGGTGAAGAAAATATCGGGGAGTTCCCGGTTACGGTGGGTGGTCGGGGCCGAGCGATGCACTGTGATTTGCGTGTTTCTCTCGAGTATGCACATGTGTGTGAGGCATTGGGATCTAATTGAACCCGAGCAATCGCACTGCTAGCTACATTACTGAACCCGACCGATCGATCCCTTGGCTGTTAAATGGACCCGAGCGATTCATTCGCTGTTGACTGAACCCGAGCGATTCCTTCACTGCTGGTGCTAACTGAACCAATCGATCGATCACTTCTGCTGCTTAGTGAAGCCGGTCAAGCCCCCATGCGAGACATAGCCAGCCGGTGTTGGGTTGCCTCTCGATGAACAGTGACCGTTGCTACCGTGCGCGCGGTACGTAGAACGAGTCGAGACGTGGTGAGTCGAGCCGGTTGGTTGGCTGTGGATGAACAGTTCCCGGTGGGGGTTGGATGAACAGGACCCCGTGGTAGTAGGCCATTGCCGCTGGATGAACAGGACCCCGAGGAGGCTGCCACACCCTAGACGGTTGGGGGTGGATGAACAGGACCCTGTGGAGGCTCTATGAACAGTAGCCAATGGAGGCTGGATGAACAGTAGCTGGTGGAGGCTGGAGGAGGTCGACGGTGCATGACCAGTAGCCCGTAGAGGCTGGAGCGAGGCAGTAGACGGTGGATGAACAGGACCCCATTTCGACCGTAGGCGCTCCAACAGAAGTCAGTTTCCTCCGTTTTGCGGTACGCCACACCCCTCCCGATCAACAGGACCCCGTTTCGACCGTAGGCACTCGAACATAAGTAGTCTATTTCCTCCTTTTTGCGGTACGCCAGACCCTTCCCGATGAACAGGACCCCGTTTCGACCGTATGCGATCGAACAGAAGGCCTGTTTCCTCTGTTCTGCGGTACGCCCGACCATGTTTCAGCTGTTCCATCCAAGCCGGTTGGCTCCCGATGAACACGACGTATTTTGTTGCCTCCCGATGAACACGACATAGTTTCTCTGTTCCGACCCAGCCGGTTGGCTTCCGATGAACATGAAGCCGCTGTGTCCGTTCGTTGCCTCTCCATGTACACGAGCGCTAGCCGTACGTATGCGCTAGTACGCGTTCGAGACCCCGCCCGTATGTACGTATGTGGCCGCATTTTTTGGCGTATGGTTGTACGTACGTGTACACAGTTTTGACTGGATTGCCTGAACTGCTACCGCTCCCTACTCGGCCACGGTTCATCATGGCAGATAGATCGATCGACCAGTATGTACACAGATAACGCTACGTACGCTTCGACTGGGTGGATCCCAGCTGTCAGGGAAGACAAGGAGGCACGTCCTTGCATGCGAATATATAGCTGACGGGGCCCAAATGATCGTGGGCGGAATCATATATTTTTTGCCCTTAATAAGGAGGCACTTCCTTGCATGCAAAGATGTTGTCGGTGGGTCCCAGCTGTCAGGGGCAGGCATAAGGAGGCACTTCCTTCCTTGCGAAGATATACGTGGTGGGTCCCAGCTTTTAGGGGGAGGAATAATTTTATTTTCGCATAATAATGAGGCGGTTGCATGCGTGCGTCCACGGACCTGGTGTGTCCCCACTGTCAGCCTCCCCACGTACAGTCCTCTTCTGACGACTCTCGTTTGTTGACCATGTTGACCACGCCGCGCCGAGCGCACCAAGGCGGTGGACGACGGCGAGGCCCCGAACGGTAACGAGCTGGTGATGGGAAGACACGGCAGTGGAGTCGCAGGCGGAGAGGTGTACGAGGGTTAACTGGTTCTGGTGCAGCGTGGTTCTGCCGTCGGCAGAGAATAACAGGAGGTGTGGAGCGGTGGAGGGATGGCTTGGCCGGCGGTGGGGTAGCGCTTCGCAGCGAAGCATGCCAAGCATAGCTGCTAGCAGCCGGAGGCGGGAGCAGGTGGCCCCGACGGCGCTGGAGGAAGAAGACGAGAGATTGAAGATGAATGCCGGCCATTGGATGTAAATCCAATAGCTATCGATGTTAGAATCATTTGTTGACTAAGTTGACAACGCCTTGCGTTGGCTTCGACCTATTGGCCCACATTTCAGCCACCAAAAATGTCGCACATATTCAACCCATTTTTTTTAGAATTTAAAGTACATTCGCTGCACTAAGTGAAAAAATAATGTAGCGTCCATGCGGCCCATTTATTTTTTTCTAAAAAAACTACAGCCCATTTCCACTTTCTAGAAATACATGAATTTGCTAGCCTGGGTGAACAAATAATGTAGCGTCCATGCGGCCCATTTATTTTTTTTCTAAAAAACTACAACCCATTTGCACTTTCTAGAAATACATGAATTTGGTGGCCTGGGTGAAAAAATAATGTAGCGTCCATGCAACCCATTTAATTTTTCCTAAAAAATTACAACCCATTTGCACTTTCTCGAAATACATGATTTTGCTGGGCTGGTTCTAAATGTTGGATTGGGCGCAACAATGTTATCAAAAAATAAATAGGGGATACACATTTTGTTAAAAATATATTTAAATAGTAAGTAATTTATTTACATTGGTCCTTAAATCTTACCAAGCTTTTGTACATAATCACCTATATTTTCGTTGACCTTAAGTAAAAAAACCCAGGATTTTATTGTTAAACATTTATTTTTATAAGTTCATAATAAATGGGATATTCTTTTTCTTACATCTGTAAGCTATCGATGTTAGAATCATTTGTTGACTAAGTTGACAACGCCTTGTGTTGGCTTCGACCTATTGGCCTCAACATAATAAAGAGGTTCAAACCGGTCAAGCAAACGCTGCGGCGCTTTTCCGAGCCCAAACGACAAGCTATCAGCGAGGAGCTAGCCAAACTACTTGACCCGGGTTCATTAGAGAAATCAAGCACCCGGACTGGCTAGCCAATCTGGTCATGGTGCCGAAGAAGGATAAATCATGGCGCCTCTGCGTCGATTTCAAAGACCTCAATAAGGCTTTCCCTAAGGACCCCTTCCCGCTGCCCTGCATTGACGAAATCATTGACACAACTGCAGGACACGACTCATTGTGTTTCCTCGACGCCTACTCCGGATACCATCAGATCAAGATGAAGGAGTCCGACCAAGCCGCAATAACATTTATCACCCCATACGGGCCTTTCTGCTTCAACACTATGCCTTTCAGGATCAAAAACGCTGGCGCCACTTACCAACGCATGATTCAAACATGTCTGGGAAAACAAATTGGCAAGACAGTGGAGGCATATGTGGACGACGTAGTCATCAAGACCAAACACGTCGGATCATCGGTGGACGATCTACGCCTCACATTCGACAACCTCTGAACATATGACATACGGCTCAATCCAGAAAAATGTGTCTTCGGCATTCCGGCCGAGAAACTACTCAGGTTCATTGTTTCCAATAGAGGAATCGAAGCGAACCCAGCCAAAATCCGAGCCCTGTCACAATTGGCAACACCAACAGACTTAAAGCAGGTCCAAAAACTAGCTGCGTGCGTGGCAGCCTTGAGCCGCTTTATCTCCAGATTGGGAGAAAAAGCACTGCCACTTTATCGACTGCTCCGACGCACCGACCACTTCGAATGGACAGATGCGGATACAACTGAATTGGAAGAAATAAATACCTTGTTATCAGGCAACCCAATCCTAGCTGCACCAAGTGTTGGCGAGCCTATGTTGCTTTACATATCTGCGACTCACCAGGTGGTGAGCGCCGTACTCGTCGTCGAATGAGAGGAAGAGGGACACAAATTCCCAATCCAGAAACCAGTGTACTATGTATCGACGGTCCTTACACCATGCAAATCTCGATACCCGCACTATCAAAAGATAGTGTATGCGGTCTTCATGGCATCCCGGAAGCTGCGGCACTACTTTAAAGAGTGTTCAATCACGTTGGCATCCGAAGTACCACTCAATGACATCATAAATAACCGGGATGCCACCGGCCGCATAGCCAAATGGGCCATCAAGCTCTTACCATTTGAAATAACATACAAGCCACGCCAAGCTATCAAATCTCAGGCGTTGGCCGACTTTGTCGCCGAGTGGACGGAAGCCGAAGTCCCTAAAGAGTACAACACATACTCCAACTGGAGCATGTACTTCGACGGCTCCAAAATGTTAGCTGGACTAGGGGCTGGCGTCATCTTAACATCCCTTATGGGGGACATAGTCCGCTACGTGTTACAAATCATGTGTATAGACTCCAACAATGCGGCCGAATACGAGGCACTCCTACATGGTCTCCTAATGGTTGTCTCTACGGGCGTACATCGCCTAGAGGTGCGTGGGTATTCAAACCTTGCAATATCCCAAATAAATGGAGAATTCGATGCAAAATACCCAAAAATGGCGGCATACCGAAACACCGTACTCAAAATATCAGCTCGGTTTGAGGGGCTCGAGTTCCATCACGTTGCTCGAGACAGTAATCAGGCAGCAGCCATCCTTGCTCGAATGGGCGCTAAATGCAAGAGCGTCCCTCTTAACACCTTTGTGGAAAGGCTCTTCAAGCCATCCGTGGTATGGCAGGACGAGAGCAGAAATACTAGTCTAGAGCCGATCATATCCCCAGCTACCGAAGACAATTCTGATTTTGTCGGGGGCTCGGGCACCGAAATGACACCTTCCACCCATGTAATCATGGCCATCATTGCTCCATGGACCGAACCCTTCCTGGCCTACCTTAATAGGCAGGAAATAACTGATGACCAGAATGAGGCCCGTCGCATAGTCCAGTGTTCTAAAGCCTATAAAATTCATGAAGGTGAACTCTACAAGGAAAGTACTACTGGAGTCCTTCAAAGATGCATCTCCGAAGAGGAGGGGCGGCAGCTCTTGGTTGAAATACATGCTGGCTTAGGCGGCCATCACGCTGCAGCTCGGGCCCTTGTAAGCAAGGCCTTCCGTACAGCTTTATTTTGGCCAACCGCCCGAGCAGACGCACAGGCCCTGGTGCAACGCTGTGTGGGATGTCAGCTTTTCGCCAATCAAAGTCATATGCCGCCCACTGCCTTAAGAACAATCCCCATCACTTGGCCTTTTGCGGTCTGGGGGCTAGACATGGTCGGACCCCTTAAAGGTGGAAGCCACAAGAAGAAATATTTGCTAGTTATGGTGGATAAATTCACTAAGTGGATAGAGGCCAAACCGGTCAAAACGGCCGAAGCGGGGCCAGTGATTGATTTTATATCCGGCGTAGTACACCGTTATGGTGTGCTGCACAGCATCATCACTGACAATGGCTCCAATTTCATAGCCGATGAGGTGAAAGATTGGTGTGCTAACTTGGGCATTAAGCTCGATTATGCCTCCGTATACCACCCTCAAACAAACGGTCTGGTTGAAGGGGCTAATGGCCTGATAATGAGTGACATCAAACCCAGACTAGTGCGATCCCTACGGGAGTCAGATAAACACTGGGTTGAGGAACTCGATTTCGTACTCTAGGGACTGCGGACTATGCCTAATCGCATGACCGGATACACACCTTTTTTCATGGTGTACGGCACAGAGGGCATCTTGCCCTGCGACATTATTCATGAAGAGAGAGAAGCCGAGCTTGATTGGCAGGACGACCTAGACGGCCTGGAGGTGGAGCGGGATATTGCACGAGCCCGTTCCGCATTTTATCCACAACAGGCTTGAAGATACAAAAGTAGAGAAGTGCGGGCCAAGACTTATAATGTCGGCGAACTTGTTTTACGCCTCCCAGATAAGAAAAAGGACAAGCTCAAACCAAAATGGGAGGGCCCCTTCATTATAGATGAAGTTCTCACAGGAGGAGCCTATCGCCTTCGCAATGCATCGGATAATCGCCTAGAGCCAAATCCATGCAACGCCGCCCGGCTCCGAAGATTCTACGCATAAGTTCGGCCATGTTTCTTGTCTGTCCCTTTTCTTTTCTCTCTTCTACATTTTTTTGTGTTCTCGTTTTTATATGTTTCCCAGGATGTGTCCCGCTGTTTGACCTACTCAAGTAGGCTTTCTATTGAATATCCACCAGTGGTAATTGCCGGATAAGCAGAACTCTTTAGGGGTACACATCTTAAAATGTATACACCCCACCATGACTGGGGGCTTCCTTCAACTGAAGCTTATTATTATTCAGAGCCTAGAGCTCACAATTTATATGTCGTTTGTTTATATACACTTTTTGCCATTATATGCACCTCTATGACTTAAGTTTTTACCAGGCTGGGTTGCCTCGCTCCTGTGTTTATGCCTACATTCCCGATTGTTCGGCTAGGGCGTAAAGGGAGCACCTCTGCGATTGTTATAGCCGGGTCATCTAGACATGTACCTCAGACGGGTGAAGCCGAAAGCTAGCGTTCTTAAGAGAATAAGGTCGGCAATCAAACGACAGACTGTTACATTCTTGTCACCCCTCTAACACTGCGGGACAGTTTTTCCGTCATACGGACCAAGGCCCAGGCATGCATAATTCATGCATGCCAACCCAAGGAAAGGAACCCTTAACGGAACTATTCTCCTTAGAAGATGTTTCTTACATCTGTAATATAACATACCTCCAGAATTAAATATCCGGAAACACTCCACCATTTTGGTTTGGAGGTCAAAGAAGAAAGCCCGCGATGACAATCTTTTCATGTTCGGTTGAAGATACAGGATGACCATACAATACATTAATACATTGAATCAAATACCTATTCCTTTTCTATCCCATCTATAATATTGTCTAGCCTACAATCTTCTTGTGAATATTTCGCCGCTATCATTACTTGGTCATACACCAAGTTCAACGGGATTTCTTTCCCGTCCGGTCCCTGTGGCCCCACTCGGGCCATATGATTCAGATCTAGCTTGGTAAAGCGTGTTTTCACCATTGCCCAGGCTTTTCGTGCGCCTTCATGATAGGCGGACGTCTTCCATAGCTCAAAGCGGCATCGGGCAATGGTGAAAATACTTTCTGGAGGGGTATCAGATGGCCATAACGCCTTGGCCATACTCTTCATGGCCTTCTGGGCCCGCTCATGCACCATGGACAGCTCCTTCAGCACGTCACCTTGAAATTTGGACACTTCTTTTTCCGACCGACCAGTTAGTAGACCTGCAGTAATAGAATTATGACATTCCGAATCATGGACCAAGCATGAGTCTCTCTGATGGTTTTAAAAGACATATCGAACATGCCTCCCTTCAACTTCTCATTCTCTTTTTGAGTGGTCGATAGCTGGGCCTTTAAGCTCTCTATCTCTTCGGATTGTTTGTCTTTTTTCTCCTCATGTTTCTTCTTCTCAAAAGTAATCACTGCGGCCTTTTTCATTTCCGCGAGTTCGGCGGTGACGGCATTCAGTTGGTTTCAGCTCCTGGGATAGCGTCGCGTTCTTCTCCTTGAGAACCTGAAGGTCACATCGATCCTTAAATCGGTTAGCTTCACCGCCTCAAGTCTCGGGGGCTACTGGCATATGTCTATCAAAATTGCACGAATACTTACCTGTATATCCTTTGAGAACAATTGAGTAACTCCGGCAAGTCCATCTTGAGCGGCGTGAATATATGCATCCACCGAGCTGAGTGTGGTAAACACCTGCTCAGAAAACGTTGGAGCATGCATGGCCTCTCTCAGTCCGCGGTGATTCATTACGCTCTCCACCTCGGAATTCATGACAGATACGTCATCCGAATCCTCATGAGGCGGCGGAACTGGCATTGCTTCATCACTCGTCCTATTTGACAAGTCCGGCGCCGGATTGGCCGACATTCGGCTAGCAGGGCATTTTCCCACTGTCTGCCGCGTACTCCTCCTGAATCAAAGGTAGAGGGGAACGTTAATAATCCGAACTCGGACCCAGGCACGTATTATATGGACATAGCTTTTTGAAGGATGAGAAGTTTCTACGGCACTCCCGGTCTCCTTTCATTTTGAACGATTGCCCTGCGTAGGAGCCGCCCTCGAGGGGGTGCGGCCCACTGAGCGCTGGTCCTATAAAGTACGGTTTAGTACAATGGATAATGATGCAAATAGTCACTTCTTTAAGGCTCAAAGAATACTTACGATGGAGAAGGGATAGGGGCATGGGTAGTCGGCTGTGATAGCCACTCCCGAGCCGTCAAGGCTCGCCTGATAAAATACCCCATCATCAAACTCTATGTATATATCTAGATCCTCGCAGAAGCCAGGGTCTTCGAGGTGGTTGTGATCCTCTGGCTGTGGGGCGAGGTAGTGAACATCCTCGATCATCTTCCTCCATTGATGTTTTATAGCAACAAAAGAACAACTTGATTAGCATACTATGGCAACAACAAAGCAACACAGGTGATCAAAATCTTACCCATTCAATGGGGTTGTACATGGAATAGACTTCTCGACAGTTTAAGTGGAGGAAGTCTTCTTTCTCGCCCTTATACAGATCAGCCAAAATTGTGGCCAGTTCAGCAGGGGTATCCGGACCCTTGCGTCTGTAGCGGGATGCGTCGTCTTCTCTGTTGTAGCACCATAAAGGAGTTACTCTGGACTGGAGAGGCTGGACACATCTTTTTATGGCAATGGTCATGACCTCAATTATCGAGAGCCCGGTGTGGGCTAGTAATCAGACCTTGCTGACCAACCTTTTATTTCTGCACTTTCCTCCTCCTTGGGACTTCGGGGACGCCAGTTGAGGCACTTCTTTAAGGGGGCACTGGAAAACTCAGGAAGGCCGCGTCGAACTGGGTCCGGCAGTGGGACGCCATCCATATAAAACCACTCTGAAGACCATTGTGGATATATCTCTTTGGGAGTGCCAACAGGATATCCGGATCCGGCTATAGGCCACACTTTGGCGCCGCCCACTTCAAATATAGAGCCTCCTCGATGGCGGGGGACGAGGCAAAACAACTTTCTCCATAGTTTGAAATGGGCCTCGATGCCCAAAAACAGTTTACAGAGAGCAACGAAACTTGAGATGTGAAGAATCGAACCTGGGGTGAGGTTGTGCAGCTGGATGCCGTAAAATTCCAGTAAACCCCTGAGAAAGGATGGATTGGGAATTCTAAGCCTCGCAGAAGGAATGGAACAAAGCACACCCTCTCCTCTTTATTAGGATTGGGGAAATTTTTAGCCATCACATCGTTGTCGGACTATTTTATATGGGCCGGACTGATGGGCCGTGAAGATTCAAGGCAGAAGGCCTTCCCCCGTGTCCGGATAGGACTCTCCTGTGCGTGGACAGCAAGTTTGGTGTCCGGATATGTAATTTCCTTCCTTCACAAACCGATTCTGTGTAACCCTAGACCCCTCTAGTGTGTATATAAACCGGAGGGTTTAATCTGTGGAGGGGATCAGAATTCACATAGGCTAGACAGATAGGGTTTAGCCATTATGATCTCAAGGTAGATCAACTCTTGTAACCTCTATACTCATCAAATACAATCAAGCATGAAGTAGGGTTTTACCTCCATTAAGAGGGCCCGAACCTGGGTAAACATCGTGTCCCCTTTGTCTCTTATTACCTTCGATCCTCAGATGCACAGTTCGGGACCCCCTACCCGAGATCGGTTGGTTTTGACACCGACAGTGGGAGACCGACCTGCAGAAAAAGATTGCATGTGTGGATGGATAATGTCGAGTGGTAGTGTGTGTGCATGCATGCACGAGGGAAAGCTAGTGGTACAATTATAAAGAGAAGACGACTGTGTGGGTGTAAAAGACTAGGTGAGGTCATAATCAATGTAAAGTTGAATTCAAATATTTGAATAAGAGATCATGATGTTTGAAACCCATGCATGCATGAATATAATAGATATGCGCGGTGTGGTTTGGAAACGAGCATGCTATACTGTACACACATTGAACAAGGTCGGACTGATTTGAATTTGAGATACCAATGGCAGGCATCATTTGGCCACATTGCATCCATGCATGGACACACTATTCAAACTGGAGATTATGGGTGGCTTTCGCATCACATATCTATACCCCTATATAGTGTGTGAATAACTTTGAAAGATTGTCGTTGGATGAAGCCAATCCGACGATGCAAAGATGGCAAATCCGAGCACTATTGGCCGTTGGATATCATCTACATTCCACCAGATTTTGCAACATGTACAATATAGAAGACTCCATGGTTGAACTTAAGCACAATGCACAAACCACAAAACACAAGCACTTCTCCTTTGTTCTAGAATCTTCCGTATCATAATTGCCTAGTTTTTTTTCTAGTTGAATTGCCATTATTTGTTTTGACTTTATGCTTTACAACGCACAATTCCATGAATCTTAAAATAGATTAGATTTTTATAAAAACTAATTGATTTTGAATGAGATGAACTATAAGAATTAAAACGAACATCTACATCATGCATATATGACTCAAAGCTTACATGCTACAATGTGGTATTTGTTCATAATTTGGTTGCCAAATCTCATGCGTCCAATGCACGTGTACCTTACTAGTCTAAATGGTGTGGGGGGAGGGGTGGGTGGGTGTGTGTGTGTTGTGCGTGTTAAACACATTATACGTAGTATCATACATGGTTTAGATTCCGAACATCTAGCTAGAGCATACATGTACTATGATTTGAATTCAACATAAAATGGATACATATATTTGAATTCGAGATCGTATGTGCATGTAGTTCATAGTTATATGGGAATTTACTACTCCTATATTCATGTCATGTGTTGTGAAGATAATATTTAGATGGTTGTATAACTAACCCGAGTACAATCCCATTCAAACAGGGAAAATTTACTCAAATTTAGTCCATATGCTAGACAACACAAATTGTTTTTTTATTGTTGAGGGAAGTGCAAATTGATTTGGTATTGTACACGTTAAGCTTGTTGTCCCGATATTTTTAGTTCTTTGTTGTTGTATTTGAATGCATTTCTAGTAATATAGCAAAACGGGACATGGCTCTCTCTAGTGGGGTGCGAATTGTCTTCTTTTTTGTGCATGTTAAGCTTGTTCTCCAAAAATTTCGAGCCGCGCCTTATTATGCCGAAATTTCAAGCTAGCATCTCTGTTTATCGTGCTGTGAAACTCCGGCATCTTCAACCTGCGCCTTGTTACCCGCAAATTTTAAGATATCTCTTTGTCTCGTTGTGCTCCGAAAACTCCCACCATCTCAACCCGCACCTTGCTATCCCAAAATTACAATGCGCGCGAAAACTCCCACCTCCTGCGAAATCCTGACACACGAAATTCACGTGATACCCCTGAACCGAAAGAACCGCCTAGCTCAAATCGGTGGGGGTACTTTCGTAACTTACCCCACATTTCGGATAAGCGCATGCCTAAGCCATGGTTGCCCCTCCCATCCCCTCCGCCCTCCATTCGTACACCGAGGCCGCAAAAACCGGCGAAGCCCCACACCCTCCTCCGCCTGCCACCCAGCTGGAGCCTCTTCCCCGACGATATCGTCCATAGCAACACCTCGACATCCCTCATCCACCACACCGGATGAGGATCCGTCATCGATCTTGTCATCCCGCCGGTTCAGCCACCCCATCCTCCACCTCCAAGGAGCTGCCTTGATGTTTCCCTCATCTTTCGGGCCACCTCCATTCCCACACCGCTGTCTTCACCTGCACCAACGGAAGAGCAGCATCATCACCGATTCCTCGGATGAAGCTGAGGCCTAATCAGCACCACCAAAGAGGTTCTACACAACTCACTGCATTTTATTCTTGATTTGATCTCACGGTGCTGCCGGCGCTCGGTCCCGAGCCGACATGGCGCGGATCCATCTACGGTGGCGTCACCAGCCACTTCCTCCATGGCATCGCTCCCTCGGAGGTGATGTCCACATCAGTAGGAGTTGATGCTTCTTTGGCTCTCGCTCGCGCTGCTGCTCTGCTCTTGCTCTCAATCCCCTCCCTAGTCTGCTCTTGCTCTTGCTCGCGCTGCTGCTCTCTCTTGCTCTTGCTTGCGCTGCTGCTCTACTCTTGCTCGTGCTGCTGATGCAAGAGCAGCAGATCCCGCTCTCGCTCGAGCCCCTGCAGCTGCTACCCGAGGTGTTGCTACATGACCAGCTACCCCGGCTCTCACACGCACTACTGCTTCGGGCGTTGCTGCTGCTGCTACTGCTTTTCTGCTACTAGTGCGTTTAGTTTGGACAGTAAAATTCAGTTTTGAAAGCAAAATTCAGTTTCGACAGTTAAATTCAGTTTTGACAGTTAAGATCAGAGATGAGCGGATGATATATTTTACATCTAGCACTTTGTGGTTATGTATTTTACATCATGTATTGGAGATGCTATTAGAATTCCACTCAGGTTAATGTTGTCTCTCTTGTCCTGCTTCAGCCTCGTCGTCGTACAACTCACCGGAGCTGCTCCAACAATGAAACCCTCCATCACAGCGGAGCAGTACCCTCGGCTCCATCTTCAGATGCCTAAGATCTTCTTCCCCTCCTTCGACAGCCACATCATCCGGAGCATCCTCGCCGACTAACCCAATCATGCTGAGATCGACATGGCTTCGCCAAAGAGGTTGTACACTTGTTGCATCGCTTTTTTACTCCACATGTTATATATATTGTCCACTAAGAACACATGGTAACATGAAATACGATTAGTTTCTCCTACTATATGACAAGCAGTAAGGTACCGGGCAACTTAGCTATCCATGATGGACTTTCTTGAACGCCATCATTATTTATTTTTGCGCGCTTGAGCTGTGCATTTGTAGATGGGCCTGGGAGTTGAGCTAGTAGGGCAGTGGCCTGGGTCCAAAGTAGTAGAAGTAGCACAAAAACATTTTTTTGAGTGTAGGCTTTTCCCTGTTCAAGCCTGCGTACTAGAATCGTCGGTGCTTGAAAGGAAAAGTGAAGGAAAAACATAGGAATTGGAAAGTTTCCTATGGTACTACTATTCATGCATTTGGTTCAAAGGAATGGAGCAAATGAAAATTGTAAGATTTGTTCCTTTAGTGTCTCCTTGAAAGAAAAACCGTAGGAATTTTAATATCCACTTGTCCTCCTTTTCAAATTCCTATTCATGAAGCACAAGAATAAGAGATAGTAACATAATAGCATTATAATCGTACATTTTCTTGTCGTTTGACTTAATCTCACCATGCTTCTTTGCATCCTGTGATCTTCCAGTTCTTATGAACCAAACACCCAGATTGGCAGGAATCCTGTGTTTTTGCACGTGCATTCCTATCCTATTCCTGTGTATTTCCTATCCCTGCATTGTTAGAATCCTCCAATTCAAGCAATCCCTTACAAAATTACTTCTGTTACAGATATGTGTCAAAGAAAACCTTGTGTGGTTTGTCCCACTCCTGCTGCGATGTGGTCCACCCCAGCTCAGCTGCTCCAATGATGGAAGGGTTCACCACAGTAGGGATCCGCCCTCCAGACTGTCTTTCTTAGCCTCAGATCTTCTTCCTCGCCGGCGGCGGCCACGACAACTGCATTACCATCATCGACTGAGCAGATGACCTTGAGGACTACACGGGTCCGCAAGAGAGGTCGCACTTTTTCGTGTCTGCTTACGTTATGCATCGCTTAATATGATGACATGCTAATTTATCGTCCTGTTGACCCATTAGACTCCGAGTCAGGTCCAAACCAATGCTCAAACTTGAGTTTTTAAATGGTTGTGGGGTACATATTGGGGCAGCAATCAATACTATCTGTCTACTATCTGGTTAATCTCGGGTGTCTACTACGAGTTTCATGTTGGGTGGAAACAAACATTAAAGGAGCCATTATCTGTATTTTTTAACCGAAGCTATTATCTGCCTACTATCATTGGTTTTGGGTTTATCCACAGTTTGCAACCATCACTCTGGATTTGTGCAATGCCATCCTGTTTAACCAGGCACCATATATTTGAATGATATCTTGCCCATCCTTTTCTTCATTACATTTCCATTTGTCGATAATGTTTGTATATTCAACAGCTCTTCCTGTGCATCAGCCATTTGAATTGGTGATGGAAAAATCTGGAGTGAAAACAAGGTCTTCAGAGCAAACAATGCTACCTGCTGAAGTAGATATCTTGCTGGTTACAGATAGCTCCTCAGAGGAGGATTCAGAGGCAGATGACCAGTCCTATTTTCTCCCTGAGGTGTATGCTCAAACTTGGCAAGCTTATATTACTCATATCATGCATATGTTGTCTTGTAATGCTTAGTTTTCACATCATACACTACAGGAACCAGACAGTTTGCCGCCAGGCAAGTACAGATGTCAAAGACTGAAATACAGATGGTAAAGACTTTGCCGTCACCTGGCTGATGGCAAAGGCAAAGTCGGCAAAGAGTACTTTGCCGTCAGCTTTTTATCGGGCAGACGACAAAGTCTTTGCCGTCACCAATCTCTAACAGACGGCAAAGAAGCAGGTTTTTCGTCAGTCAATACACAATATTTGCCGTCATCCGACCAAATTTACAGACAGCAATTTTTTTATAATTTAAAAAAAATCACAGGACACGTCAACATCAAAACATTTTCCATAACATTCTTTATAGATCGATTTGCACAACAAATCATACATATAGATACACCCTTGAATATCACAAAATCCTAGTTTGTTCAATCATACATACAGATTTACACTTGCTTGCTTTCTCAAGAACATCGTACAAAGTTGGTACTATTTATTCACACTGTTTGAACTACCAAGATTGGTGTCAGAGATCTTCCGAGAAGATGAGATCAGAGGAGGAATATTAACGCCAAGAATTACATAGAGTCTAGAAGAAACACCCTTGAATCAGCGTTGCTCCCTGCAAGAGCCGGTGGGGCGCGCGGTGGCGGCGGTCATGGCGGCGCAGCACGCTGACTCCTCGATTGTGGTTCGCAGACGGGGCTTGCAAAGAATGACGGATCCGGCAACCGTCATTGGAGTTGACCGGCAGCAATCTATGCAAAGAACAGAGAGACAGAGGGGGATTGAGGTGAGGCGCAGGAGGAAGAAAAGAAGAACGGGAAGGTAGAAGAGAGGGCAGGGACGCGCGCTAGGTGGTGGCCGGCGAGGTGGTGGCTCAGGCGACGACGAGCTCTGGATCTCGAGCTCCTCTCCAGATTGAGGAGCACGGGCTGGAGGGCGGGGCCAGCGGGCGGTGGGCACGGATGGCCAGCCGGCCTGACGGAGAGGTGCAGCGGGAGGCCGAGGCCGGCGGAGAGGTGCGGCGGGAGGCCGAGGCCGGCAGCGGCCTGGATGATTCGATGGAGGCGAAGGGAGCGGGAGGCAGAGGAAGTGGGCGTGGTGGGGTGGGGAAGAGATCGGTCGAGGAGTGGGGTAGGACGTGGGGGTGAGTTGGGGATCGACCGAACGTCTGGTGGGTGGGGGTGGGTGAGATGTGCGTCTAAGATTCTGCCTCCTCATCGATCCGAGAGATTGATTTGCAAGGTGTGTTTCTTGATTTGCCGTCATCTGTTTTTTTACAGACGGCAAAATATCTTTGTCGTCAGTTCTTTTTACAGACGACAAACTATGTCTTTGCCGTCATCAGTTTTTTTACAGACGGCAAACTATGTCTTTGCCGTCATCAGTTTTTTTACAGACAGCAAAGTATGCTCTTTGACGTCTGTATTTTTTTCGCAGATGGCAAAGTTTGTTTTGCCGTCAGTAAATTTTTAGCAGACGGCAAAGTGAGCTATTTGCCATCTGTATTTCTTTGCCGTCTACAGTTGACGGCAAAATTGGTCTTTGCCGTCCAGCCCGACCAAAAACTGACGGCAAAGACAGCCACATACGGCAAATTAGCTGATTCCTGTAGTGATATACACAATATTGAATGTCGTATGCTTAGTTGACACATCATATATGCGATTGCCCTCTGCTCACTTGCTTAGTATATAAATCATATATTTTAATTATATCATGCCATGATGTTTACATAGACAACATGTATCTGAATTATGGCATGCCAACCCATTTTCTAAAGACATAATATAGTTATATCATCTCATCCTGTTTACATAGTCATCATATTTTGAATTATGTCATTCTATCTGTGAATTATATCATGCCATCATGTTTCCATCGACGGCATGTTTGTGAATTATGGCATGCTAACCACTTTAATAGACACATCGTATAGTTATATCATGCCATCATGTTTACATAGTCATCATATTTTGAAGTATGTCATTCTATCCCGTTTAGTTAGCCATCATATATGTGAAATTGTGTCATGCTATCCTATTTAATTAGCCATCATATATGTGAAATTATGTCATGCTATCGTGTTTGGTTAGACAACATAAATGCGAATTATTTCATGCCATGTTTTCTTCCCTACTATCCATTGCACCTGTCTATCTTACAATGTATGTACATTCAATTACTTTTCTTGTTTATCAACCATTTGAATTGGAGGGGGTGATGGCAGTATCTATGGGAGTAAAAACACGATCTTCAGAAAAGATCATGCTACCCATCGATGTAGATAGAACCACGGTTGTACTTGCCCAAGAACTAAACCCACCACACATAACACAGACTCACGCAGATTGTACCCCTACCTAGTTGGACAGAGAACCAGCTACACCCCTTCTAACCCCAACCCCAGCAGATAGTAACCAGTTCCAGATGACACAACACCGTCTCCACCACAGAGCACCCAAACACGAGCAGTTAGTAAGGCAACTGCAGTGCCCAAAGCACGAGGACCACCACTCCAAACCCCAAGTCAACGCTTAAAGTAGAAGAATAATTGTTCTCAGGTCAGGTTCTGTAGCTATGGTTCATACTACTTTGCTCTTACGTCACTGTATTTACTCATACCAACTAATTTCAAATTTGCAGGATGCAATTGAAACTCCAATGGCGCAACAGGTATGTTTTAAACCTGTTTCTTTAACGTGTTCTCTATGTTGATTTCAGTTTCAATTGAATAAACAGTTATGTTCTCATGCCATGCACATTACAAGTGTTGTTAGTGTTGTGTAGTTTCCCACACTTATATTCTGTCTATGCTACTTTGTCTTAAATAGATATAATTTACACTGTCCCTATCTTGATTTGGCAACATAAACTAGAATGATATAGACCATACTACATAGATATATGTTTGTTTCATGATGTTATCCTATCCACCTTAATACTGAACTGGTTTACCAAAATGCATATACAACACGGTAAACGTGTGATGCGTCTGCTTGTTTCTCTTTTAGAATGCAGACAAAATATTGGAGAAGATTACCCTATTATGCAATGGTAAAGGAAGTAATGTAGATAAGGTTCAAGATAGTGAGATATCCATGTTGGTCTCCAAGGAAGCTGATAAAAACTATCTTGGAGACAGCGAGACATCCCAAAGTCATGTCTTGATGTAGTGTTCGAGTTACTGGCCACTACTGTTGGCACCAGCTCTTCGAACTCGCTGCCTGAATCAGCTCAACTTCTTGAGTCTCAACTTCAAGTTGAAAGACATCGATCGACAAAGGCGACAGGAAGCCCAAGGACTGAGGAAGTCCCTGCAGAATTCAGATGCATACTTTCTGGTGCAATAGCAAGCGCTGGAGGATTTAAGCGCCAAACAAGATAAAGCTAATAAGCTTGCTAAACGTCTTGCCAGCATGGTGGATACCCAGGATATTGTTTCCTGAGCTCTTGTGAAGTGGTTTCAATGCTGGACTTGTTTTGCTGCGGCGTTTATTTGCATTGCTCGCCAACTTTGACAACCAGTGTATGTAATATGCTGATGTTTGTTCCCCATGTTTGCACTGGTGGCGAACTTTGATACCCCGTGGATATAATATGTGTAATAGCCGTGATAGCCTAGCGTAAGTTGCTTGCTTATTTATTTCCTTGTTGTCTTGTTTATTTGTTTTCTTGTAGTCAGTGCAGTACTTTTTAAAACTAGGCCACAATAACCATGGGCTACATATCTACTGTAGTGACCATGGGCATCCTACGGGCCATAGAAACAATGGGACTTCTACGGGCCGTAGAATCAATGGGCCTTCTACGGGTCGTATGATCGATTGGCCAAACATGGGCCAATAACGGACCGCATTATGGGCTGTAAACAGGCTAGAATGGGAATCATCCGTTCATGGGCTGGTCATAACGGGCCATTAATAGGCCGATGAGTATAATGGGCTTGTTTCTATCGACAGGCATAACGGGTCATTAATGGGCCGTATTTGATGACGCTATGAAAATGGCCCAACGGATTAACGGGCCACAAACGGGCCGACTTTAACCACGGGCTGAATTTGGCCCACAACCGGAACAGGCCAGTAACGCACCATAAGTAATCAAATGTTGCAAATCAGCCCAAGAATAAATGGGCCCTCAGAAGGCCGAAAGATAACACGGGTTGGAAATGGCCCAATGGAATAATGGGCCGTTAATGGGTATAAAGCGATACACTATTCATTATGGGCAAGTTTCACCGCGGGCCGTTAATGGGGCAAGAGTTACAAATGGCCTCATATGGGCTGAAAGACGTCATGGGCCATACATGGGCCGGAAGTTACAACGGGTTGGAATCATATTGGACGGCCCAGATGACGCTACTGGGCCTAATTTGGATAGGCCATAATGGGTCGTGAGTTAGCGGGCTGTAAATGGGCTATATGCGAACAGGCCGCTAACACGCTTTAAGTGGGTCAGCCTTTACCTTTTGACGAGGTCAAACGGGCCGGCCTTTTGACCTGAATGGGCCACTGTTGGGCCAAGCCACGTGTCGACGTATAATAAGTGCGTCCCGTCCATTCGCTGGATGAGAACTGTCCCAATGCTAGGCCAACATGTGGATCCACCGGCGAATGAGAATTTTACATGTGGAAAAGCCCCATTGGTCTGGGCTGTTAACGGGTTATCGGATCCAAACCGGAACCCGATAGCTTAACGGCGACCCGTGATACGTCTCCAACGTATCTATAATTTATGAAGTATTCATGCTATTATATTATTTGTTTTGGATGTTTATGGGCTTTATTAAACACTTTTATATTATTTTTGGGACTAACCTATTAACCCAGAGCCCAGTGCCAGTTTCTGTTTTTTTCTTTTTTTAGTGTTTCGCACAAAAGGAATATCAAACGGAGTCCAAACGGAATGAAACTTTCGGCGGTGTGATTTTTGGAACGAACGTGATCCAGGAGACTTGGAGTTGAAGTCAAGGAAGCTTCAAGGTGGCCACGAGGCAGGGAGGCGCGCCTGCCCCCTGGGCGCGCCCCCACCCTCGTGGGCCCCTCGTGGCTCCCCTGACCGTCTTCTTTCGCCTATATATATCCATATACCCTAAAAACTTCGGAGAACAGAATAGATCGGGAGTTCCGCTGCTGCAAGACTCTATAGCCACCAAAAACCAATCGGGACCCTGTTCCGGCACCCTGCCGGAGGGGGGATCCCTCACCGGTGGCCATCTTCATCATCCCGGTGCTCTCCATGACCAGAAGGGAGTAGTTCACCCTTGGGGCTAAGGGTATGTACCAGTAGCTATGTGTTTGATCCTCTCTCTCTCTCGTGTTCTTGAGGTGATACAATCTTGATGTATCGCGAGCTTTGCTATTATAGTTGGATCTTATGATGTTTCTCCCCCTCTACTCTCTTGTAATGGATTGAGTTTTCCCTTTAATGTTATCTTATTGGATTGAGTCTTTAAGGATTTGAGAATACTTGATGTATGTCTTGCATGTGCTTATCTGTGGTGACAATGGGATATTACGTGATCCACTTGATGTATGTTTTGGTGATCAACTTGCGAGTTCCGTGAACTTATGCATAGGGGTTGGCACACGTTTTCGTCTTGACTCTCCGGTAGAAACTTTGGGGCACTCTTTGAAGTTCTTTGTGTTGGTTTGAATAGATGAATCTCAGATTGTGTGATGCATATCGTATAATCATACCCACGGATACTTGAGGTGACATTGGAGTATCTAGGTGACATTAGGGTTTTGGTTGATTTGTATCTTAAGGTGTTATTCTAGTACGAACTCTATGATAGATCAAACGGAAAGAATAGCTTCATGTTATTTTACTACGGACTCTTGAATAGATTGATCAAAAAGGATAACTTTGAGGTGGTTTCGTACCCTACCATAATCTCTTCGTTTGTTCTCCGCTATTAGTGACTTTGGAGTGACTCTTTGTTGCATGTTGAGGGATAGTTATATGATCCAATTATGTTATTATTGTTGAGAGAACTTGCACTAGTGAAAGTATGAACCCTAGGCCTTGTTTCCTAGCATTGCAATACTGTTTACGCTCACTTTTATCATTAGTTACCTTGTTGTTTTTATATTTTCAGATTACAAAAACCTATATCTACCATCCATATTGCACTTGCATCACCATGTCTTCGCCGAACTAGTGCACCTATACAATTTACCATTGTATTGGGTGTGTTGGGGACACAAGAGACTCTTTGTTATTTGATTGCAAGGTTGTTTGAGAGAGACTATCTTCAACCTACGCCTCCCACGGATTGATAAACCGTAGGTCATCCACTTGAGGGAAATTTGCTACTGTCCTACAAACCTCTGCACTTGGAGGCCCAACAACGTCTACAAGAACAAGGTTGCGTAGTAGACATCAAGCTCTTTTCTGGCATCGTTGCCGGGGAGGTGAGTGCTTGAGTGTATTTCTTTAGATCTTGCAATCGAATCTTTTAGTTTCTTGTTTTATCACTAGTTTAGTTTATAAAAGAAAAGTACTAAAAAATGGAATTGAGGGTGCCTCATATGCTTCATCTTTTTAATGTCTTTTGTGAAAATGATGGGAAGGAAAATTGTGCTCAAGTACTAGAAGAAGAATTACATAGAATGCTTAGCATAAAATATGTGAATGCTGAGCATGATTGCAATGTTGTTAGTATGAATTCTTTGAATACCCATGATCCTAATGATATGCAAAGCCACAAGCTTGGGGAAGCTATGTTTGATGAAGATGATATTTTTTGTCCCCCAAGTTTTGATGAGCAAATTTATTAAGATGAAAGCATGCCTCCTATTTATGATGATTATTGTGATGACACGTATGCTATAAAGAATAAAGATAACCATGAAACTTGTCATCATGATTTCAATTTTCAATTGGATTATGCTTCACATGATAGTTATTTTGTTGAGTTTGCTCCCACTATTATTCATGAGAAGAAATTTGCTTATGTGGAGAGTAGTAAAATTTGTATGCAAGTAGATCATGAAAATAATGCTTTATGTGCTGGTAATATGGTTGAATTCATTAATGATGCTACTGAAAATTATTATGAGAGAGGATCATATGCTTCTACATATTGCAATAATATCAAGTTTCCTCTCTATTTGTTGAAAATCTTGAAGTTATGCTTGTTTTACCTTCCTATGCTAGTTGATTATTGTTCCCATAAGTTATTTTCTCACCAAATCCCTATGCATAGGAAGTGGGTTAGACTTAAATGTGCTAGTCATATTCTTCATGATGCTCTCTTTATGTTTCAATTCTTATGTCTTATGTGAGCATCATTGAAATCATCATGCCTAGCTAGGGGCGTTAAACGATAACGCTTCTGGGGAGGCAACCCAAATTTTATTTTAGTTTCTTGCTTTTTGGTTATGTTTAGGAATAAATAATCCATCTAGACTCTGGTTAGATGTTGTTTTATGTTTTAATTAGTGTTTGTGCCAAGTAGAACCTTTGGGAAGACTTGGGTGAAGTCTTTATGATATTGCTGTAAAAAAACAGAAACTTTAACGCTCGTGAGATTAGCTAAATTTTTTTACTGCAGAGTGATATTTAGTTGATTCTTTTTGCAGATGATTATTAGACAAATTACTCAGGTCCACCAACTTATTTCACAATTTTTGGAGTTCCATAAGTTTGCGTTAGTTACAGATTACTACAGACTGTTCTGTTTTTGACAGATTCTGTTTTTCGTGTGTTGTTTGCTTATTTTGATGAATCTATGGCTAGTAAAATAGTTTATAAACCATAGAGAAGTTGGAATACAGTAAGTTTAACACCAATATAAATAAAGAATGAGTTCATTACAGTACCATGAAGTGGTGTTTTGTTTTCTTTCGCTAACGGAGCTCGCGAGATTTTCTGTTAAGTTTTGTGTTGTGAAGTTTTCGAGTTTTGGGTAAAGATTCGATGGACCATGGAATAAGGAGTGGCAAGAGCCTAAGCTTGGGGATGCCCAAGGAACCCCAAGGTAAATCCAAGGACACCAAAAAGCAATCTTGGGGATGCCCCGGAAGGCATCCCCTCTTTCGTCCTCATCCATCGGTAACTTTACTTGGAGCTATATTTTTATTCACCACATAATATGTGTTTTGCTTGGGGCGTAATTTTATTTTCTTTTGCTTTGCTTGCTGTTTGAATAAAATACCAAGATCTGAAATTCTTAAATGAGAGAGAGTCTTCACATAGCTACATAATTATTTAACTACTCATTAATCTTCACTTATATCTTTTTGGAGTAGTTTGTTATTTACTCGTGTGCTTCACTTATATCCTATGAGTAAATGGTTGTATGAATTGAATATCATAAATATGAATTTATACATGTTTCATATGCTTATCCCATGGGGAGTAATGACTTTACATATAAGAAGTAGAGATGGTAAATTTATTGAAGGTTAGCAAACATTGTATTGGTCACTTGAACAATTCATGAAAAATGTTGAAGGAAGAGAGATTTCACATATAAATATACTATCTTGGACATCTTTTGTAATTGTGAGCACTCATTAAAATATGACATGCCGAAAGGTTGATGTTGGACAAGGAAGAATACGTAATGGGTTATGTTTTCTTATATCTTAAATAAAGTATATTGTCATGGATCATCCAACATGTTGAGCTTGCCTTTCTCCCTCATGCTAGCCAATTATTTGCACCAAGTAGAGATACTACTTGTGCTTCCATACATCCCTTAAACCAGTATTGCCATGAGAGTCCACCATACCTACCTATGGATTGAGTAAGATCCTTCAAGTAAGTTGTAATCGGTGCATGCAATAAAAATTGCTCTCTAAATATGTATGATCTTTTAGTGTGGAGAAAATAAGCTTTATATGATCTTGTGATATGGAAGCAATAAAAGCGACGGACTGCATAATAAAGGTCCCTATCACAAGTGGCAATATAAAGTGACGTTCCCTCGCATTAAGATTTTGTGCATCCAACTATAAAAGCGCATGGCAACCTCTGCTTCCCTCTGCGAAGGGCCTATCTTTTCTTTTACCTTATGCAAGAGTCATGGTGATCTTCACCTTTCCTTTTTACATTTTATCCTTTGGCAAGCACATTGTGTTGGAAAGATTCTTATATATATATATATATATATATATATATATATATATATATATATATATATATATATATATATATATATATCCAATTGGACGTAAGGCATCATGAGCTATTATTGTTGACATTACCCTTGAGGTAAAAGGTTGGGAGGCGAATCTATAAGCCCCTATCTTTCTCTGTGTCCGATTAAAACTTTGAACCCATAAATATCGCGTGAGTGTTAGCAATTGTGAAAGACTAAATGATAGTTGAGTATGTGGAGTTTGCTAAATCAAAGCTCTGACATAGACTCTTCCTGAAAATAAGATGAATTGTAATTGTTTGATGACTAATAACACAGTTTGTTAGTTTTCAAGAAAGTTTTTGATCTATACTTTAACATGTGAATAGCTTGTTACTTTATCATGAGAAGCTTTATGAGATGAGCTACTATTATGATATATAATGATGCTAGAAAAGGTGATTGAAATTATCATTGATCAAACTTGTGCGCCTGCTAGCATTCACACTTCATAAATTATTTCTTTTATCAATTACCTACTCGAGGACGAGTAGGAATTAAGCTTGGGGATGTTGATAAGTCTCCAACATATCTATAATTTATGAAGTATTCATGCTATTATATTATGTGTTTTGGATGTTTATGGGCTTTATTAAACACTTTTATATTATTTTTGGGACTAACCTATTAACCCAAAGCCCAGTGCCAGTTTCTGTTTTTCCCTTGTTTCAGTGTTTCGCAGAAAAGGAATATCAAACGGAGTCCAAACGGAGTCCAAACGGAATGAAACCTTCGGCAGCGTGATTTTTGGAACGAACGTGATCCAGGAGACTTGGAGTTGAAGTCAAGGAAGCTTCGAGGTGGCCACGAGGCAGGGAGGCGCGCCTGCCCCCCTGGGCACGCCCCCACCCTCGTGGGCCCCTCGTGGCTCCCCTGACCGACTTCTTTCACCTATATATATCCATATACCCTAAAAACTTCAGAGCACATAATAGATCGGGAGTTCGGCCACCGCAAGCCTCTGTAGCCACCAAAAACAAATCGGGACCCTGTTCCGGCACCCTGCCGGAGGGGGATCCCTCACCGGTGGCCATCTTCATCATCCCGGCGCTCTCCATGACGAGGAGGGAGTAGTTCACCCTCGGGGCTGAGGGTATGTACCAGTAGCTATGTGTTTGATCTCTCTCTCTCTCTCTCTCTCTCTCTCTCTCTCTTGTGCTCTTGAGGTGATACGGTCTTGATGTATCGCGAGCTTTGCTATTATAGTTGGATCTTATGATGTTTCTCCCCCTGTAGTCTCTTGTAATGGATTGAGTTTTCCCTTTGAAGTTATCTTATCGGACTGAGTCTTTAAGGATTTGAGAACACTTGATGTATGTCTTGCATGTGCTTACCTATGGTGACAATGGGATATCACGTGATCCACTTGATGTATGTTTTGGTGATCAACTTGCGAGTTTCGTGAACTAATGCATAGTGGTTGGCACACGTTTTTGTCTTGACTCTCCGGTAGAAACTTTGGGGCACTCTTTGTTCTTTGTGTTGGTTTGAATAGATGAATCTGAGATTGTGTGATGCATATCGTATAATCATACCCACGGATACTTGAGGTGACATTAGGGTTTTGGTTGATTTGTATCTTAAGGTGTTATTCTAGTACGAACTCTATGATAGATCGAACGGAAAGAATAGCTTCATGTTATTTTGCTACGGACTTTTGAATAGGTCGATCAGAAAGGATAACTTTGAGGTGGTTTCGTACCCTACCATAATCTCTTCATTTGTTCTCCGCTATTAGTGACTTTGGAGTGACTCTTTGTTGCATGTTGAGGGATAGTTATATGATCCAATTATGTTATTATTGTTCAGAGAACTTTCACTAGTGAAAGTATGAACCCTAGGCCTTGTTTCCTAGCATTGCAATACCGTTTACGCTCACTTTTATCATTAGTTACCTTGCTGTTTTTATATTTTCAGATTACAAAACCTATATCTACCATCCATATTGCACTTGTATCACCATGTCTTCGCCGAACTAGTGCACCTATACAATTTACCATTGTATTGGGTGTGTTGGGGACACAAGAGACTCTTTGTTATTTGGTTGCAGGGTTGTTTGAGAGAGACCACCTTCAACCTACGCCTCCCACGGATTGATAAACCTTAGGTCATCCACTTGAGGGAAATTTGCTACTGTCCTACAAACCTCTGCACTTGGAGGCCCAACAACGTCTACAAGAAAAAGGTTGCGTAGTAGACATCAACCCGTTACAGTGGATGCCACATGTCGGTTACCCTTGATGAAAGCGCTTCCATGACGCGCCGTTTATCGTCATGAAAGTGGACACTTCCCTGATGATAATTTTGGTATTCTCATGGAACACTTCTACGACAGCGCAGGTATGACTATCTTGATTCTGTCATAAAATCATCATGGATGTACATGCATGGCAGGAAACGTGACCTACTGTGACAAACACGTATCATCATGGAAGTGTATTTTTTTTAGTGAGAGGATGATTTATTTGAAGAAAATTTTAAGTATGCCAAGAACTCTGCTGCTCAGAACAAGAAGGATTTCAGGCTTAACTTCAACCCGGGTCTGGCTCGACCAAGGCCCGATGGCAGTTGTGAAGCCGAACCAAATGTCATTGGTCCTTTCAACAGCCTTGATGGGCTTCTCACACACATTGTTGTGCAAAGGTCCAACATTGACAATGCTACCCAAGATGAGCCACAGTCTTAAGATTTTGCACCTCCGAAGCCAGTGAAGAAAGCGAAGGCTTCAAAACATGAACCTGCTCCAAAAGCTCCAAGAGTGAAGCCATTGAAATCTGCACCTCCTGAATCACATGTGCATTCTGAAGATTTGTCTCATACTTCGAACTCTGGGCAAGGCCTCCCGCCAGCAAGCATCCTGCACCGTGATGAAGATTTAATAGATCTATCCAGTGATGAAGATCTCGCTGGTGATGCCCTTGAACAGATGATCAAGAGCAAACAGGAGGCTAAAATCTTTCAAGATTTGCCTCTATTTGACGCTGACATTCTGAACAACTTCATAGATGAGTGGGTTGAAGATCCATCTCTGACCATCGATGGTCTGCAGTTTTCCATTGGCATCAGTGTGACCTTCCAAGGCTATATTGCTAAGGAGCTTGCCATTGCTCAAAAAGTAATTGAGCAGAAGAACAAAATTGATCATGAAAAGGTAGTCTTCAACAAGCACATGGCCAAGCTTTGTGTTAAGGGGGTTCAGAACTTCAAGACCATGATGGCAGATCTCAAAGTTGAGTTTCTCAAGCATCATGAAGAAGATAAAGGCTCCAGAGAGCCTCTCAAGCACTATGCTAAAAAGTGTGTTCAGGCTCATAATGAAGCTTTGAAAAGGAAAGCACTTGGGCATCCAGGCATTGACCCCAAGCTGGTTGCTAAGAAGAAGAAACCAGAACATGTTGAAACTAAAGTTCCAAGGCAGGAAAGACCAAGCATTGTCTTGCCTGCCAGTATGACTGGCTCGAAGCCAAAGGTCCCATCAGCTGCTTCTGAGAAAAAGAAGACAAAGCAGGCTGAGGCTGAAGCCAAGAAGAGAAAGCATCAAGAAGCCTCTGATGTTGCTCCATCAAAGAAGAAGTTGAAGATAAAATCTTCAAAATCTTCAAGAAAAGATCAAGTTGCACCTCAAGAGCCACAGCTTTTTGAACCCATCTCTGTTGCCTTACCTGCCTCCTCCAACCGCGAGCGTCGATTAGTTGTGCATGAGACTGCTACCACTGAGGTTCATGACTCTGAAGAGATTCCAGCTGTTGACCCCATTGCAGCTGAAGACATTCGTCATGAAGACAATGTAGTTGATGATGAAGTCCTTCCTTAGTTTTCCCAGATCATGCCCAAGCTGGTATCATCGCCTGCTCCCTCGAGCAGTGAACAGATCAGTATTGGTGGTCCTACGATGCCAATCACCCAAAATGTTTTCTGGGAAGAGCAACACCCCAACACTATGCTCCATGAAGTCATTCCTCGCACTCCACCAGCTCATCTCACAACTTAAGTGATTGAGACTCCACAAGACACCCCCAAAGACATGGAGAAGAACACTCCCTCGCCATAGGTGTCGCCCTCCTTCTGAAGGCTTCACAGAGGCCCCAGGTCAACGGCCTCCATGTCGAGCATTCTTGAAGAGGATGTGCAAGCCACAAGCTCAGTAGCACGTCAAGTGTTCCCTGAAGACATCCCTATAGAAACTGCTCAAGAATCTGAAGCCAAAGAGGCTGAAGATATTCCGGCTGCATCAGCCGAGGAAAGAGAAGAAGATCAAGTTGTTATTCCCCTACCGTTGAACAAAGAAAAAATCAAGATGTGATTGTGCCTGGCCCACTAGTTCTTGAAGCCACGGCAAATGTGATTGCTGATGCCAGTACTACTGAAGCCGATGATGTTGTCATGGCTGAAGAAAATACGCAACCCGAAGCCACCCTTCAGGCTGAAGCCCATGATGCCACCGAAGACATTCAGCCATCCACCTCGGATGTTGTTGTTGCTCCTCCTGTACCTCACAATATGAAATGGACATTCTATTGTGGTGAGCTCATCACTGTCAAGTGGCCAATCATGACACCGCCTGCTGCTCCTGGTCCCCAGTATGATTACCATGTGGAGCAAAGGCCTCAGACGCAGAAGCCCAAGCCAAGGCTGCCAAGGCTTCCCAGTGCTGCTACCACTCAGGGCTCATTCAGTTGCCTCGGCTTCAGAGAGCATAACACATTCTTTGACAAGGCCAAGAACCATTACAAGAAGCCCAAGATCTCCTTTGACAGGTTCTGGAGCCACCAGCAATGAAGCTATTACTCATGTATTCTGTACAACCAGGATAGGATCTCCCCCACAAGCGCCTGTGTTGTGATGCCATTGCTGGACTCCCTTGCCTTGAAGAAGCTCTGGACTGTTTTCGTGAAGTTGGCTTGCTCCCATTTGTCGTTGACAAGGAGCACTGTAATGAGGAACTCTTGCTACAATTCTATGCCACTCTTCATATCTCAGGCTACAACAGGGATCCCAAGACATGGGTCCTTGAGTAGATGTCAGGTGATGTACATCATGAAGCCAAAGCTCAAGACATCATTGAGTTATCTTCCCTGCCAACTCCTGGTAATCTCTATGAGCCAGGTTGTCAGCGCTATGAACAAGAATTGCAGAGCATCTTTCAGAAGCCAGATCCCAACATGAGTCAAATGTTAAGCATGATGAAGCCTTTGCCTGTTGATGTTGAGTACCCCAAGGAATTCTTCGTCAATGACCTCGAGTACCTGCCCTGCACCATCTATCACATACTGAGGCATACTCTATGGCCTATCAAAGGCCATTCTCCCCATGCCCAGATTGAAGGCACTATGAAGACTTTGGTTTTCTACATCATCAATGGCATCAGGTTGAATACTCAAGACTTCTTCATCTGTCAGTTGGCAACTTCAGGCATTGATCTGTTCGGTCTCAAGTTCTATGCTCCATGGGTTATGCGACTGATTAAGCTTCACTCCACTATCAATTTTCAAGCTTCAGCGCAACCATGTTGTCTTTCTGCCTGAAGTGGATACGTCATATGACGCCATATATCCTGAGCCTACCAAGGAACATGTTCGTGAAGACAATGCAGCCTTCCAAAGCTTCACACAACCTCTAAAAGGCGTTCATGTGCCTAATGCACCTGCTCCTGCTGGTCCTCTTGCTGGTCAGCTCAGGCTGCCGCATCGTGCCAACACTGATGCAACAGCTAGCACAGTAGCCTAGGGGCCTAAGAAGCGCGCTCGTGTGTTGAATGACCGAGAGCTTCTTGTTTCAGTTCATCAAAAGCGGGATAGGCATCATGACTGGATGAAGCGCCAGATGCAAAGTCTACTTATCGATGTAAATCGCATCCGCAACCTCACCACCAAGAACTCGTTTGTTGCTCATGAAGCATGTTGGTGTGCCTGGAAGAGCCTTACTCTGCTATGCTCTGAAGATGATCTTCACGTAGATGGCTTCACTGAAAAGTTCAAGTTCAACTCCAGGCCTCCACAGTCAGCAGGTTGGCGTCCGACACCTTCAATTCAAGATTCTGAGTACTCATCTTCGGCTCCGACTATTGTTGCCAGAGTCATTAATGAGGAAGACGACGCCACTTCACCAGCCATGGCTTCACTGCACCGCGATTCTGCATCAGGCCCGTCTACACCGCCCAACTCCACCGTCGACCCAGCTGCTCCAACATCTTCACTAACACCTCATGGGGACGCTTAGACATTCTATTTCTTCACTCCTTTTTGGTCATTCCTGACAAAAGGGGGAGAAACATATGAGTTGATACTTTCAGGTGGGTCTATATGGGTCAGGTGCTTATTTTTGCTAAGTTTTTACAACTCTCGTTCTTGAACCGCTAGTTTTGAGTTGTAACACTTAAACCTTGATGGTAAATACGCCACTTTTGTTGTTACCGTTTATTGCAGTGATAAATTCCGCATGAAGTCATTCTCAGATGCCCATTTCTCATTGTGCATGTCATTATCTTCATTACATTTGTGTATGCATGATGAATTACTTCATGGGTTGAATAAGATCTCCACGAAGCGGAACCTGCCATGTGCATTTGCATTCAAAGGCAAATTACTTATATGCACATCTTCAGGGGGAGCCCTTTCAACTTCATGAAGCCAATGACCGTGTTCTTTAATATTCATATATTTTATCCCCATTGAGAACTTCAACCAGTTTGTCATCAATCACCAAATAGGGGGAGATTGTAAGTGCATCTAGTGCCACCCCTAGTTGGTTTTGGAGTATTGACGACAAACATGGTTGAGGGACTAATGTGCCTATGAGAATTGTAGGACAACACAGGTAGAAGTCCCTCATTGATTCGGTTTACCTACCAGAGATGACCCCTAAAAATGTATGAAGACATTGAATACAATGGTGGTTCGTGAAGACATTCTCGTCGAAGATAATGACATATGAAGACATTCACTTGAAGACAATGGAATGTGAATACATAGTTTCTTTCGTAGTTTCATTTTCTTCTTTCTTGAGTCATAGGAACCACCGAACTGTTAAGTGGGGTACAAGTGAACAAAGTCAGAAGACTGGCGTGATGCTCAACCCAAATCCTATGTCTTCGAGTGAAGACAATGAGAGTAAATCTTATCCAGAGTTGGATGAGTCGGCTTTGCTTGTAGCCCAAGTCAAGTTGCCGCGTGTGTTTGAAATCCGACCGTTGGACACGTGTCGGTTCCTTAGTGACCCGGGGTCATTTCGGACATATCATGTCGGGTTGCCTGTTGGCTATAAATAGCCCACCCCTCCACCATAAATTGGTGGTTGTTCAGAGTTAGTGCACGGCTTTTGTCGTTTGAGACCAACCAACCTCCGAAGCCTTTGAAAGAGAAATCCTTGTGAGGACAAAGCCCAAAACACCCAGAGCCAAAGAGTGTTAGGCATCGCTGAAGTCTTTCTGTCCGCATGATCTGGAGACTTATTACACTTGAGGATTGTGTATCCTCCAGCCGGTTAGGCGTCACGTTCTGAAGATCCAAGAGTCATTGTGGATCGCCGGTGAATGGGGTCTATGAAGGTTTGGAAGTCTACCTTGAAGACTTACCTGAGTGATTGGGCGAGGACTAAGTGTCCTTAGCTCAAGGGGAATAAGGTGAAGACGTGGTCTTGTGAGTTCAATCTCAGCCTCCCTAACCAGACTATAGTTGTCACAGCAACTGGAATTGGTCTACCAAATCCTTGTCTTCCCCAAGCAATTGTTTCTATCCCCTACCTCATTTACATTTTAGTTTGTCTTCGTGAAGTCATTGCTTGGTTGCCTGATCTGTTTGACTTCACTGTGCGAAGACTTTCACTTGTTTGGCTTCATACTGTCTTCCATTCTGACCTGCTCTACCTAACTGCCATTAGTCTTCGTTCTTTCACTGGACTATGTACTTGACTATGGCATGTTTAGTGTATTTTATCTTCTGCTGCATGCATAGGTGTTGTTGGTTGTATGTCTTCGAAGATCTTACATCCGTTGAAGACTTTCATAAAAATCGCCTATTCACCCCCCCTCTAGTCGATAACTAGCACTTTCAGAATGCTTCTGTCCATTTCTTCTTTCTTGAACAGTCATAACTTTGAAAGCTCGAAAAAAATAACAAAGAGATAACAAAGATAGGAATGTTACCTGCTCAAACAAAAATGACAGGCAGTATACAAATCGTTACTGAACCAACCACCGACGGTTCCTGTCGGGGATATACCCCGCGGTGTAAACCGGCTGGAAGTTAACCCGGCCGGACTTGGCGGTTTATTTGAGACCCCGCTGAGACTTGGCGGTTCACGACTCATTGGTAATCCGGCAGGCGGGTGCGAGGAGCGACAAGACTGGTGGCCCAGCAGGCGGTTCATGAAGGCAGTTCATACTATGGTGGGCGGTTTAAGAGGAAAGGCATAAGGAATATTTGTCTTACAAGGAGTTAAGACTTGGACTTGTATCCGGTTTGTATTAGAGATAGACTAGTCCTAATCCTAATAGGACTCCACATGTAAACCGCCCCTTCAACATATATAAGGAGTGGCAGGGCTCCCCAAAGAGGGACAAGCAAGAAGCAATAACCTTAGGGCTAGACATAACTAGGAGAGCCGGTTTACGGCGACTCCCTTGTGATGATAATGAGACCTAGCCTCAAACAGCATGTAGGATTATTACCAGATGATGTTTCCTGGGGCCCGAAGCTGTCTAAACCCTTGTCTTGTGTTGCGTCTCTCAATTCCGCTCAACCCCTCTCAAGCTACCACATAGATGCGTTGGCCTCGCGACTAAGTCCTGACACTAAGGACATCTGACGTGTTAATTCCACGACAGTTCCCCTTCCCAGCGCGAGCTCCTTACCGTCGTCGCAAACTCCATGGTAGTCACGTGCATCATTTATTTAAATAGAAGGACTATTTTCTCCTCTACTGATTTGATGTAAGTATGTCCCTCAACACAAAGGAGTGTGTAGCAAGGGAATTGCAAAAAAGAAATGGTGCCATGATTCATATTGTTGTCCAAAATCCACAAAGCGCATACTTACGTAAGCAGGAACTTAGCGGATCATTGAGGCCATCATGTAAACTAGAACTTAGATGCGGTTACTGAGAGTTAAGGCATTGATCAAAATCGAGAGTGATACTATGTGTATAGCGAATATGATTAGCAGACATCACAAGTCAACCCAAAAAAAGGATAATCAAAAAGGGAGTCGTACTAAATTGAAGTTTAATTGCATTATTTTCACAAACACGTACTTATAATCACAGAGGCCACATATGTTACTTCCCTGCAGGCGACACACAACATGTGATCGTCACCCACGCACTCGAAACCGGCAATGCAGATGGGCGAGTACCTTGATGGAGGCAATGTGAGTTCCTCGGACTGGTTGTCGGGGATGGATTCCTCGTCGGGATTGGATCGAGATTAAGGACAGCGGTGCCGGCAGCAGCAAGAGGCGAGGAGTGTGGGTGGCTTGACAAATGGAGACCATGGGATGGGTGGGGGCGAACGTGAGGATGAGTAGCAGCGAAACTCAGGTGGCACCCTAGCATCGAATCGCGAGTGGTAGCAGCGCCTCCATGGCTCTGCGGTGTCGGTAGTGAGTGAGAAGGGAAGACGGATCCCTCCTTGGTGCGTGATGCTTGGCTAGCCGGGAATGCGTTGGCGCCCGCACGATGGTGCAGGAGAAGCACATGGGAGGGTGATCTGGCGGTGGGGGCGTGGGGAGGTTATGTTTGAAGACGTGAGGAGGTTTTGTTCATAGGCATGGGGAGATGAGGGCTGCAAGAAAAGCTCGAGACTCATGAGTCGCTCGAGATCGACTCATTTTTTGGATCGACTCGAGATCAACTCGAAAAGAAACTAGCTGAGTACAAGCACTTTCTGTAGTTCGGTTGGGAAACAAGCCGATCTTGAGTCAATACTGGCTCGCTCGATTTTAGCTCGATAGCTCTGCATAATAACATTATGTTACGTGATCATGCCATATATTAAATGAAAATTAGGATAGTTTATTACCATATATCTCGTCTAGGATTTATCTCCATTTTATTTACAAGCTAATATGGTATGTCGGTCGTGTGTTAAATATTATTATGTTTCTGGAAAATATTCCCAGCATATGCACCTTCATTTTTCTTTTCTTTCATTCACGAATACCACAATCTGTAGTTCGTCCAAGAGAAGATGAGCTCTCTCGAGTGTGAAGAGATGGCCGTACCTTCAATCAGAGTAAGTTTCTTTTTTCACTTTCAAGTCATCTAGTTGGAATAATAGTTGCAGATTTTATAATATTTATCATCTCATTTGGCTCGAAACTAGCTTGATATCAATTCAAGATCGTTACAAGCTGAGCACGAGTCATGTTCTATAGCTCGACCTTGAGCTTCATTCAGTTTGAGCTCGCTCGAATTTTAATATAGGTTGAGCTGAGTCAAATCCAACTCGCTCGAAGTCGACTCGTTTGCAGCCAATGTCGCACCAAAATCAAATCAATGGCCAACACGTGCGAACGGTGCGAATGAAGCAGCGCGTGAGGGGGATAATTGAAATGCTAACGTCGGATTTTTAGGCGTGACAAATCAAACTTTCATGACAAATTATGTGGACGCGAGGATGACAATTTTATTGGCGAGCACGACAATTTCACAAAAAGGTAAACTGAGACAGATTTGACATACTTGCCAACTAAACTTGCCACCCTGAAAGTGCTAGTTATTGACTAGAGGGGGAGAATAGGCGATTTTTATGGAAGTCTTCAAAACACGGTGGCTTTGAAGACAAACGGTAGAAATGAACCTATTGATATGCAGCGAAAGGTAGACTACACTAGACAAGCCATAGTCAAGTAAGTAATGAAGTGAAAGCACGAAGACTATTAGCAGCTAGGTAGTAAGGATCAGGATGGAAGATAGTATGAAGCCAAACAACAACAGTCTTCACACAGTGAAGCCAATCAGATCATGCAAGTAGGCAATGACTTCACGAAGACATACTGTAAGTAAAGAGAGGTAAGCGATAGTACCAGTTGCTTGGTGAGGACAAGGATTTGTTGGATCAGTTCCAGATGTTGTGACAACTGTACGTCTGGTTAGGGAGGCTGAGATTCAACTTAGAAGACCGTGTCTTCACCTTACTCCCCTTGAGCTAAGAACACTTAGTCCTCGCCCAATCACTCTGGTAAGTCTTCAAGGTGGACTTCCAAACCTTCACAGACTTCGTTCACTGGCAATCCACAATGACTCTTGGATGCTCAGAACACGACGCCTAACCGGCTAGAGGATTCACAGTCCTCAAGTGTAACAAGTCTTCAGATCACGCAGACAGAAAGACTTCAGTGATGCCTAACACTCTTTGGCTCTGGGCGTTTTGGGCTTTGTCCTTGCAAGGATCTCTCTCTCAAATGCTTCGGAGGTGGGTTGCTATCAAACGACAAAAGCCGTGCACTAACTCTAAGCAGCCACCAATTTATGGTGTAGGGGGTGGGTTATTTATAGCCAGGAGGCAATCCGACCTGATTTGTCCGAAATGACCCTGGGTCACTAAGGAACTGACACGTGTCCAACGATCATATTTCAAACACACGCGGCAGCTTGACTTGGGCTACAAGTAAAGCTGACTCATCCAGCTCTGGATAAGATTTGCTCTCATTGTCTTCACTCGAAGACATAGGATTTGGTTGAGCATCACTACCACTCGACTTTGTTCACTTGGACCCCACTTAACAGTGCGGTGGTTCCTATGACTCAACAAAGAAGAAAAGGAAACTACGAAACAATTATGTCTTCGCACTCCATAGTCTTCACGTGAATGTCTTCTCTCAAGTCATAATCTTCGTTGTGAATATCTTCACAAACCACCATTGTCTTCAATGTCTTCACACATTTTTAGGGGTCATCTCTGGTAGGTAAACCGAATCAATGTGGGACTACTACCTGTTTTATCCTGCAATTCTCACAAACACATTAGTCCCTCAACCAAGTTTGTCGTCAATACTCCAAAACCGACTAGGGGTGGCACTAGATGCACTTACAATCTCCCCCTTTTTGGTGATTGATGACAAACTGGTTGAAGTTTTCAACGGTGATAAAAGTATGTGAAAGTGTAAGGATTGAGTTGTCTTCATAAGTAGCAAAAGGCTCCCCCTGAAGATGTGCATATAATTAGTTTGCTTTTGAATGCAAATGCACACGGCAGATTTTACTTTGTGGAGATCCTCTTCAACTTATGAAGACAAATCATCATGCATATAAAGATATAACAAAGATAATGACATGCATAATGAAAAATGGACGTCTGCGGAATGACTTCATGCGGAATTTATCATCACATCACAGACTGACAGAAAAAGTAGCAGACAACCATCAAGCTTAAGTGTTACAACCCAAAGAACCAAATGTATCAAAAGACGAGAGTTGAAAGCACTTGGCAAAATATAGCAACCACCCATAAGGACCCGCTTCAAGACTATCAACTCATATGCTTCTCCCCCTTTTGTCAGTAAGGACCAAAAAGGTTTGAAGACATAGAGCATCTACTCTTTCCCATCAGGAGTAGATGAAGGTGCAAGGTCGACGCTTGAGTTTCATGGTGTAGAAGGGCCTGGTGCAGTGTCGAGATGCAGTGCAGCCATGGTTGGTGAAGTGGCGTCGTCTTCTTCATCGACGACTCTCGCAACAACAGTTGCAGCCGAAGATGAATACTCAGAATCTTCTATTGATGGAGTGCGGCGCCAGCTTGCATTGCGTGGAGGTCAGGAGTCAAATTTGAATCCTTCTGTGAAGCCATCTTCGCGAAGATCTTCTTCAGGGCATAGCAGTGTGAGACTCTTCCAAGATCGCCGACAGGCTTCATGAGCTACGAATGAGTTCATGGTGGCCAAGTTTCTGATGTGATTGACGTCCACCATGATACTCTGCATCTGACGCTTTAGCCAGTCATGATGCTTATCCTGCTTCTGATGTAAGGCAACATGAAGCTCTCGGTCATTGAGTACACGAGAACGCTTTTGAGGCCTTTGAGCAATTGTACTTTCAGTAGCTTCGGTGTTCACACAATGAGGCACACGCATATTTCTAGCCAGAGGATAAGCAGTAGTGGCAGCATTGGGAACATGAATTCCTTCTATTGGTTGCGTGAAGCTTTGACGATCAACATTATGAAGATATAGGGGTTCTTTGGCAGGCTCAGGATAGATGGCTTCAACTAACAGATCAACTTCAGGCAGAAAAACAAGATGGTTGTGTGCTGAGGGCTGATAGTCAACAGATGAATGGAGTTTGATCAGTTGCATCACCCATGGAGCATAAAACTTCAAACCAAACAGATCAATCCCAGATGCAGTAAGTTGTCTGATGAAGAAATCCTGGGAATTGAATCTAATGCCATTGACAATATAGAATACCAAAGTCTTCATTGTTCCTTCTAGTTTGGCTTCAGAAGAAAATCCCTTGATTGGCCATAGAGTATGCCTCAGTATATGATACACTGTGCGGGGAAAGTACTCGAGGTCTTTGACAAAGAATTCCTTGGGATAGTCAGCATCTTGAGGCAATGGCTTCATCATGCTGAGCATCTGGCTCATATTCGGCTCAGGCTTTTATTTTGGTGTAGATGACAACCAGGCTCATAGAGCTCACCTAGAGTGGGCAGGGAAGACAGCTCGATGATGTCTTGAGCTTTGGCTTCATGATGCACATCCTCTGACATCCACTCAAGGATCCATGTCTCCGGATCCCTGTTGTAGCCACGAATGTGAAGAGTGGCATAGAACTGCAGCAGAAGCTCTTCATTCCAGTGCTCCTTGTCCGTGACAAATGGAAGAAGACCAACCTCCCTAAAACAGTCAAGGGCTTCTTCAAGACAGGGCAGCCCAGCAATAGCTTCACAGTCAAGGCGCATGTGTTGAAAGATTCACCCTTGATTGTATAGAATACAGGAGTAGTAGTTGCGCTGCTGATAGCTCCAAAAACGAGCAGATGAGATCTTTGGCTTCAGGTAAGGATTCTCGGCACTATCGAAGAAGGTGTTGTGGGCTCTGAAGCTGTTGACGCTGGAAGATCCTGGTGATGTGGCAGCACCTGGAAGCCTTGGCAGCCTTGGTTTCAGCTTCTGAACGTGTGGCCTCTGCTCCACATGATAGTCATATTGAGGTCCGGGAGCAGTGGGAGGCACCATGATGGGCCACTGAACTATGACAAGTTCACCACGATTATAGGCATGTTCAATTGTGTAGGGCCTTGGGGCTGGAACAGTGGCGTCAGCATTCACTGTGGCTTCAGGTTTCACATGAGCTTCATGCACAACATTGGCTTCAGGCTCCACATCGTCTTCAGCCATGACAACATCATTGGCTTTAGTCGTGTTGGTTGTGGCAGCCTCAATGTTTTCAACGTCCTTTTTTCAGTGACAGGAGGGTCGGGCACAGTCACATTCTCCTCGAGAATGACTTCATCAGTGGCAGGGGGTGTGACAACTCTTTCTTCTTTAGTCCTTTCTTGTTCTTCATCGGCTGATGCAGCCGGAATGTCTTCAGCAGCTTTAGCTTCAGACTCGGAGACATTCGCAGTAGGGGTGGCATCCGAAAACACTTGACGTGCTACTGAGCTTTGTTGCGCTTCCCCTTTCGAAATGCTCGACATGGTGGCATGTGGCCTAGGGCCTTTGCGAAGCCTGCGGAATGCGGGCGACGACTGTGGTGATGGAGTGGTATGTACCATGTAGTTGTCGTCATCAAGCACCGGCGTGGTGACTTGAGGTGGTGGAGTTCCGGGTGTCTCATCATGAATGGGGGTGTCTTGTTGAGGGCGATCGACCCATGAATCATCCTAAGCAATTGGCATCAAAGGACGACCAATGCTGATGAGTTTGTTGTTCGTAAGAACAGGCGATGATACCAGTTGGTGCTCGAGTTGAGGAAGGACTTCATCATCTTCAACATTGTCTTCATGACCAATGTCTTCAGCTGTGGTGGGGTCAACAACTGGAACTTCTTCATCTTCAGGAGCCTCTGTGAAAGCAGGCTCGTGGATCACAAGACGACATTCTTGGTTGGTAGAGACTGGACGGGCAACAGAAATGGTCTCTACAACAAGGAGCTCTGTGGCAGCAGCATGCTCTTTCTTTGAAGATTTTGTCTTCGGCTTCTTCGTTGATGGGGCACCATCAGTAGCATTCTTGTGCTTGCGCTTCTTTGCTTCGGCTTTAGCTGCCCTTGTCTTCTTCAGTTCTGAAGCTGCTGAGGGGACCCTAGGCTTCGAGCCAGTCATGCTGGCAGGGAAGATAATGTGAGGTGCTTCTTGCCTTGATGCTTCAGCTTGGGCCACAACAGGCTTCTTCTTTTGTTTGGCAGCCATCTTGGGGTCGGCAGGACGCCCAAGAGCCTTGCGCTTCTAAGCCTCATTGTGTGCTTGAAAACATTTCTCTGCAAAGTATTTCATCCGCTCTCGTGGGCCTTTAGCTTCATCACGCTTCTTGTGAAACTCTTCCTTGAGGTCATGCAGCGTCTGCTTGAAGATCCGAACATCTGCACGCTGAGCTTGGACATGTTCTTCTTGAAGTGAGCCTTCTCATAATCAATTTTGTTTTTTAGCCCAATAATCTTCTGAACCAAGGCCAACTCATTAGCAATGGCTCCGTGGAAGGTGACGCTGATGTCCATCGGCGGTGAAGATCATCTATCCGATGCTTTGGTCGTCGAACCACTCATCAATGAAGTTGTTCAATGTATCAACGTCAAAGAGGGGCAGATTGTTGAAGATCTCTGCCTCTTGCTTGCTCTTGATCAGTTGCTCAAGGGCATCATCACCAAAATCTTCATCGTTGAACAGATCAATGGTTTCATCCTCGTTCCTCGGAACGGTAGCTGGAGTAAGTTCATGCCTAGAAATCTTCATGGGCTTCTTCTTCTTCTTGGACTTCTCAGTCTTCTTGGAGACACGAGATAAGTCTTCAGATTGCACACTGGGTTCAGGAGGTGCGGTGGCCAATGGCTTCACAACCGAAGCTTTTGGTGCGACAGAGGGCTTTGAAGCCTTTGTTGGCTTGGGTGGAGCAGGCGTGTCTTCAGAATCTGTGTCATCACCTGATTGCTCCACAGTGGCCCTCTGAGCAGCTATATGAGAGAGGAGGCCATCGAAATTGTTGAAGGGGACAATGACATTGGGATTGGCATCGCGTGTGCCATCGGCCCTAGGAGCAGATGGACCAGGGTTGAAGTTCAGGCCCAGATCCTTCTTGTTCTTCACGGCAAAATCTTTTGCAAACTGATAGTTGCGCTTGAAAAGATTATCTTCACGACAGCATAACATAGATGATGGGTCGGCATTTTCTGGCTTCGGTCCGCGAACCATGCATGGGTAGAAGCCTTGAGCAATGGCTTCGGACTTGGACTTGGGCTGCAGATTTCTGTATAGAATATCTCCCCATGGGCACTTAATAGCATTCTTCTCTGCATATTCTGGAGTTACGAAGTTGTATTTGAACCATTCCTCTGCCCAATATCTTCGAATCCATAGGATTCGAGTCTTGCGCTGGCCATTGCTCTCTTTAGTATCTGTCTTGTACATTTCAAATAGATCTGGTGGCAGATCCTTGGCTGTATCCCCACAGCACTGCCTGCCGCCCTTTCTAGCTGATTTCTCTGTGGCCATTATATTCAAACTGAATGGCTTCAAGACAGTGAATGGCTTCCTTCTGCTGGTCAGACAGGAACTGGCTTCAGGAGAGTTGATGTGACACTGTAAGAACTCTGCAAATGAATGCAAACTATGAGAACCAAGGGATTCTCCCACACACATGTACCTGTGACAGCATTAGAGGTGCGAGGGAAGGGGAAGAGGTCATATGCATTCTCAAAAGATTTTGACGATAAATCAGTTTGAAGACATTGACCTCATAGTGCAAAGACATTCACTTATTTGATGAGAGTTGGTTCTACATTTGTACAAATCCATGAATAAGCACAAGTGAGGAATCTAACTAGTTAGGAAGCATAACTGAATATACTTGGCATGATATGAGATGCAGAACAAGACAGATCCAGATTTGGAAGTTAAGAAACCACTTTTGGTTGAAGTCGATGGATTTGATGGATCAAAAAGGCAGTAAAAAGTAAGTTTTATTTACCGCTGACGAACTGCTAGACGAGGTGGAGAGAGAGAGGTCGAGCAGTTCAATCTCCTGCGCCCTAACTCTGCGACGGAAGACACCTACGACGGCGGCGGAGAGGATGAGGTCCGCGGCCGGCGTGAGGACAACGTCGAAGAAGTCGCGGCAGCTAAGCGCTTCGTCTCCAGCGTCGTCGCGAGCTAGCGGAGGCGCTAGGGTTTATGCGAGGTGGCGAGGTGGAAGAAGAGATAATGAACGCGGTGAGTTGTGTATTTATAAGGAAAGGGATAGCACAACATAATTACTCAGGTGCCCCTGGCAGTTCACATCTGAAGGACACGTGGCATGCATGCAACTTATTGGAAGTTTTTCCATGTTCCCACGCACGCCTGGATTGTCAGGTGGTCGTTCCGGCTTCTCTGGTATTCAGGCAATAAGGATATGGCATTAAAAACATATTTAAACTTTTGTCACTTTGTCTTCTGCTGACAAGGATTCAGAGAATACAATTGTCAGGTTTCAATAGAATGCATATGATTTGGATAGATAGAATTTGAGGTAGAAGCACAGAAAGGGTTAGGGTTCGATCACATTCACTTAGATCAAGAAAATGCAAACATGAAGACATAGCTATAAGTGATCAGAGAGGATGTAACACGAATATATGAATATATCAGCATAAGACCAAATCAACATTGTGAAGATAAACATGAAGTCAAATCAATGTTGAAGACAAACCAAATGAGAAGACTTTGCAGTTATGACGCCAATTGAAACACTTCAAACAAGAATTTGGTGGTGGCGTTACCCACCGTATAGGAAGTATTAGACCGGACATGGCGCACAATTATCGTGGCACTCCGAAGTCAAATTCCATGTTAATGTATTCACACTTAGAGTGTATGTATTCATTGCTTGAAGGTATACGTTACTTCGTGTGTTGCACATCTAAGTCATCAACATGCATAAGCGTTAGGATGTGTATCCAATCACAGGACATTTTAGGATTCTAAGATATTTAGCTCACACCGCAACTTGCAAAACCTTTTCTCATCCAAGGGCTTTGTGAAGATATCTGCCAATTGCTCTTCAATGTTGACGTGAATGATATCAATATCTTCCTTCATAACATGATCCCTGAGAAAGTGATGATGGATCTGAATGTGCTTTGTCTTCGAGTGCTGAACTGGGTTGTTGGCAATCTTGATGGCGCTTTCATTGTCGTAGTAAAGTGGCACTTGCTTCAGATGGATGCCATAGTCCTTGAGAGTTTGCTTCATCCATAGAAGCTGAGCGCAAAGAAGGTCCAAAGACAATGTATTCAGATTCAGCGGTGGAGAGAGACACACGGTTACGCTTCTTTGAAGACCAATGGACAAGAGATCGTCCAAGAAAGTGACATGTGCTGATGTGGACTTGCGATCAAACTTGTCACCAAAGCATAATCAGCATCCGAGAATCCAACTAGATCAAACTCGAGCCCTTTGGATACCATAATCCTAGTGTTGGGGTGTAAGCCAAATATCGAAGAATTAAACTTCACAGCTAAGTGATGCGATTCCTTTGGTGCCGCTTGGAATCAGGCACATATACAAACGTTAAGCATTATATCTGGCCTAGATGCACATAAATAGAGTAAAGAACCAATCATGGGGCGGTATACCTTTTGATTGAACTCTTTACCATTGTCGTCGGGACCCAATTGACCTTTGGTTGGCATTGGCGTCGTGTACCCTTTGCAGTCTTGCATTCCAAACTTTTTCAGGCAATCTTTGAGGTATTTCTCTTGAGATATGAAGATGTCGTAGCTCTGCTGATGGATTTGAAGACCGAGGAAGAATTTCAGCTCACCCATCATGGACATCTGATATGTTCTTGCATCATGTGCCCAAACTCATCACTGTATCTCTTGTCAGTGCAGCCGAAGATAATGTCATCCACATAGATCTGGCGCACAAACAGTTCACCATCATATGTCTCCGTGAAGAGAGTGGGATCCAAGGAACCAGGTTTGAAGCCTTTTTCTCTTCAGGAAGTCTTTGAGTGTGTCATACCAAGTGCGAGGGGCTTGTTTGAGGCCATACAGTGCCTTATTGAGCTTGTATACCATATCAGGATGTTTGTGCAACGTACACTTCTTCTTCAATCTTGCCATTAAGAAAAGCACTCTTCACATCCATTTGGTACAGGAGGATGTTGTGATGGTTGGCATAGGCTAGCAATATGCGAATGGCTTCAAGCCTAGCCACCGGAGCGAATTTTTCATCAAAGTCAATCCCTTCAACTTGAGTGTATCCTTGAGCAAGGAGACGAGCCTTGTTTCTGACAACTTGAACATGCTCATCTTGTTTGTTGCGATAGATCCATTAGGTGCCTATGATATTGTGCTTGCGAGGATCAGGACGCTTAACCAATTCCCACACATTGTTCAGCTCAAACTGTTGAAGCTCTTCTTGCATAGACTGAATCCATTCAGGTTCCATGAAGGCTTCAGCAACTTTCTTGGGTTCAGATATAGACACAAATGCAAAGTGCCCACAGAAATTTGCCAGTTGTGCTGCTCTTGAACGAGTGAGTGGACCAGGTGCATTGATGCTATCAATTATCTTCTCAATATGTACTTCATTTGCAACACGCGGATGAACTCGACGAAGATTTTTCCCTTGCTGATCATTGTCTTCATCTTCATCATTGGCTTCAGGCTGAGCAGTATCTTCAGGTTGACTTGGTGCAGAAACAATAAGTTCCTCTTCAGCCTATGCCTCTGAAGGTATGATTTCTCCAGTAACCATAAGCTTGATCGATTCACTAGGTGGGACTTCATCTAGCACATTTGGCAGGTGCTCTCTTTGCGAGCCGTTAGTCTCATCAAACCGCACATCCACATTTTCAACCACTTTATAGTGAAAGAGGTTGAAGACTCTGTAGGAGTGCAAGTCCTTTCCGTATCCAAGCATAAAACCTTCATGTGCTTTCGGTGCAAATTTTGAAGTGTGATGTGGATCCTTGATCCAACACCTAGCACCAAATACTCTAAAGTAACTGACGTTTGGCTTCTTACCAATTAGAAGCTCATAGGATGTTTTCTTTAGAAACTTGTGAAGATAAACACGGTTGGTGACGTGGCATGCAATATCAATGGCTTCAGGCTAGAACTTCCTTGGAGTCTTGTACTCATCAAGCATCGTCCATGCCATCTCAATGAGGGTTCTGTTCTTGTGCTCCACGATACCATTCTGCTGAGGTGTGTATGGAGCTGAGAACTCATGAGTGATGCCCAATGTATCAAGATAAGTGTCGAGGCTAGTGTTCTTGAACTTTGTGTCGTTGTCACTTATGATGTGCTTGATCTTGATGCCATAGTTCGTCATGGCACATTGGCGAATCGCCTAAAGACATCCACGTGTTTCTTCTTCGTGAGAGTGTACAAGTTCCTCATGCCAGCATGCCCTAGCCTCCGATCACTACAAAAAAAAATACACTTCCGTGATGATACGTGTTTGTCACAGTAGGTCGCGTTTTTTTCATGCATGTACATCCATGACAAATTTATGACAGAATCAAGATAGTCATACTTGTGCTATCGTAGAAGAGTTCCATGACATTACCAAAATTATCATCACGGAAGTGTCCACATCCATGACGATAAATCGCGCGTCACAGAAGTGCTTTCGTCAAGGGTGACCGACATGTGGCATCCACCGTAACGGAACGCCGTTAAGCTATCGGGTCGGGTTTTGGATCCGATAACCTGCTAATGACCCGACCAATGGGGATTTTCCACATGTAAAATCATCATTGGCACAGGTGTCACTCATCCAATGGGTGAGACGCGCCTATGATATGTTGACACGTGGACCGGCCCATCAAGTTTAAATGGGCCGGCCCAACTGAAAGCCCACAAGATTTTGCGGACCATAATGGGCCGGCCCAGCTAAAGGCCCACGAGATTTTGCAGACCATAATGGGCTGGCCCAACTAAAGGCCCACAAGATTTTGCGGGCCATAATGGGCCGGCCCAGGTAAAGGCCCACAAGATTTTTGAGTGCCATAATGGGCCGGCCCAGGTAAAGGCCCACAAGATTTTTGAGTGCCATAATGGGCCGGCCCAGGTAAAGGCCCACAAGATTCTTGCGGATCATAATGGGTCGGCCCAGCTAAAGGCCCACGAGATTTCGCCAACATTAATGGGTCGGCTCAGCTGTATGCCCACAAGATTTTGAGGACCCTAGTAGGCCGGCCCATTAACTGGCTGCCATGTTTTGGGCCAAATGTCGGCCCATATTTGATCCTGTCCATTAATGGCCTGCCACGCTCCGGGCCTAATAGTGGCCCATATGAGATCCGGCCTGTTAAAAGCCTACCACAGTCTGGGCCAAATTACGGCCCAGATCAGGTCCGGCCCTTTAAGAGGCTCTGGGCTCAATTATGGCCCATATCAGATTTGGCCCGTCAACTGGACACTATGCTTTTGGGCCCACTTGCTAAAGGCCCACTTAGTAATTTGGCCTGATATTAGTTTTGGCCTGTTAAGGGCCCGTTTAACATTTCGGCCCTATATTAATTTCGGCCTGTTAAAAGCCCGTCATATAGTTGGGCCTAACTACGGCCCGGTTTGCATCCTACCGCTTAACCGATATGTCGATTGGGCCAAACAAGGACCGAGACAAATTTGGCTGTTAAAAGCCCATGATTTGATTCGCACAATCATGGGCCGGGTTCTTCGACTCTTTGCCGGCCCGTGAGCTGTTCGACACGTTCGGGCCCAACCTACATCGTGATTGCATGACGGCCCGATTATGTACCGTAATTTTACGGTTTGGCGGTTCTTCGCGAAGACAGGATATATATACAGTAAAATAACTGCAGCATTGTGAATAAGAAAAAACCTAGACTATAAAATAAAGAAATTACGGCATATTCATCCACTAGGCATCAAAGTTCACCATTGTGATAATAAAGCACAAGCAGACAACAGATTACATACACTGGGCATCAAAGATCGCCACCAGTGCAAATAAACACGCCGACAAAATAATATACAAAACCGACAGCACTTCAATAGAGTTCAAGAAAGGTTAGCCTCTTTGGGAGCTGCAGCACAAGCGGTGAGCAAGATGATGAGACTGCGCTTGTTCAACACTTATATCTTCCTCACTCTGAAAGATAAACAAGCAGACAGATGACAGGTTTTTCACATAAAAGTATCAGTGCTGACAATTCATCACATTTCTTACTGACGAATAAAGTGACACAGTTTAAAATTGCATTAACACAATATGGTATTGTTCAGGTCAAGACATGGCAGGAAATGACATTGTGAAGCAGTTGGCAGCTTCACGACACCACTGGATTACAGATCAAGAACTTATAAGTATCAATGGTTAGTGTGCTGTCAATTTATACCATTTCATATTGGCAAATAAAGAGATGGTTTAAATAATAGTAGAATGATATGACATTGTTCATAGTTAAGACATTGCAGAATATGACATTGTGTTGCAGTTGGTATGTTCACCACACCACTGGATTATGGATGAAGAACAGAAGCATACATGCAGTGCAAAAGAAGATCACTTGCTCTGTATAGTTTAATTTACATGGTATGAAGAAGGAACTTGGTTGTACAACTGAAAACTTAAATTGAGAAAGGACAAACTTTTGTTTATGAACTACATAATAAACTTTAAACAAGCAATTTGATGCAAACACCAAAAATAAACAATTTATCATGATCATGCCTAACCAAATATATACAACAAAGTTTGAAGGCTTGAGATGGACAAACTTACATTATTGGTGAAGACAGGCTCTATGAAGGCCTTGTCCATCTTGATGGGGGGCAATTCAAGAAGTTTACCACAGAATCTTCTTCAAAAGCATTGCCTTTATTCTACATTTTGTTAAGAGTAAATATAGATGTGATAATATACGAAAAAATGGAGAATATTTAAGATAAGATGAAGAGTGATGCTACATAACCAAGTAGCTATAAATGTAAGTGCAGCGATACACGCATAAAAGGTACAACCAAGAGCAATGCACGCTAAACTTCTTCAATACCAACCTTATGGTAAGAGTAAATATAGATCGATGTGTAGAAAATGGAGGGCAAAGGAAATTAAGCTGCAGAGTGATGGTACATGAACAACTACTGTCATTAAGTACACCGATAAAGGACAGCATGTACTTACAAGAACAATGCAGAGCTAAAAAACATTGGCATTGGATATATTCTACACTAATGTAACCATTCATACAGATCGAGATAATTTGGAGCGAACAATTGATAAGCAAGCTATCATGCATACTGCTGTCACATAATGAACCAGGTATGTATGCAAGTACAGTGATACAGGACAACATGTACTAACAAGAGCAAAGCAGCGGGCAGCATATGTGCGATATCTTGTCATTCTTGTCAAACTGGAATTCTTCTTCAAGCAGATTTCCTGTAAAAAAGATCCGTAAGGCACATGCGGAAAAGTAGAAGTTCAAATTGTCATGTGATTTCATAGGCGATTACCTCATCACAGGAACGAGACCAGTGCATAAGAAGGTTTTTCCATTCAATGTCTTCTAAATTTAGCACAAGAGACTTCAACGGAAATTCGTTTATAGACTTGCCATCAAAGTGTGATTTCCCCAAGTAACACTGATACTGCTGCAATGCTTCCTTGAAAAGCACAAGCAAGCTTTGCTCGTCATGACTATCCAGATTGACCCTTGCCTAGTTAAAACAATGTAATGTAAATCATTGACGTGTTCAATCAGCAGAAAACAGGAAAATAATAACCATGAATAATAGCACTTACACGTAAGTTGGACAGGAAGATGTGAAAATGGTGTTTGTCTTCACAATAATCTTCCCATGATGGGAATATATGCACGTAGTCCCTAACACATTGAAAGCATTGTCTTTTAAACTGGGAATAAATGGAATGGGGTTCCAATCTGCAGGAATTGGTCGTCTCTGTAGTTGGGATAGGTCTTGACGGTGGACTTCTTTGTACTTTTTCTTTGGAGTGGGATTTTTACGTGGTACAGCTGGTGCTATGGCAAATGAAATCGGTATACCTTTTGCTGGAGTGCAGGTCCTGTGTGGTGGGGCTAGTGGTGTGGCCAGTGAAGTATGGGTACAGTCTGCTGGAGTCGGTCCTACATTTTGTGTCACTGGTTGTACAGCCAATATAAGTGGGATGATGTCTGGTTTCTCCGGCACCACCATGTTTTTCAAGGACTTTGTTGGTGCTCCTTCAGGTTCGCAATCACCCTCTTCCTTTTGATGTCGATGCACAAGAACAGCATTTGAGTGAAAAAACATGGTATGATGATGATGGAATATGTATTGATAATGGATGGGCATGGCATCTCGACATATATGATGAGTAAACTAAGCGGATGGCGGTGCAACAAAGTAGAAGAAATGCAAGACAACATATGCAAGATACGGCATAATCAATAAAACCTTGCCAAATTAGAACAGGCACCTTGATGGGTGAACAGGACAGGCCATCCGCCTTTGACTCCTCGAGGTTAGAATGGTCATTAGGATGATATTACGAACAAGAATCAACAGGTGGGGAGCGACGAAGTTTCATTGCTTCGAATGGCACTCAATGCCTTGGTGCCAATTTTGTAAGTCATTGCAGTGTTCCACAATATTCTTCCGATGCGCGGATTACGATATTCACTTTGTAATTGCATATAATATCTGAGAACCATGAAAACATAAATAGTTGTGAGATTATCTTTGTAATGCAGATGATATTCTAATATAGGGGCGCCCCTGTAAACACTTGTGTGCTATCACTGGATTCTGATGAGAGAGCTCACGTGTGCTGTAATATGGTGCGTGCATTTATATAATCTGGCACAAGTACACAAAATATAGGCTCCAGAAGTAAGGACAGCTGGCAAATGATAGGTTCATAATATACTATATAGAGAGTTTATTGCCAAACCATGATAACAAGAGCACACAGCAACTAGGCAGATCATAGTACATAACAGGGGTACACCATAACCACGATATATAAATCAGGAAAGTGGAACTGGCTTGAAAATACGGTGTTGTATTGCCGCTAGTAATTGAAAGCCTATCAATCACGTACAGGCCAGCCTATCAGCTATTGACTGCAGATGTCCCTGCTCCCCTTCCTGACAAAGAACATATTGTGCTTCCCATCTGAGAACACCGCAGACGGGCCGGGCCGAACCACCGCCCCACCGCTGTGTTCCGCCGCCACCACCCCGCCCCCACCCACGCCGAGTTTTCTTCGTTCGACGAGGCCCCACCACCGCCCCCACAACCACCGTCCCCCACTCGAGCCCCTTCGATCGCACCAGCGAACTCCGTGAAGCTCAAAAATCGATGACCCAATTTTGAAATTTAGTCTCATCGTGATTTAACTAGTGTGGAATATAAAAGGGGAAAACCATAAGCATTGGGAGTATGGTGTTGAGCGTGCCATGGAGGATCTGAAGGTGCAAACCGGACAAAGGCAACCGCAACCAAGACAAGAAATCGAGTAAAGCGGTGGTGATCTATTTTCTTGTTGCGACAAATAAGTTGAGCGGAATCTGAAAGAGTATCGCCTGCAGTGCGGCGCCGTATGTCGCATCTGCGAGAATTTGACGGTGCTGCGATGGCGATGGCTGTCGTGGCGTGAAGCAGATCTAGGAGGGTAGACGGTGGCGGCGGGCGCGGTGGACGAGACGGTCAGAGGAGCGGGCGCCCGGCAAGGTGGACGACGGCGGATGAAGCGAGAGGACGGGATGCAAGGATCCCGGTCCGAAGCCGTGGATGAGAGAGGTCGATCTCTTGTAATGGACGGTGGCGTGGGTATCGGCTCCGGCATGGTGGAGGAGGACGGCGGTGGATGGGGTGTGTAACGGCGGACGGAGGAGGGTGGGGTGGAGAGGGTGTTTTGGCGCCCACGGAGTACGAATGGGGAAAACGGAGGTAGAGAGGAAGGGGGGAACCATGTATTCGGGGCGCGTTTGTCTAAAATGCGAGGAAATTTACAAACTTACCCCCGTTTCAAATTTCTACTACATCACAGCAACATTAGTCGGTTGGGGATAGGACGGTAATCTCGCATACACCGAATATTTGCCGACGAGAGTTTGTTTTTGGCGCCCACCGTGTATGAATATGAATCGGAGAGGGAGTCGATTACGGCCGAGGACACACTATGTTTCGGCGCCCACCGTGTATGAATCCGGGTGATAGGCAGTTACGTCACGTTTGGGTGAAATTACAAACCTACCCCTATCCAAACCTATAGAAATCCAGCAGATAGGCTTTGCGTGGCGAGGGATAGGCGAGTGATTTCCATCTCGCAGATTTTGGTTTCGCCGTTATCGCGACTTTCCCCGCTTCGTTCAAATTTTGCAGAGTGCATGTTTACCGTGCCAACTCAATTCGAATCCGTTTGTATTCTATTTGTTTTTCAAGGGATCCATTTTCAATTGGAATTACATTCTATATACATCATTTTTTATATATACTTTCAAAAGCACAACACCATTTATACATAAATATGGTTTACAAATGGCATGATCTCAGATTCATAAGGTTGGATCCATCAATTTGGATTTTCAAATATTTGAAACCACTTTATGCTGAAATCCAATGTATGCATTCCTCGCTAACTGTCTCCAATTAATGTGTGTTTCATGCGGGATTTTTTTTACTTCTCAAACATGTATAATGTGTTTCACACACGCAACATATAGCGTAATCCCGTCTAGACATTAATTGCATATAAACCATGCATTGTTTCTAATTGAAGAATCTATGGATCACCAATATTGATAAACTATATAACATTACACGTGTGCCAGAATTCAAATGAATATGCATGTTTGATACACCAATTTGCGTTATGATATTATCGATGTCGTGATCTCCAGTTTAAATATTTGAATCCCCTTTTCCAGATATTCGTCTCATATAGCTATCACTCATGCTTATGTAGGACTATCTCTCTGGACCTATACGCGTTCATCGTCTCTCAGGTATCTCTCGTGCTACATGTATGTCGACACTGATCTTTTATCTTCGTAACACATTGACGGTACTCTCTCCCTCGACCTTCATCACTCTATATCTCTCTAAGTATATCTCACTCCCTGCTATGTGTCTCTAACTATGATTCTCCATGTGGAATCTCTTTCTCTCACACAAACACAAAACTTTGTCTCCCGGGGTCTCATTTCTCTCTACTATTCCCATGTGTGCCACTCAGACACCCCTCATACAGAGATGTCTTTCGCTCCTTAGATATGAGAACCCACGACTCTTCCTCTTCAATATCTCTTTCTCACACACAAACACAAACTCTGTCTCCTGTGGTCTCATATTTCTCCATTGTTCTCTTGTATGTCGCTCACACACCCTCTCTCCCTAAAGATATCTTGCGTTCCCTCGTATGTCTCTCTAGCTATCACTCTCATTGTGAAATATCTTTCTCTCTATGAGACACAAAACTCCGTCTCTCTGGATCTCATTTCTCTACGATATATGTTTGTATGTGACTCACACGCACCTCTCTCTATCTCTCTCACACCCACACACAAAACCCAGCCTTGATCCACTCGACTCCTATCTCTAACGCACGTAGCTAGCATCTTTATCTTTCTATTTATCTGTTTCTCCATCAACCTTCTTTCTCGCCCTCACTCTTGATTCCTATCACGCACACTACATATGTTTCTCTCTACATGCAGTCAAGTGCCCTCTCACACACATATATAACTTCACCCTTTGAACCACCCGACGGTCATCTCCAACACCCAAACTAGCGGATGTCCCTCTAGCTAGCATCTCCATATCTGTATCTATCTGTAGTTTCTCCGTCAACATTTCTTTCTCGCACGGAGTCTTGCTTCCTATCACCCACACTATATATGTCTCTCCATACATATGCATTTATGGGTTGGTCTCTTTTGCACAATCGTACGCCTCACTCCCTCTCGCCGCCATAGATGCATGCTCCAGCCCACGCCACTATCTCTTAAAGACAAAAACACATGCTCAATTGTCGGGCCTTCTTCCTGCATTCTCACATGCATGCATATTGTCATACCGATCCGTCTCTCCCATGTCGTTGATCTTATGACTTATGTCTTCTTTCTTTTACCTCGATCATGCTGCACACACACACACACATCCCACGTATACATGTATACCTCTCACACATGCACGTTCAAGGTCTCTATGTCTCCATACGTAGTTAATTACCCTCAATCCTAACGCCACATTGGATCTTTCTCCTCTTTTGTGCACATTACTTCCGCCTGGATGGGTAAAACACACACTCACACTTAACAATCTCCTTCTAGCTCCCCCGCCTCTCACTCTTCCCCTATATCCCCGAAACCAATAAGACCATCCCTTTGTTTAATTCCGCCTACATGCACCATCGATATATAGTAGTCTTCCTCGGTGTCTCTCGAACAAACACGTTCTCTCAAGTCGACTCCTCTCACGCCGCACACACCTTCTCTTCCCTCTCTCACGGGCATTTTCTCTCTCGCACCCCATCGTTGGTGGCCTCTCGCCATACACATCACCTCTCTATGATGAAAGCCATGCACACTTAAATTACATCCGCCATAGAGGACCCCGCGACACACACACACGCACACACACACACGCACGGACGTACCCCCCCCCCCCCACACACACACAAACACACACACACACACACGCACGCCCCCCCTCCCACACAAACTAAGACTCCATCTCTCTCTCTCTCTCACACACACACAAACTAAGACTCCATCTATCTCTCCTCTCTCTCTCTCTCACACACACACACCCACACACACACACTAAGACTCCATCTCACACACACATGCTCTAGGCAGAGCATTTGTTCCTACCACCCTTCATCCAACCTTACCCGTATGATAAACAATCACCTTTATTTACTTGCATAACATGGACAAATTCCACTTTACTTTAGTAGTCAGCAAACTTATCATTTGTACCCTTATAAAAAACGAGTTGGTGGTGATGGTGTGCCTGCCATCTTGTAATACATAACGTATGATCTATATCTGAGGATAGAAAGCAAACTATGATAATTTTACAAAAGATACCTGCACCGCTCTCCACACATTATCTCCCGCAACCTCATTGCTCAGCAATTAAAAAAGGAATAAGTCTCTGGAACAGTCTAGCATGCATGGTGGCATTGCCTTTTGCCGGCGCAAATCCATCCCCATGCCTCTGCCCATTCCGATGACCAGTCACCACCACGCTCCACTCCTCCTTGCCTTGTCTCTCATCTTTCATTTTTTCGATGACATTCTCGAGATACCAGTTTTCCGATAAAATTCTCGAGATATCATTAGTTTTTACACATGGGATTACTCCTGCATGGGTCAATCACAACAGGTGTTCTGTAAAAAATGCATATTGATGTTCCGTGCAATGCACGAGAATCTTGCTTGTAACTATATAACACAAATCACGAGCAGGAAGTGACATTTTTTTGACACAACCACGTTAACATGGCCACGTAAATCACTAGCTAAAGTAAATACCATTATACTTATATCCGGTGCAAAAGGTTGAGTACATGTCCGAAGAGTAGAGTCGCACACACGCACTGCCTCTCGTAATCTCTCTCTCACACACACACACCCAGCCACGTGACGCCCACTTAAGAAGACACGTATGTTACAATTTGTGCACCCGTGGGTACACGTGATGCTGCGCATTTATTTAAGCCGGAAGGCGAACCCAAACAGTAGCTGCATTCATTCCCCTCAGCCCGCCTCTTCTCTGGTCGCCGTCGCCCGGTAGGCATGGGCCGGCCAAAGGTAACAACATATGCCATACTCCCGCCGGAGCGGCGCTTTAATATGGAAATTTTAGTGGTCATGCATGCATCTTTTTGTGCTAGCACTCCTATATAAGGGTTGACCGGTCGCTTCCCGGACGTCTTGTGGCGGTGGAAGAGGAAGGAGAAGGGAAGCGGCTGTGGAGTAACATTTTTTACCACAATTTCTTAGGAAACTGAGTGCAATAATTGAGTAGTTTTGCAAACTACCAGTACTAAACCTGAAATGGTTCAAAACCTATACTCCCTTGCCAGCGCGCGCTTCCCGTGTGAAACGGTCAGCGTCGCCCTGGAGCATCAGTGCCGCATTAATGCCCGGCCAGAAAGGAGGCGACCTCTACTAGCGCCGGCTTTGAAGTGGCGCGATGGCCGAGAGAGCACCGCTTCCCGGTGCACGCGACTGCTCCGCGTCGAGACTGGCCATAGGCGTTGTTTGGATCCATGGGTTAGAGTTAGTTTGAGCTAGTTGGGGCTCAAATAGCCCTAAAGTATCCAAGCATGAGGGTTTAAATTGGAGCAAGTTGCACCGAACCCACCAAAAAAACTATCCCACCCAAGAGGTGCTAGCGGAGATAGTTCTCATTGGGACCACTGAAAAATCACTTTTCTCTCTCCATGAAGTGCATTTATTGTCAATCTAACCTGTCACCCAAACACCTCTTTGGCTATAGTTAGTTCAGGGTTAGTCATGAGTTAGTCTAACCTCTAGCTAAGTTAGAGTATCAAGCGAAGCGTATAGGACATGCAAGTTGCTCAAAGCATGCGAGCAAATTAAATGACGCGAAAGGATTTTTTTTCTTTTTGAAAACGGAACGTTAAAGGAATTTTTTTTAGAATGCTCTTGGCATGTCGCTAACATGTGATAGTTAACCGACCTCAATAGACGGCAGAAACGCCAGCCCGCCGCACTTTGATAGAGACAAGGAGGGAGAAGCGATACAGGCTGCTGGATTACTAGAGATAGGTGTCGCACGGAAGCCAAGAAATATGGTGATAGCGTGGGTTAGCCCTATACTAGTATGATGTAACTACACCGGGCTGCCGTGTTTCGTACTCTTCCAAATTAATCGTGGAGATGATTGGTTAATTTTATATCGCTGAATAATATTAAATATTATGAGTGCAGACGCTCCACCACCAGGTTCCTTGCTCCGTCTCGGTCGTTCGGAATCTATGTTCTTCCACTCTATTTTTTTAACGTGAGCTTTGTTCATCCTTTTGCCAACACGCGAGACATCTAGCATCAAGGTGCACGTGTTATGCAAGGATCGTTCCATCTATATGAAGAACACGTGGGACTGGAACTACTGAGGCGAACATGTACCTGTGGAGTGGACGTACGAACCTGAGTAATGTAGCGTAGTAAGTGAAGTAGAAAGGCACAAATGGTATGAACATGCATGGCATATAGGGTGTGTTTGGTTGCGTTCTCGTCTCAGCATAGTTGTTCCCTCTTCATGCATGCTCAACTCAACACCCCTCTTCATGCATGCTCTCTTCATGCATGCTTCTAGTGTATTTGTGCTAAACTAGTGTGGACTCATGCACCCTCCATACACTCTACCAAACACCCAAAAGTAGGTCGAGAAGGGAACTCTTGGGCGGCATTTGTCTCTTACTACGTACTACCACTAAATGTTGTACGCGCAATGCACGGTGATGTTATGGAGTACGTGCCTAAGTACTCTACTACTACTATATTAGTTGGAGGTACATATTAACTTTTATATTTGTTTACGTGTATGCCCCGTGACCTTCCAAATAGACGTGTCTTTGTCTCCAGGTCGCACTTTGTATCATTCATACCACTAAGTACTACTACGTGTGGTCTCCGACCTAGAAGTGGAAGAAGTGGAGACGCTCTACCATGCTATTTTTTTACGCTGGGCTCTACCACGCTGTTCATGTCCCACTCCTTTCGCTCACGCAGGGACATCCAAAGACGCGTCGTGTTTGGCACCCTTCGTCGTAAGAGTTGAAACGCTAGCATTCATCATAAATAAAAAATAATTATAAATCGGTAGTGATACTATTTTTTTGCGAACCGATCAGCAGTGATACTATACCACGCGGTTTCCTTGCTCCTCGATATCGGAAAGAATACTTCAGTTCGCCAACATGTGGGACGTTGACCATCTTGGTCCACTTGCCATGCACGCAGAACTCCAAGGGAGTCACCCAGGTCGTCGCGCCACAGTAACAATGACTAATGAGACGTCAAATCACAGGCCCACTTCCCACTTTGAAGTTGCTCGGACGAAGGAACCATCATGACTTCGTTGAATTCCGCTTCTTGAAGAAAACTACTGCATCAAAGAAGATCGCTAGCTACTGATAGTTACTCCAACAGAGGCCTCCTTTCGTTCATAGGATAGGAATATGAAAATCATAGGAAGTGAGATGACATGCATCTCAATTCCTATAGAGAAAGAGATGCCATTTGATGCTTAGGGTAGGATTTTTTTCATTTAGTCTAGGCTAATGTACTGGTAATTTGCTCTAAAAACTACAGTAGTAACTAGTACTAGTATTGGTACATGCTCGTACTGCATACGCACACACACACTAACTACTAGTACTACTACTTCTCACATCTTTGGCCAGACGCCGTCGTTCTCCTTCCCGGCTTTGTCGGCGACACCCCACCGTGCTTGGATCTCCGCCGACCTCTCTGCAGTAGCGCGTGCGTCCTTTTCTTTCTTGCGGCAGCAGGCCTCTCTTTTCTTGAGTGCTTTCTGACTTTTCCGCTCCCTCTGTGCCGCTTTGGCCGCCTCTTGCTCTACCGCCCATTCGGCCTTGGCATATTCAAATTTCTCCCACATAGTTGTGAGGTCGCGAGCGGTGATGAACTCGGCACGGCGGGATGCCATCGCTTCCCTACCATTTTGTGTGCGGTCGTGGGCGGCGAGGAACTCGGCGCGGCGGGATGCCATCGCTGCCTTACCGGTTAGTGTGCGGCGCGGTGGCATGAACGACGCTTGGTGAGAGCTCACGAGGTGGAGTGGCGGACAACCATATAGTGCATTGGTTTTTCAAGAGCTCAAGGACGGAAGACGAAGCAAATTTGGATTCCCCTTCAATCCTGGTCATTTATTACCGAGTAAAATGCATTGGCGGTCATCGAACTTGTCTTGATAGCTCACTTTGATCATTGTATACGAGATATGGTGATTATACGGTCACTGGCTCAGCGTATAGCTCCGTATTTGTCTGGTTGACCAGTCAAACAGTCCGCATGCGCCTCATCAGCTCGTGTTCTTTATCTATCTATCTATGCGGGCCTACCTGTCAGTGAAGAAAGAAATAAAAACCAAAATTATGCGTATGTGACATTACTGTTTAGACGTTTGCTGGAGGCCTCCGCGAACACCGAGCATGTATTCACCTGGCTCAACACCAACGGTCATACTCGTGACTCGGTGCCTTGCTCATGTATATCGTCCATCACAACGACAATCTATAAAACAGCCTAGCTAGAGAGGGTACTATGGTGCGGAGTATGTACTATCATGAGCAACCGATCATAGTGCCACCGCACTGCAGTGTGTGTCAGATCGATTCGTCCATTATTCATAAGTTATGTATGGTTGTGTGGTGTCTAATGGTGGTCATCGAATGCTAGCTGGCGACAAGAGCGGTTGCATGGACGCCTGGTTGTCAATACGTGCCGCATACGCTTCAAAGGCTCGTCATCCATGAGTTCACATTTTACCACCATGCCAGCGTCTGACCGCCCTGGCCTACCGAAACCCCTTCCATCGCTAGCGAGCGCTTCCCACCTGAAACGATCACCGTCTCTCCAGAACGTCAATGCCGCATTCACCATCCTTAACTGCAGGTGCAGTTGGTGTGTCACTGACATGCGGGCCTGATGCCCGTTGGGCCCACATGTTAGTGAGACAACGCACATGCGGTTAAGTCACTGAAGCAGCGTCCGCATTCACGCCCGACACGACCTCTCATTGGCGCCGGCATTGCAGTAGCGCGCTGGCCGAGAGAGCGCCACCCGCGCGGCATCCCGGTGCAAGCGACTGCTCCGCGTTAATGACGCCACGGCTGCCGACAAACCTACTCCGCTGCCAACCGTCCATCCGTCTGCCGCGGCTCATTGCCATTCGCCCGCTATATTAACTTGAGCCCCAGCTCCCAGCCATAGCCAAAGACCCACACTCATTCTCCTCCAGTCCCTTCCTTTAGTTGGCACCACTCCAACCATGGCCTCCAGGCACTCCAAAGATCTCTTGGACGTACTGTCGCAGGAGCAGACGAAGGACATCGGTGGCTCCTCTCTGGGCGCGCTCCAAAGCTCTCTTGGGCGTACTCTCGTAGGAGCAGACGAAGGAGATCGCCGGCTCCCCCCCCACCGGCCGCCCTCCGCCGCCACGACCACGAAGCCGGCAGCGAGGAGGAGTAGTACACGGTAGGTCGCCACCGCTCTGGTACTAGGAAGGCCACCGCTCCTCCACTCAGTCGATGCCAAGCTTGGTGGGATAAAAATAGACGGCCGATTAGCCACTTGATGGCGACGTGGAGGCGGAAATCTTCATAACCTTGTGCTCCGGAGGAGGAGGTTATCGAGGCGGATAAGGAGGAGGCAAAGGCAATGGCCGGCTTTCTCGGGTTCATGGTCGGACATGGTGGTTGGGGCCCAGCGATCATTTAGATTAGGTTTACAATAGGTTTTAGTACGGTTTGTGCGAAATATGTAATGAATTTCATCCAGTTTATAGGAAAAGTTCTCGAAATGTAATGAATTTCATCCGGTCAATTTGAAATTTGCTTTGTTTGCACGGATTTCATCCGGCTAGTTCATATAGTTGTCGAAAGGTATGCGGGCAGCATCGGATGGCATCCATCAGTGTCCTCGGACAGATGCCGGTGTAAATTTGTGGGCCAGCGCTGGAGATGCCCTAACTATCATGCTATAATCGCTAACAATCCTCCATTATTTGGCAGGAACAGTTATCCCTCGATCAAAATCAGATCCATGGTGTTTCGCACTCCTCCTGCGTAAGAGTGTAAACTCTTGCTTACATAAAAATGGAGCAAGTGGACGGCACTATAGCACGCCATATCACTTGAACTAGCCCGCCTAACGAGCGGGAAAGCACCGCCCTCGTCATTTTGTTCTGGATTTCTATCGATCGATCGCGCGAAAATGTTACGCTTTGCAAGTTCTAAAGGAAAAGGCGGCACACTTACGACTTGTACGTCATAACCTCGACAGTCCGGCTCGCACGACGCTCACGGAGGGGACATGCGTTGTCTTGCAATTTCAACGACATGTGGGACCGTAATTGAATAAACCGTCGACACCGAAATCTAATCGCTCGTGAGCGTCGGTGAGAAGAGAGAGACGGGGGAGGGAGAAGAGATCGCCCGCCCGTCGCGCATGGACTACAACAAATATATGGTGATAATGTGAGGTGGGCCATGCAGGAGTCCGGACCGCCTCGAGCCCGCTCTCACCGCCTGGCCCCTCAAGACGCTTGACTGCCCGCCGCATGCATGCATAGCAAGTAGTACTCCTTATGTGGAGGAGAGAGAGGCATTGACAAAGTCAAGGAGTGGGCTCTGCAAGAGCCCGTCTTTACACATGCTCCTAGGTATAAAAAAATAATTCTAAAAAAATCATAAAAACAATTGTGTCTTAAAAAAGAAAGTAAAAAACATTTGAGAGGAAATAGATAGAGGGAAAGTGAGAAAAGCTGTAACCTAGGCATTACATGAGGAAGGAGGGAGTGGTGCACATGCCAAGTTCACTGGGCTGCAGTGTTTCACACTCTTCCGTAGAATAAAGGAGACAATAGCTTTCATCAAAAATAAACAATGAATACTGCTGCTCGTCCTCTATATCGAAAGAATACTTTCATTCGCCGACATGTGGGACATCGACCATCCTGGTCCACCCGCCATGCACAAAATTATCTGGTCTACCCGGTCGTATCGCAGGCCCAACCTTTCCCAATCGTAAGTTGTTCGGACGAAGGAACCATCATGACTTCGTTGAATTCCGCTTCTTCAAGAAAACTTACTGTACTGCAATAATCGCTGCTACCACACGCCAAGACCGGACGGCACTGTACCACGTCATATCACTTGAAACCCACTAGGCCAAACTAGCCCGCCTAGGTCATCTATTTTGGAGCGGAGATGCGTCTACTGACCTTTGCTATGATTTTGTGTTGCACGTTCGTTGTACTTTTGCTATGATTTTCCTACCCTATGAACCAAATGAGGCCTAAATGTATGTCGACTATTGTCTGATCGATCGCTAAGCCTACAATTTTAGGAGCTAGGGCTATTGGTCGATCGACGAGGGATAAGTATAAGTGTACCACGAGCTCATCAGCCCCAACGTTTCTCTTCGGTGAGTGTTTTGCAAGTATTATAGCTCGCACAGTAGCTAGCCTACTAACACCAAGAATCATCAAACAAGCCCTGCTGATATGATAAACAGTTAAAACTTACATCTAAGCATGCCATATATTACATCAAAAGCTGGTGAGGATACATTTGTTTCCATAACTCGGAGAGGGTTCGCATGATTCATCGCATGATTCACTATCAAACAAAATGGCAACATCCGCCCACACAAGACAGTGCACTAGCCCTAAGATGGTTTGATAACACGCATCATTTTGGTAATTAAACACAGGGTAATGCAAACTACCCTAAAGGATTAGCGCGACCAACTATTTCTTGTCATCGATCTCTCGGGCAATGACCACAGCACGGACAGCGGCATGGGAATCGATTTCTGGGGTGATGTCCGCAGGACTGACCGTGACATCAAAATCGATCTCTGGGGCGATGTCCACAGGATGGACAGCGGCATCGGAATCGATCTCCGGGGCGATGACAACAGGACGGGCCACGACATCGGAATCATCAAGGACGTCCATCGACACCTGCACAACCCTAACATATTAGCAAGCACATTGCAAATAATCAAAAACCACAACTATGGTAACAAGCCATTATTTTTTACCTTGTGCAGCTCACCGGGGGATCTCATCCCTCCGGGGGCCATCTCCTCGTCCTCGATGGGGGCCATCACCTTGCCAGGGGAATACTGCTTCTCAACGGTGACTATCTCCTCAAACTCGGTCTTGAGCCTCACATAGGTGGCAATCGAGTTCTGGGGTAGGCACGGTGGGGCCCTTGCTGTTCTTCCAACTTTCTTTGAGGAGTTCGTCCGCCAACGTCCTCAACTCTTGGGCGGTGCTTGTTTCTTGGAGTTCTTCGTCTCCATGGGTTGGCCCGCCAACATGGTCAACTCGTTGGTCGGTGCTCGCTTCACGGAGATCGCTGTCTCCGATGGGTTGTCCGCCGCAACTCTTTGCCTAGTGCTCCAGGATCCATCAATGAACTGACAAACAAAAAGCAATCGAAAGGAAACCACAATCGCAATGAAAACGGGAAAAGAATAGGATGTGAGAATCGGTCGGTGCTTCGCAAAAAGAAGATTCTTGGAATGAAAATATAGTAGCATAACTGATTCGCCCACCTTTCCTTAGTCGGCATGTAAGAAAAATGGCATAAGTGAGTAGCACAGGTGAGGTTTTCTTCAAGAAAGGGAAGAAAGGGCTTGAATGAGCGCCCAGTGAAATGATGGTTGCTTCGTCCAGTCCAACTTGGAGGCCACCTTACCACTGCTGGTAAAGGTGTGGGTTTTGTGATATGACGGGTCATGACGTCCACACCGGGGTGACAGGTGAGTCACGACTGTAGCACCTCGCTGTGATTTGGTGGATGGCACGCAGGCCCGGATGCTTTGAAATGTCCCGCATGTAGATAGAGCGGCTAGTCATATAGGAGTTCTCAATATTGTGCACCGCGACCAAGGCGGAGAGGAAAACAAGAGAACTGCGTAATTAATGCATGAGTATAATTAGGGTAGTTTTGTAAAGTATGAGATACATTCCTCCAATCGCAAAATGCCTTGGCTCATGAGATTTGAGATTTGAGCCCTATAAACCGGAAGGGAGGGAGTACTGCACATGGTGTAGTCTAGTCACTTGTTGAAACCTCTAGAAAGGCAAATACTCTTTTCCGGTTTACAGGGCTATATTACTCCCTCTGTCTAGGTGTGTAAGTCATCTTACGAAAACCAAATAGTCCCAAAACACTTAGGAGCGGTGCATTAACTTCTACCTTGTTTCTTGTTTCTTGACATATCAACCAATAAGAGATGAGAGGTGTGCATGCTTTACATTGTGACCCCTGGAGGAAACAGTGCTAAGCGCGTGGACCTATGCAGAATGAGTATCAACCAATGGATAATGGAGTTTAATTGTTAAATAATAGCAATTTTGTCTCATGCAAGAGTCTGGCTAGTACTCCAAGGAACCGCACCACGCAGCTGCTCAGAATCGCCACCATCAGGTTGCGCTTGGCTCTTCGCCTCTTCGAGAAGACGAACAATAATGATGTTACTCCTACTTCTACAGTATCGAATCCACTTGTGCATGTCCGTCCACCTCATGCGGGAGGGATAGCGTGTAGCGAAAGCTTCTACTTACTGCTCCTGCCTTTGCGTCTATGACAGTTGGGCCCAACAGGTGGTTGGCCCTCTCATCATGCAGCAAAGGCAGTGCAATAAGGCACCGAGCTCGATCCATGAGGGAGAGGGCGTTGTAGTAATCAAATTTCTCGGTCTTGTACGAGTTGACGAAGATAGGGGTTGCTTGCTTGCTAGGGTTGCTCACTACGTATATATAGGCCGGAGCCTCCGCGCTTGCTTTCTAGGGTTGCTCTATTCACACACTCTCATCCTCTCCAGATCTAAACAAGATAGGGGTAGTAACACTGTCTTTCTCCCTTCAAAAAACACTGGCTTTCTATCCTCACCGCTGGTTACAAATCCGGACGTATCCCCCTCCGCCGGTGAAGGGGAGGAGGGGCAGCATTTAGGCCGTCGTCAACAGCGAGGGAGGAGACCCACTGCCGGCCGCACCGTTATCTCTGGCCGAGCGCCGGCGCGGGAGGTCCTCCGATCCCTTCGTCGTTGCCTGTGGGCGGATCTGGCCTCCCGCCGCCCACCTATCCACATCCCGACGACCTTCAGGTATATCTTCGTTCGAAACCGCCTTAGCTCTACTTCCCCAGCTCGCTACGTCGCTGCATGTGCATCATTTTCTACCTCTCAGCCCCTCTCGATCGGATGGTCCAACGTCACATATTTTTTTTCTTCTATTGTTAGAGGTAAAGCTACTTCATGGAGTCGAATCTTGTACTCCCTCCGTCCGAAAATACTTGTCATTGAAATGGATGTATTTAGATGTATTTTAGTTCTAGACACATCCATTTTGATGACAAGTAATTCCGGACGGAGGGAGTACTTGATTCAAACAAGAAATAAAGTGGGGGTGGGGGAATTTAGTATGTACATCGGACTTGGTACAAACAGGAAGGAAAGGGGTGAAAGTAGTACAGATCGTCATCCAACCGGTCTCTTGGTCAAAAAGGGAAATATATGGGTAACGTTGTACACAGTGGTATGACCAGGACTAGATTTGCTATCCACACATAGGAGTAGGTGGCTAGAGTGAACAAAAATGGGACCAACCCAGATATGTTTCTTGGATGTTTGTTTCTCGAGGCAACAAACTATGAATCACCACTTTATGCCCCTGTTTACGTACATGGTCTTTGATCTTTGGTGCACCCACTGTCCCATGCCCTTATACCAAATATTTAGGCTCCGTTCGGAATAAAGGGGCAGAAAACATAGGTCTTGATGAAAATAGAGGAATAGGAAAGGAATGTAGGTATAAAACTATGGAACAACGAACCGGAGGAAACTCTCAAGAGAATGTGTTCGGATGGACTACTTAAATGTACAGATTTGTTTTTTAGAGTAGCATGCTTGGCAAGATGAGATGCTATTTGTTTATTCAGCTGCACAGTGACTACTCTTGTCCTCACCTCACGTACCACACATAGGTTGATTTTTTATTCCGCAACACAACACAAGAACTTTGTCTAACGCATGGCAGCGAAGCGTCGCCTCGGCTTCCGCCCAAAAATGAGCAGCGCGTGGATGTTTCTAATCCTATGGAATCAAGATTACTGCGGACCAGCTTTCCTATGAAACACTTCTCACCTTTCCCGTGTTCAACGGTTGGAAGGGAAAAGAATACCGTAGGAATTGTGTTCCTACGAAAATCCTGCACCAAACCTGTGAACCGAACGCAGCCTTAGCTGTTCTTAATCTAATGTCCCTGGTAAAAATGAAGCCATGCCACTGTTATAAGCCATGACAAGTTTAGCCAATTTTTTTTGCATGTAATTGTTTGAGACTCTGACTATTTCCTCTATGCCTTTTTGTGCAAATAGGGATATCCAATTCACCTGGTTGCTGTTGTGACCTTTTGGTGCACTGCACAAAACTCTTCAAAGAAGTGACTTTTGTGTTGTTTAACTGGAATGTCAGAATGGAGCAGTTGGTTCATTTTGGTGGAACTGCACAAAGGGAGATCTGTGTTCCAATCCTCATCATCCATATTGGCGCCATAACCTTCCTTTAGGTAAGAATGATATTTAATGCATGTGTTCATCTCTATTTTCCGAATGCCATGAGAAAATAATGTTGTTTTTTACTAGTACACTTGTACTCCCTCACTGACAAAACCAATTCTGAATTAGAAGGCCAATCATGTACTTGGTTTCACCAACTGGTGAGGAGAAAGAGAAACAGAGCATGAAGAGGAAGAAGAAGAAGAAGAAGAATAAACAGTGCCAAGGCGATCTTGCTGAAGCCAGAGGCCTCAGTCGAGGCCATTCAAGGGCTCCGGCAACGACTACCTTACATGTGAGACGATCCTCTAGGGAGCCCTTCCACTTCTGCTGTCTCACTTAATTAATTAGGAGTACTTAAGTACCACTAATTTATTACTGCCTAATTTTCCTGTTGGAGTTAAACAAATCTTTAGTAGGCCCCTATGTTGAATCATGTACGTGTGTATGTTTGTCTATGGAGGTGAATCATGTGGTGGAGCAGGAGGGAATATTATTAGTGTCATGACATAATAGTGCTATTGTTTTGCATGTCAATTTATTGCCATTGGTTCAATGAGGCAATGTTTTGCGTATTGTCCATCATGAATTTGATGCTACTGTTTGAGTAATATGCTAATGTATTCCTATCCTTTCTCACTAAGCTAATGAAGGTTTCACCTTGTTCCTACTTGTGCAAACAGGGATCATGTTGTGCCAATCATACATGTTAGTGAAACTACACAAGACAATACAATGAACTGTATCCCAAAGATTGCTTTAACTCTGCTGGAAGTTCTTGATAATCTTCGATATAATCTCAAAGATCGGTAAACAAGAGTGATTTCAACCATACATTTGAAGTGCACAAAAATATATACTATTGTGTGATTCCAGTGAGTGCTTTATCATCTCTTATGGGACTACATGAATAAGCTTTTTTTCTCAAAGTTGGTAATGGGCTTAAGGCCTTCATCCATATTAGTTTGTTGTCATCTCTATTTGTATCGTGCTACTATCATGAGAAACTCCTTTATCTTTGCACGTTAAAGTTTTGCAACCTATGATAAATGGCAATGCTTTGAGTGTTGAATTGAGCTAATTGGCACTGATTAAATAAACTAATACCTCTTTTTAAGCAAGACTGCTATGTTGCTAACTTTACCCATTAAGATAATGAGGGTGCTTCTATTTGTTAGTGTATGTTTTATCAACTAGTCCCACTATTACAGTAATCTCACTCTCTCAATATATGTGCCAACAGGATGCTCGATTTTGGTGGAACTGCACAAAACTTTGGGTGCTTCATTGCCTCGGCGACTTCCGTCCTTTCCTCGTCACCGCTAAACTCCGCATGCTTTCTTCCTTTGCTGTCACCGCTGGCTTATCTCGGCTTCAAGTCAAAGGAAATAGTAATCGATATGCTACCTCACACAGGTTGGTACTGGTCTTTATCCTGATTATTGTTCCTGTCATATGTATTGGTAATTTGGTATTGTGCTACTGTTTGCCGATTTCATAAAGGAGTAATTTGGAGCCCGAACTCGCAGGCAAATCATTACATCGGGTGATTTCAGTAGAACTGCATAAAATGATCAGATGGACAGGTACTTATGCTGCTGCTATGTACTCCAAAGTTCACTCAGACAAGCATCGATGTTGACAAGAAGTGCCTATACTCATTCGAGTACCAACCGGCGTCAACCAATTGTCAAACTCCAAGTATTAGGAGAGTGAACGCCAAAAATATTGCTTGGTGCATAGCCCAGAAAAACGCAGTCCAGTCTTTGGTCCCAACTTGTGCCTTTTGGTTATCGGCACATATGGTAGCGAACTATATGGCATGGAGTCTAAAGATTCCAGAGAAGTTGGTTGACGCGTATATTCATCTGGCACTTAATCAGTCTGCACGCCAAGGATGCTCCATTTCCATTGACCTGCACAAAAAATTTGGGTGGTTCATTTTCTCAACCGCCTCCTTTCTCGTCTGCAATGTAGAATTTTGGCGAGATACAGGACCAAGATGAGCCAGTAAACTAGTTGGATGAAAGTAGTGGCCAAGTTGCTCAAACCTCCCTCGGCACGAGGCCACTATTTGAGGATAAACCTACAAGCAAAGTTCAGATTGTCTATGCTGCCTCTTATGTACTCGGAAGTTTACTCGTACAAGAACTAGTTTTAGCAAGAAGTACCTCCGATTGAACACCACTTACCAGTCTGTACCCTAGGTAATTAAAGTTCGTCCATGGATCATATTGGCTGTGATCTCAATCATTTCGATGCATAAACATACTGAACATGTGTATATATCTTTTTGTAAATTATGTATGAATATTGTCGTGTGATCTATCAATCATTTGGATGCATAGATATGCTGAGCTTGTGTATATATGAATCTTTTGAGTTGTTGATAGTGAATGTTGGCTATGGATATGAACGTGTCATGTGAAACTGAGTTTTATATGAATGTTTACCTTTTCTGTTGTATTTGTTTGTGAACTTGTTAGTATGACTACTGTGTGGTATAAAACGGTGTCTCTTATAAAATTAATGATGTGTCCAATTTATGTTTTCCCTTCTAACCACATTATATATATTTATATTATTACTAGTATCGTATATTTTATAGAGACTTATATATACATTATAAAAACATCCCACGTGTTATTAACTTATAAAAGTAAATGTTTAATGGAAGTTGGCAAGGAAAATCCTGGTTGTTTTTGACTCACAGGTGCAAAGAAAATCCTGGTGATTATGCATACAAAAGCTTGCGAAGATTTTAAGGACCAATTTAATAATAACGCTCATTTTTATTTTGAGAAATAACTCGCTAATTTCTTAATTATATATATAATGTGCCTCTCGGTTTATTCTTTGATATTAATTGCTCCTTCTAACATAACATTATATATATAACGAGCCCACCTAATACGTGTATTTCAAGGAAGTGCAAATGGGTTGGGATTTCTTAGAAAATATAAATGGGCCTGATTGACGCGAAATTATTTGTTCACCCAGCCCAGCAAATGGACTGTACATTCTAGAAAACATGGGTTAAATATATACCACATTTTTGCAGGCTGACATGTGGGCCAATAGGTCGAAGCCTTCGCAGGGCGTTGTCAACTTGGTCAACAAATGATTGTGTCATCCACAGCCATTGGATTTATATCCAACGGCCGGCATGCACCTTCAATCTCTCGTCTTCTTCCTCCAGCGTTGCCGGGACCGCCTGGTCCGGCCTCCGGCGGCTAGCGGCTCTGCTTAGCACGCATCGCTGCGAAGCGCTACCCCACCGCCGGCCAGGCTATCCCAACACCCCTCGACACCTCCTGTTATTCTCCACAGACTACAGCCCCACGCCGTAACAGAACCAGTTATAACCCTTCCCCTCCTCTCAATCTGCGACTCCACTGCCGCGTTTTCCCATCCCCGAGTCATTCCCGTCCAGGGCCTCGCCGTCGTCCACCGCCTCGCTGCGTTCGGTGCGGCGTGGTCAACAAACGAGAGTCATCGAAAGAGGACTGTACGTGGAGAGCCTGACGGCTGGGACCCATGAGGTCCATGGTCGCACGCAAGGAAAGTTCCTCCTTATTAAGATGGAAAAAAATTCCTCCACCTGACAGCTGGGACCCACCGGCTGTATCTTCGCACGGAAGGAAGTGCCTCCTTGTTTTGCGAAAAAAATTATTCATCCCATTGATACCGGGACCCGCCGACGGTGGTGACTTGTGGGCCTACTAAGCGGACGTGTATGCACGGCTTTGTCAACTTAATCAACAAATGATTCTAGCAGCTGGACCGTTGGATGTTAATCCAACAGCCGTGCTCCTTCTTCAACCTCTGTTCTTGCTCCTGTCTCTCGTGGGCGGCACCGCGGCTGTGCTGCCGCGCACCGGAACCAGTGAAGTTCCCACTCCTCTCCATCTGCGACTCCAATGCCCCGTCTTCCCCATCTCCGGGTCATTACAGTCCGGGTGCGCTCGGCACGGTGTGGTCAACGTGGTCAACAACCGAGAGTCATCGGAAGATGACTGTACGTGAGAGGCTGACAGTGGGGACGCACCACGCCCATGGACGCATGCATGCAATGGAACGCGGCTAGGTCAACATGGTCAAGGAACGACTTCCATCAAAAGTATACTGATGCGGAGCATCCCACGATCATCCCCATGCATCCACAACCGTCTCATCAAGAGCCAAGAGGACCCATGACACGAGCTAGAGCTAGAGCTCTCGAGAACGAGGTGACTTCCTTCCTTAGTGATATCACATATGATCCACTCGATACATGGCTACTACCTAAGTCCGATATGCTATGCATCATTAGGTATCAAGAGGAGCCTTCCGAAGATACACGTGAAGACGGACGAGCCGCCAAGTCCACGGATGAAGAGGACCACGGAAGTGGGAAAGTTCACCCTCCAGGCCCCGGACATCCGGCCAAGGTCCCGGACATCGGCCCCTGGAGACGCCAGCACCACACCCGAAGCCCAGCCAGAAACTCTACAGGGCCCGGACATCCGGCCTCCATGCCCCGGACATCCGGCCCCCCTGCCCGGATATCCGGCACCTGGCCCGGAAATCCGGCACCCCGCACACGAATCGGCAGGAGTGGCCGCACCAGCCCGGACATCCGGCCAGATAGCCCGGACATCCGGCGCCTCGCGAAGGCCCAGACATCCGGCCTTCCCTGCCTGCGTGCAGTGTATCCGGGACGAGTCCCATGTACCCCTTCGCCCCCTAGACTATATATATTCCACCCCCTTCCTCTTTCTAAGGTAGCATTGGATTAGCTCATATTTTGTGTGAGAGCCTTTGCTCATCCACTTGGCTACTTCTCCTCGGAGACCAGGACCTCTACGGAGAAGATCCCCAAGCGGATTCAAGACCCCTTCTAGTGTGGACCCCATCAAGGCCTCCTCACAGAGAAGAACGGCTACCGGTTGTATCGTTCCTTTGTTGATTTTGAATCTTGTGCCAATTTATGTGATCGGTGATCTAGCACTTGTGTGATTGTTCTCTTGTTGGTTTAGTGATTTCTCTCGCTTCCTCCGTGGTTCCCTCTTGTTCTTCCGCGTGTTCTTCATGATTCCCGTAGGATCCGCTCCAACGTGAAAGATCATCCACGAGGGTTCCGCCCTGCATCATCTTGGTATCATGAGCCACGTTGATCACGTTTTTGGAGCCCCTACCCCTCTTTTTCTAGCTTGATTTTGTTGTTTTTGTCCTAATTCCGAAAATTCCCCACAAAAATAGCCCCAATTTTTTTTTGTGATTTGTTAGTGTGATGAAGTTTTGTTGGATTTGATCCGCGGATTTCGTGTGTTGCAGGTAGATCTAGCATTCCCCCACCATTTCCACAATTTCCATCCATAAAATCGCCCGAATTTGGCCCCGGATTTGACCTCCCCACGTGGTGTTCATCAAGTTCATCCACGGACCCAGAGCCCGGACATCCGGCCCGACCAGCCCGGACATCCGGCACCCCGGACATCCGGCTTCCAGCCCGGAAATCCGGCTCCTGGCAGCAGCAATCCCCATCCACCACCCCGTTTACCGCCTAACTCTCGCCAAATTTTCTCCCGGTGCCCACATACACTTCCATACACCTCCACCACTTCCGCATAACACCACCATAGCCTTTCCCACTACCAATTCCAACAATGTTGCCAAATTTTGCTTTGAGAATTTGAGTTGGGGTTTCCGTATCCTTTTGTGTTTCGGCTATCTAGGTGCGATTCAACATCAACATCACCACCGCTCATCTTCGCCAAGGACGGTAACATCATCGACATCTTTCTCATTACTTGCAATTGCATTGATAACCATCATAGCCCATCTTTTGCGCTGCTTACCCATCGAGACTAGCCATTGAGTATTGCCGGCAACGTGACTTGTGCACATTAGTGATCATACTCCATAGCATACATACCATACCAAAGTGGTGCATACCTTAGCACCAACTTGTGTGTCACAAAGTTGTCATCGCATACACAATTGCTATCTTGGTTCGTGAAGTTTTGCATGAGAAAAGAGCTCAAAAGAGAAAGAGCCAATCAAGCTTTTAAGCAAAGAGAGAAAGATAAGCAAAGAGCTTATGAGAAAGAACCATAGCATCATACAACATTAAGATTGTCATACTTGATCATCTTGGATCAACACATCGAAACACCATACATATAGCATACTTGGGATAGAAGTCGTTGCATTTTTGCTTAGTAGGTTGTGCACAAGTTCGTATCCGCCTATTGTGCAATCGTGCTAGCGTCTCTCTAGTGTTGTGCAACAAGAGCATCTTGGTGAATTCCACATTTTGGCTCATCCTTGGTTGCATAACCCCATATTATCTATTTGCGTGTGTGTTTCCGTGTACCATATCTTGCTATTGGTCTATTTGTTGCATTTGCAAATTTGTGAATATTTTCCAACATTATTGAGTCTCACTTACAATTGCATCAAATTTTGTGCCACTATCCTAACCGAGCTCCACCATAAGCTTTTATTTGTGTAGGTGTGAGAACCGACAAGAATCGGTACCAATAGTGCTATTTCATTGTCCGCATTTGAGTGAACTTGATTCATCTTCAACATCGGTCAAAGGTACATTGGTATAAGTTCTTCTCCGTTCTACCACTCACATTTTGCTTGGAATGATGGATAGGCCAAGTACTTCTACCAACCCACTCTTCATCGAAAGCAAGACGGCGACATGTCATCATACGTCACCAAGAGCCACCTCTTTGGTGCACAACGAAGCGTTGCACCAAGAACAACAAGCAACGAGCGACCGTGATCGACAACCTCGCCACCGACTTGCGACTCTCCGAGCAACGTACAAGGGACTACTTCAACAACAAGTTCGACGCTCACAAGCAAGAGAATGATGCAAGAATGGACGAGATACGCGCTTTGATGAGAAACCGGCATCATTCAACTTCTTCATCATCAAGACGGAGCTTCTCGAGTCGACACTCCGACGACACCTTCTACGACTCAAGTACACCTACTTCAAACACTCTTCGTCGTGCCGCTCGTCAAGACCGTCATGCATCTCGCAACCCGCTACATGACAAGCATTCACAAGAGCAAGTTGATGATCAAGTTCCTCGTCCTCAATCAAACCAAGAGGCTTTTGCTCAAGCTCAAGAACGACAACATCTTCGTCGCCAACAAGAGGAAGAACGAAGCGTCTTCACCAAGACGAACAAGACGCCAAGGCTCAACGTCTTCAACAACAACAACGTGAGGCGCAAGCTCTTGAGGCGCAATGTGCCCTTCAAGAATCAAGTAGAGCCTTCGCCAACCGCAATCGCGAACGGCGCAATCAAGAGGAAGCCCTTCGAGAAGAAATCCAAGAGAGGAACTACCAACCTCATGTACAACGTCAAGTTCCTAAAGCCCCTCCACAAGCTCGGCAAGCTCCACCCCAACCTCAAGTTCAACAAGGGCAAGTTGATCATGGTCTTCCTCCACGCCAAGAGCAACATGAAGACGACATTATCCACGTCAAGGACGTCATCATCAACATCGCCAACAACACAATGAAGAGCAACGCCACGGCAAGCTAAAATTCACCATGCCCAAGTTCAAAGGAAACAATGACCCCAAGACTACCTCTCATGGGCATTGAAGGTTGACAAAATCTTCCGGTTGCACAACTACGATGAAGCGAAGAAAATCGCTATGGCATCACTTGAGTTCCAAGACTATGTGCTCATATGGTGGGAACAAATCATTGAGCGACGACAAGCAAGAGGTGAACCTCCAATCACCACTTGGGCTCAAATGAAGGATGTCATGCGAGCCCGCTTTTGTGCCAACCTACTACAACCGCGACCTCTTCAAGAAACTCCAACTTCTCAAGCAAGGAACAAAGAGTGTTGAAGAATACTACAAGGAAATGGAGATAGCCATGATTCGAGCCAATGTCAAGGAAGATGATGAGCAAACTATGGCACGTTTCTTGAATGGACTAAATCATCCCATCAAGAAGATCGCCGACTTCCAACCATACTCAACCCTCATTGAGCTCGTGCATCAAGCTACAAAGGCGGAACGCCAAGTACAAGATGACTTCAAGTACGCCAAGTACTCATCCAAGACCTACGGCTTCTTCAACAACCAAGCTTCAACGACTCCTCCAACATCTACATCAACCAAACCTTCTACAAACAATGACGACAAGTCGAGTTACAAGAGAAAGTTGACAAGTTCAAGTCGTCCTCCTCCTACTACAAGCAACTTCAAGCCGCGTGCTTCATCATCTACTCCGACCGATGAGACCATCAAAACAAGCTCCTTCAAGTGTTTCACTTGCGGCGGCCGAGGCCACAAGTCCTACGAATGCACCAACAAGCGCACCATGATCCTCAACGACGACGGCACCTATGACTCAATGAGTGATGAGGAGATGGAAGCCCTTGAGCAAGTGGCCATGCACCGGCAAGTGAACGAAGATGAAGATGATCAAGTCTTTTGCGATGAGGATTCGAGCCCCGCCTCGTTGTCTCCAAGGTCTTGACACTTCAACATCAACAAGAAGACGCACCAAAGATGCCACATCTTCCACACAAAGGCCGGCATCAACGGAAGGTCCGTCAAGGTCATCATCGATGGAGGTAGTTGCCACAACTTGGCAAGTGAAGAACTATGTTCCAAACTTCAATTGGTCAAGAGGAAGCACCCGCACCCCTACAAGGTCCAATGGCTAAGTGACTCCGGCACTATACGAGTCGAGCATACGGTCCAAGTCTCCTTCAAAATTGGTGCTTATGAAGACACGTTGGAATGTGATGTGGTCCCAATGACCGTTTGCCACCTACTTCTAGGTCAGCCATGGCAATTCGACCGTGGTGTCATCCACAATGGACGCACCAATCACTATAGCTTCAAGATGAAAGGGAAGGAATATGTGCTACGACCTATGTCTCCTACTCAAGTGATAGCCGACAAGCAAGCCACCCATCATAGAGACAAGAGTGAGAAAGTGATCCACCCAAAAGTGAGTGAGAGCCACAAGCCAAACTTGAGCGCCTCTTCGCCTAGAGAGAAAAACCTCATCCTATTTGCCACCAAAAGTGAGATGAGAGAAGTGTGTGAAAACCCATCGAGTGTGATGCACTTTGTCCTTATGTGCAAGGATGGAGAACCAAAAACTAACACCATTCACGAGCTACCTTTGGTGTTTCAATCTCTTTTGCAGGAATTTCAAGATGTTTTCCCCGATGAGCTACCTCCGGGTCTACCTCCTCTTCGAGGCATTGAGCATCGAATCGACCTCATCCCCGGAGCGCCTCTACCAAACAAAGCTCCATACCGAGTCAATCCCGAAGAAACCAAGGAGATTCAACGGCAAGTACAACAACTAATCGACAACGGTCATGTACGTGAAAGCTTAAGCCCTTGTGTCGTTCCCATTATACTTGTGCCTAAGCCCGATGGAAGTTTTCGCTTGTGTTCCGATTGTAGACCTATCAATGCGATCACCGTCCGCTATAGGCATCCCATTCCTCGCTTAGATGATATGCTTGATGAACTTAGTGGAGCCAACTTTTTCTCAAAAATTGACCTTAAAAGTGGCTATTACCAAATCCGCATACAAGAGGGTGATGAATGGAAAACTGCTTTCAAAACCAAATTTGGTTTATATGAATGGTTAGTGATGCCTATGGGTCTTTCGGAGGCTCGGTACTTTTGTGCGTCTTATGCATCATGTGCTTCATCCTTACATTGGAGTCTTTGTTGTGGTTTACTTTGATGATATTCTTGTGTTTAGCAAAACCATGAAAGAGCACATCAATCATGTAAAATCTGTATTACAAACTCTTCGCAAGGAAAGCCTTTATGCAAACTTGAAAAAATGCACTTTTGGAGTTGACAAAGTGGTTTTCTTGGGTTTTGTGGTATCCTCAAAGGGTGTCCATGTTGATGAATCTAAAATTGAAGCAATTAAAACTTGGCCCCAACCCACCAATTTGCAACAAGTGTGAAGTTTTCTTGGTCTTGCGGGTTTTTATCGTCGCTTTGTGAAAGATTTTAGCACAATTGCCGCTCCTTTGCATGCTTTGAGTAAGAAGAATACTCCCTTTGTTTGGGGAACTTTGCAATCAACCGCTTTTGATGAGCTCAAGTCTTTTCTTACTCATGCTCTGATTCTTGCTTTGCCCAATTTTTACAAAACTTTTGAGGTTCATTGTGATGCAAGTGGTACCGGAATTGGCGGCGTTTTGATGCAAGAAAAACGAGCCATTGCTTATTTTAGTGAAAAACTCACCGGTGCTCAACTTAATTATCCCATCTATGACAAAGAATTGTATGCTTTAGTGCGTGTGCTACATGTTTGGGAACATTACCTTAGACCTCATGAGTTTGTCATCCATACCGATCATGAAACGCTTAAATACCTCAAAGGTCAAACCAAATTGAACAAAGCCATGCAAAATGGAGTGAATTTATTGAATCTTTTCCTTATGTGATCAAGTACATTAAGGGTAATGAAAATGTAGTTGCCGACGCGCTTTCACGCATATGCACGCTTGTCACTCAACTTGAGTTGAATGTTATTGGTTTTGAGCATATAAAAGACTTGTATGAGCATGATCCATCTTTTGCTTCTCCTTATGCTAAGTGCTTGACGCATACTTCTTGGGACAAATATTACATCAAGGATGGTTATCTTATGAGAGCTAACAAACTATGCATTCCCGAGTCTTCTCTACGTTTGCTCCTTTTGCAAGAGGCTCATGGAGGCGGACTCATGGGACACTTTGGACGCGACAAGACATTCGCCTCGCTCTCCAACAACTACTTTTGGCCCAAGATGTTCATGACGTCTCACGCTTCACCACCCGATGCTATACATGCAAAGCTAAGTCTAAAGCTCAATCTCATGGTCTTTACATGCCTCTTCCTATTCCATATCAACCATGGGAAGACATTAGTATGGATTTTGTACTTGGTTTGCCTAGGACTCAAAATGGCAAGGATTCCATGTTTGTTGTTGTGGATAGATTTTCTAAGATGGCACATTTCATTCCTTGCAACAAGATAGACGATGCTTCACATGTTGCAAATCTCTTTTGTAGGGAAATCTTGCGACTCCATGGCGTACCAAAGACAATCGTCTCCGATCGTGACGTCAAGTTCTTGAGTTACTTTTGGAAGACCCTATGCGCCAAGCTTGGAATCAAGCTCTTGTTCTCCTCGGCATACCATCCTCAAACCGACGGCCAAACGGAGGTGACGAACCGCACACTATCCACTCTACTTCGTGTCTTGATCAAGAAGAACATCAAGGAGTGGGAAGCATGTCTACCCATCACCGAGTACGCCTACAACCGCGCAAGACATTCGACTACCGGCAAGTCCCCCTTCGAGGTCGTCTACGGTTTCAACCCGTTGTCCCCATTGGACATTCTACCACTTCCTCTCCAAGAGTGCACCGACATGGATGCGAGTGCACGAGCAAGCTACATCAAGAAGATGCACGAAGATACAAGGCACACCATCGAGCGCCAAGTACAATGACAAGCAACCAAGCTCAACGCCAACAAGCAACCCATCGTCTTCAACATTGGTGATCTAGTGTGGCTACACCTTCGCAAGGACCGCTTCCCCAAAGAACGCAAGTCCAAGCTTCTACCTCGAGCCGATGGACCCTTCAAGGTGCTAGCACGCTACAACGACAATGCTTACAAGATCGACCTACCTCGCGACAAATACAACATGAGCGACATCTTCAACGTCAAGGACCTCGCACCATACCATGGAGATGAAGCTTTTGATCCGAGGTCGGATCTCTCCCAAGGGGGGGGGGGAGATGATGCGGAGCATCCCACGATCATCCCCATGCATCCACAACCGTCTCATCAAGAGCCAAGAGGACCCATGACACGAGCTAGAGCTAGAGCTCTCGAGAACGAGGTGACTTCCTTCCTTAGTGATATCACATATGATCCACTCGAGACATGGCTACTACCTAAGTCCGATATGCTATGCATCATTAGGTATCAAGAGGAGCCTTCCGAAGATACACGTGAAGACGGACGAGCCGCCAAGTCCACGGATGAAGAGGACCACGGAAGCGGGCAAGTTCACCCTCCAGGCCCCGGACATCCGGCCAAGGTCCCGGACATCCGGCCCCTGGAGACGCCAGCACCACACCCGAAGCCCAGCCAGAAACTCTACAGGGCCCGGACATCCGGCCTCCATGCCCCGGACATCCGGCCTCAAAGACGGATATCCGCACTGCCCGAATCCGCACCCCGCACCGAATCGGCAGGAGGCGCACCAGCCGGACATCCGGCGCCAAGGCCCGGACATCCGCCTCCCTGTCAAGGCAGTGTATCGGGGACGAGTCCCATGTACCCCTTCACCCCCTAGACTATATATATTACATCCCCTTCCTCTTTCTAAGGTAGCATTGGATTAGCTCATATTTTGTGTGAGAGCCTTTGCTCATCCACTTGGCTACTTCTCCTCGGAGACCAGGACCTCTACGGAGAAGATCCCCCAAGCGGATTCAAGACCCCCTTCTAGGGTGGACCCCATCAAGGCCTCCTCACGGAGAAGAACAGCTACCGTTTGTATCTTTCCTTTGTTGATTTTGAATCTTGTGCCACTTTATGTGATCGGTGATCTAGCACTTGTGTGATTGATCTCTTGTTGGTTTAGTGATTTCTCTCTAGTTTCCTCCGTGGTTCCCTCTTGTTCTTCCGCGTGTTCTTCGTGATTCCCCATAGGATCCGCTCCAACGTGAAAGATCATCCACGTAGGGTTCCGCCCTACATCATATACTGTACGTGGAGAGTCTCAGCTGGGTCCACGGCCGCAGCAAGTAACTGCCTCCTTATTACGCGGAAAATAATGATTCCTCCAACTGACAGCAGGGACCCACCGGACGGGCCACCGTATTTTGCGGAAAAAAAACGTTTGCCCTCGACTGGGACCCACGATGGGCCACCGTATTTCACGAAAAAACATTCCCCGTTGTCATTTCGGACCCACCGAAGTGCCTCCTTATTACGCACAAAAATGAATACTCCCCGGCTAGCTGGGACCCACCTTGGTGGGAGGCTGACTTAATGGGCCTACTAAGTTGACGGGGACGAAGGGCTTTGTCAACTTAGTCAATATGAACGATTCTAGCTCCAGTGACCGTAGGATGTCCATCCAACGACCGTAGTGCTTCTTCAACCTCTGGTCTTCTTGCTCCAGCCGCCCAAAGCAGCGTCGGTCATTGTCGGTGTACTAGAGTAGGGGTACCCTAGTATCCCGTACTCGTGCCGCAGACGATTCTTGACACCAGCGGTAGGGTTTGCCTCGTCACCGCCAAGATCCTCCGTGGTTCCTTTGGAGCCATTCAAGAACAAAGTATTTGATTAAGAAGACAAGGCCCGGCAAGAGGAGCTTGCCGAAGGCCACTCAAGGCATGCAGAAGACAAGGCCCGGCAAGAGGAGCTTGGGGAAGGCTCCTGAGCGCGACAAGCCTCCGGACGCGACAAGGATTCGGCGCGGCAAAGGCGCTTGCAGCGGCAAGCAACCTCTCTCCATCTCCGCTCCAGCTCATCCAAAGAACGTGTCGCCATGGGACCATTCCATGCGGCGGCGTGTCGAGAGGTCAGGCAGCCAATGGAGAGCAGCGATAAGCGGCGCCGACAAGCTTGCCATCGTGGCGAAGCGGTGGCGCACTGACGGTCTCTGTTGCCTTTGTTTGGGCGACACCGACGGGCATTTATTGCTTTTGTCCCTTGCCGTCGAGTTAGGTATTTTGCATCGTATAATCGCTCGAGTAGGTGTACCAACTCCTGCTTTTACATTTGTACCCTCGCCTATGTTGCCACCAGCCGGAGACCCCCTGAGCATATAAAAGGAGGCCCATGCGCAACGGAGCGGGGGTTCGGTTCATTCGACTCACGCGAGACCAGATACGCACCCGCTAGGTTTTGTAGCTCGCTTCGCTCCCTAGCAAGAACACAATACATCAAACAAGCAGCAAGAGGAGTTTTATCTCTCAGGAGAGCTCCGAAGCTGGGTAAGCTGCTCGTGTGCCTCGTCTCGATCCGCTCTTCGTGCGATCTCCGCCCCCTCCGAACCACAAAGGGGCCTGGTCCGGGCCCCATAGGTGTTCAGCACGATCAGCCTCCCGGCAGTCGCGCCTCACGCCTTCCGTGGCGGTCTTTGCCGCGGAGGCCTCTACCACCCCTACTATTCCCACTGGCGGGCCAGGCCTGCGGCGGCAGCAACCTCACACCGCAGAACCGGTGAACCCTCGTACTCCTCTCCGCGGGCTTCCACCGCGCCTTCCAGCTCCGCGTCGTCCCCTTCCTAGGCCTCGCCGTCGTCCACCGTGGTGCTCCCAAGGCGTGGTCAACGTGATCAAGGAACGACTTCCATCGGAAGAGTATCAGACGTGGAGAGGCCGATACTGGGTCCACGGCCACGCCCAGTTTTTTGTGATTTGCCAAGTAAGTCGCTTTGCCGGGCTGTTGGGCTGCAAATCTTTCAAGACGAGGAGAGCTTTCATTAATTTGGCCGAGAAAATGGCCCATCAAGAATGAGAAATGGGTTGTACATTTTAAAACACATCAAACCGCAATTAGTTTCAAATATCCTTTTTTCATTTCAAGATTTTAAATTACATTAATTTTTATGCGTGGAGAATTTGTTGGATTTTATATTGATATACATTTATTTTAAAATCAGTTTGAATGTGAGTCGAAATTTCAGGATTAAAACAGTTCGGACCAAGACCGAAATATGCAAAATTTTGTATAATTTTTAACCGTGGCCACAATATGGGTTGTAATGCTAACAAAAGAATATGGGCTCCAAAAACCTTAATAATTAGCAAATGGGCTGTAAATTATTAGAAATAATGGCGATGGGATGTATCTGTTTTCCAAAGATTTGAGGCTTTCCTAAAAAAAGGTTGACGACAAGCAAAGGATCGTTGGATGGCCATCCAACGCGGCCGTGCTTCTTCAATCTCTGCTCTTCTGCTCCGACCACTCATACAAAGCGCCAAGTGGACTGCTGCTCCTCCTCAGTCGGTCAGGTTGCCTTGCAGCCTCACCGCCCCACCGTACTCCCATCACTGGCCTAGCCATCCCTCTACTCACCCACACCGCCGTTATTCTCCCATGACGGCAGACGAACCAAGAAACCCTCAGACAACAGATTCTCACGCGTGGGAAACAATCGCCGAGTCTTCCTCGCCTCCGTGTCGTTCCCTTCCTAGGCCTCACCGTCATCCACCGCCTGGTGCTCTCGGCGTGGTCGGTCAACGTGGTCAACGACCGACATGCATCTGAAGTGGATCAGACGTGGAGAGGCCGAGTTGGGGTCCAGGGCCGCACGCAAGGAAATGCCTCCTTATTACGTGCAAAATAATGATTCCTCCACCGACATCAGGGACCCACCGAAAGGGCCTCAGATTTCATGAAAAAAATGTTACCGCTTGATCGGACCCACTGACTATATCTTCGCACGCAAGGAAGTGCCTCCTTATTACGCATAAAAAATGAATATTCCCCACATTAGGCTGGGACCCAGATAGTGGCAGTTGACTTGTGGGCCTACTAAGTTGACGGGGACGGAGGGCTTTGTCAACTTAGTCAATATGCACCATTCTAGCTCCAGTGACCGTACGATGTCCATCCAACGGCTGTAGTGCTTCTTCAACCTCTGGTCTTTTTGCTCCAGCCGCCCAAACCAGCGTCGGTTGTGCCTCGTGCTCCTGCCTCCCGTGGCCGGCTTCGATGCGACGGAGGCCTCACCGCCTCCTACTACTCCCACCACTGGGCAGGCCATCCCTCTACTCACCCACACCCCCTGTTATTCTGCAGCAGCGACCTCACACCGCAATGAACCGGTGAACCCTCGTACTCCTCTCTGGCGTGGGCATCCATTGTCGCGTCTTCCCGGCTCCGTCGTCCCTTCCTAGATCTCGTTGCGTCCACCGCCCGGTGCTCTCGGCTGGCGTGGTCAACATGGTCAAGGAACGGCTTCCATCGGACGTGGATCAGACGTGGAGAGGTCGATACCGGGTCCACGGCCGCAGCAAGGAAGTGCCTCCTTATTACGTGCAAAATAATTATTCCTCCACCTAACAGCGGGGACCCACCGGACGGGCCACCGTATTTCACGAAAAAAACGTTTGCCCCTGACTGCTGGGACCCACCAGCTACATCTTCGCACGCAAGAAAGTGCGTCCGGGAAAAAAATGATTCGCCCCCCTGACTGCTGGCACCCACCAGCTACATCTTCGCAGGCAAGGAGGTGCCTGACAGTCGGGACCCACCTGCTCCAAGCGTACGTAGCGTTGTCATTCTGGCTGCGAACATGTACGTACATATATACTGGTCGATGTAGAGGCGCGCACGTTTCATAGTAGAGGCGTGTACGTGTCATAGTAGAGGCGCGCACCTAGCATGTACACGTACGTACAGCGGCCAGGGTGCAAGAAAGAAAATACGGCCATGTACGCACATACGGGCAGGGTCTCGAACGCCTACTCGCGCATATGTACGGCAAGAGCTCGTGTACATGGCTGGGTCGGAACGGAGAAACAACGTCGTCATCGTGTTCATGGGGAGGCAACGGAATGCGTCGTGTTCATCGGGAGGCAACGGAACGCGTGGGAGCCAACCGGCTGGGTTGGAACGGAATGTGTGGTCGTGTTCATCGGGAGGGCTTGGACAGAATAGGCGATGCAAACAGGCACGGATTCAGGGGGTGCGAGGGAGGGCGAGTGTCACGCCCAAGATGCGACCCTATCCTAAAGGAACTCAAAGGTCCCACCAAGGATAGAAGCGCATTTTGAAGACGCTTTTGCAAGGTGGATATCATTATATCAACATTACATAATAGTTGGGGATACATACAAGCGGCATACAATGCCACACGAATACAACATCATCTTACACAAGAGCATCATCGACTACGGATGAAACACAAGCGAAACTCAACCGACATCCACCACCTTTAGCCCAGTGCCGACACGGAACCTATCCCCGATTGAAGAAGAAGCGGAAGAAGAACTCCAAAACAAGCAAACATCGCTCTCGCGTCATGATCATCGCATAATCTGTACGCAAGAATCGTTGTTGTAGTAATCATGAGCCACGAGGACTCAAAGAATCCCATTACCATGGGTATCAAGACTAGCAAAGCTTAAAGGGAAAGGAAGGGGTAAAGTGGTGAGGTTACAGCAGCGGCTAAGCAAAGTATGGTGGCTAACTTACGCAAATAAGAGCGAGAAGAGAAGCAAAGCAAGCAGTCGTCAACTAGTAATGATCAAGAAGTGATCCTGAACTCCTACTTATGTCAGACATAACCGTAAACCGTGTTCTCCTCTCGATCAACCCCGAGAAGAGACACTCACAGTTACACACGGTTGGTGTATTTTATAAGAGTTTACTTCAAGTTTACTACAACCGACATTAACAAATTCCCATACGCCACATAACCGCAGGCACGGCTCTCGAAAGTTTAAACCTGCAGGTGTGTCCCAACTTAGCCCATGATAAGCTCTCGCGATCAACGAAGGATATTCCTTCTCCCGGGAAGACCCGATCAGTCTCGGAATCCCGTTTACAAGACATTTCGACAATGGTAAAACAAGACCAGCAAAGCCGCCCGAATGTGCCGACAAATCCTGATAGGAGCTGCATATATTTCGTTCTCGGGGCATACCGGATGAGCAAGACGACGGGTAGGCATAGACCACAGTTGCCAGGCGCCGGACATCGCTTCGGTTTGGACCAAAGACTTAGAGAAGCAATCGGCGGGGGCTAAAATAAAGATGACCCTCGGGTTGGCCGACCCAAGGGAAGGGTATAGGTGGTGGTAAGGCAAATGGTAAAACCAAGGTTAGGCCTTCTTTGGAGGAGTTTTATTCAAAGCGAACTGTCAAGGGGTCCCATAAATCACCCAACCGCGTTAGGAACGCATAAAATCCGGAACATAACACCGTATGACGGAAACTAGGGCGGCAAGAGTGGAACAAAACACCAGGCATAAGGCCGAGTCTTCCACCCTTTACCAAGTATATAGATGCATTAATTAAATAAGAGATATTGTGATATCCCAACATAATCTTGTCCATCATGGAGCAATCTTCAACTTCACCTGCAACTAACAACGATATAAGAGGGGCTGAGCAAAGCGGTAACATAGCCAAACAATGGTTTGTTAGGAAGGGTGAAAATGTTAGAGGCTGGCATGACAAATTTGGGAGTCTTGAGGAGCAAATGATAGGTAGCGCAGCATAGCGATAGAACGAAACAACTAGCATAGCAATGATAGTAATGAGATCCAAGGTGACGGTCATCTTGCCTGAAATCCCGCTAGGAAGAAGAACGAGTCCATGAAGAAGATGAATGGGAGTAGTCGAACGAATCCTCACAATCGCAACATTACCGGAACTAAGAAGCCACACCGGAAAGAAACAAACAACATGGTAAACAACCATCACATAAACAAGGCATGATGCACAATCAAGCATGATGCATGTCCGGTTTAAATATGCATGGCATGGCAAAGTGCACAAACAAAACTACAAGTTAAGTGGAGCTCAACATGCAACGAGTTGCATATTGACGAAACTTCACAACAATTATTTAGTTCTCTCCCGTATAAACTACTCAACAATATTAAATGTTGGTTAACATGGCAAGAGGTGAAGCATAATAAAACTACCTATCTAGGCAAGTTTAAATGAGGCCGGAACCACAAACAACAATTCTGGAAAATCCTCATGTCCATATTTTGAATTTGGTACTGTTCTGCCCTAAACCATATTTTAAAGTTGTTAAACAGGAAAACAAAGTGCACCAAGTTAATCTATGCAATTTTTTAGCCCATTTACATATACAGAACATTTAATTCCGAGCTACGGTTATTTAGTTATGAAATAAACTATTTTAACATGTCATTTGTGCAAAACAATGCAAACAACAATTTTAATCAGTTTTAACAGGGATGAAAGTTGCATGTTGTTAAAGAACATGAAAAACTGAGCAAGATGCATATACTCCCTCTGTTCCCAAATAATTGTCTTTCTAGCCATCTCAAATGGACTACAACATACGGATGTATGTAGACATGTTTTAGAGTGTAGATTCACTCATTTTATTTCGAGAGAAGGAATATCTCTCGAAAGTTTAAACCCTGCAGGGGTGTCCCAACTTAGCCCATGATAAGCTCTCGCGATCAACGAAGGATATTCCTTCTCCCGGGAAGACCCGTCCGGTCCTAGGAATCCCGTTTACAAGACATTTCGACAATGGTAAAACAAGACCAAGAAAGCCGCCGAATGTGCCGACAAATCGATAGGAGCTGCATATATTTCGTTCTCGGGGCATACCGGATGAGCAAGACGACGGGTAGGCATAGACCACGGTTGCCAGTAGCCGGACATCGCTTCGGTTTGGACCAAAGACTTAGAGAAGCAATCGGCGGGGCTAAAATAAAGATGACCCTCGGGTTGGCCGACCCAAGGGAAGGGTATAGGTGGTGGTAAGGCAAATGGTAAAACCAAGGTTAGGCCTTCTTTGGAGGAGTTTTATTCAAAGCGAATCGTCAAGGGGGTCCCATAAATCACCCAACCGTTAGGAACGCAAAATCCGGGAACATAACACCGGTATGACGGAAACTAGGCGGCAAGAGTGGAACAAAACACCAGGCATAAGGCCGAGTCTTCCACCCTTTACCAAGTATATAGATGCATTAATTAAATAAGAGATATTGTGATATCCCAACATAATCTTGTCCATCATGGAGCAATCTTCAACTTCACCTGCAACTAACAACGATATAAGAGAAATTTGAGCAAAGCGGTAACATAGCCAAACAATGGTTTGTTAGGAAGGGTGAAAATGTTAGAGGCTGGCATGACAAATTTGGGAGTCTTGAGGAGCAAATGATAGGTAGCGCAGCATAGCGATAGAACGAAACAACTAGCATAGCAATGATAGTAATGAGATCCAAGGTGACGGTCATCTTGCCTGAAATCCCGCTAGGAAGAAGAACGAGTCCATGAAGAAGATGAATGGGAGTAGTCGAACGAATCCTCACAATCGCAACATTAGGAACTAAGAAGCCACACCGTAAAGAAACAAACAACATGGTAAACAACCATCACATAAACAAGGCATGATGCACAATCAAGCATGATGCATGTCCGGTTTAAATATGCATGGCATGGCAAAGTGCACAAACAAAACTACAAGTTAAGTGGAGCTCAACATGCAACGAGTTGCATATTGACGAAACTTCACAACAATTATTTAGTTCTCTCGTATAAACTACTCAACAATATTAAATGTTGGTTAACATGGCAAGAGGTGAAGCATAATAAAACTACCTATCTAGGCAAGTTTAAATGAGGCCGGAACCACAAACAACAATTCTGGAAAATCCTCATGTCCATATTTTGAATTTGGTACTGTTCTGCCCTAAACCATATTTTAAAGTTGTTAAACAGGAAAACAAAGTGCACCAAGTTAATCTATGCAATTTTTTAGCCCATTTACATATACAGAACATTTAATTCCGAGCTACGGTTATTTAGTTATGAAATAAACTATTTTAACATGTCATTTGTGCAAAACAATGCAAACAACAATTTTAATCAGTTTTAACAGGGATGAAAGTTGCATATTGTTAAAGAACATGAAAAACTGAGCAAGATGCATATACTCCCTCTGTTCCCAAATAATTGTCTTTCTAGCCATCTCAAATGGACTACAACATACGGATGTATGTAGACATGTTTTAGAGTGTAGATTCACTCATTTTATTCCGTATGTAGTCACTTGTTGAAATCTCTAGAAAGACAATTATTTGGGAACGGAGGGAGTATGACATGTTTCATTTGGATGCATGGACATATAGTTATGAGCATTTTAAACTAATGGCATTACTGTAAATAAGGATGCACTGGAAAATGGTAAAATGCACAGACTGAAAAAAATATGCACGGGCCGGATTCAACGCACTGTGCAAGTGCCAGGAGCAGAATGGGCCCGAAGCGAAGGAAAATGGTAAAATGCACAGACTGAAAAAGATATGCACGGGCCGGATTCAACGCACTGTGCAAGTGCCAGGAGCAGAATGGGCCCGAAGCGAATGTTTGCACGTTTTGGACCAAAAGACACAGAGAAAAAGAATTGAGGCTCCATGGGATTCGATCCCAGGCCCTCCTGCTGTTAGTGCGCCGAGATGACCAGTGGGATACCGACTTGATTGTGTTGAAGAATGGAATTGACAGAAAATGAAACAGAAGCGCCGAGATGACCAGTGGGTTACTGACTTGATTGTGTTGAAGAATGGAATTGACAGAAAATGAAACATGAAACAGGAGCGAAGCTTGATCTGGGTGAAGACAAAAGGTGCGGCCGTGGGGATTTGATACGTGGTCGCCTGGGTAAACGTCTATGGCCACAGCCACTGCGCTGCTACTGCTCGTTCAAAAAAGAGACACTGCTGCTCCTGAAGTGACACAAAAGCCAGGCCTTCCTCACCATGGATGCACGGTGGACATGGCCGGCGACGGGAGCCAACACCTGCGGCTGCTGCGGCTGCAGGTCACCGGCGGGGCTGCGGAAACGTGCATGGGTGCGCGCGTGCAAGGCTAGGGGTACAGGAGATCGAGGACGAGCAGAAGCTTGTCTCGGTCATGGCGGGGATACGGCGAAGCAGGGCAACGGGACTAGCGGGCGAGATGGGCGTGTTATGCGAGCGTAAGTGCAAGTGCGGAGAGAGCATGGAGGCTGTGTGTGTGTGATCAGTGAGCAGAAGCAGCGACACGAGCACGAGCTCAAACTCGAGATCGCCCATGATGGACGAACTCACGGCGCGAGGATCGGCGACTACAACGACGGAATCAAAGCGATACGACGAGGAGCGGCTGGGAGGAGCGGCTGCTCACCAGGGGCTTGAGGGATACGACGAGGAGGCCGGGAGATGAAGGAGAGGGCGACGATGAGCTGCTGGTCGGGGCGACGTCCTCTGGTCCGAGAAGCAGAGGAAGCAGGGGAAGAAGGCGGCGACGATGGCGTTGGATTGGCGTCCCTCGGCGACGGAGTGGAAGAAGGTGTCGTAGAGGACGGCGAGGAAGCAGATGAACGCGCCGGAGGTGGCTGGACTCGATCGGAGGGTCGCCGGCGTCGCGGACGCGCTCCCGGTAGCGCTCGGTCTCACTCGGGGAAGGAGAAGCGGGGCAGGGAAGAGGCCCTGTTGGGTGGCGGCGGAGACGGGGAAACCCTAAGGGGTTAGGCGCGGACGCCGAGGGGATCTTATAGGGGGGTGCGGGCACGGCTGGCTCGGCCACCGTGGCCATGTGGGCGCCATGCCCTCTGCTTTTACCGTGAGGGAGAGAGAGGGCAAGGAAGAGGAGGAACAGGACGCTGGGAGGCTGCAGGTGGGGTCAGCGTGGATGCCAGCGTGGATCACCACACGGGAGGGCGAGCGAAGGAGGCTGCGCGCGCGGGTAAGCTGGGCCGGCTGGAGGTGAGGCCCAGCTGGCTGTTGCGGCCGGCTGGCAAGAGTCCAGGGCCTTCTCCTGTTCTTTTGAATTTCTGTTTATTTGAATAAACAGCTGGATAAAAGAAAAGGACAGGGGGCTAAGAGAGGAGCATGAGATATATAAAAAATATCCCTGCAATCTAGGAATTATGAAGTGTTTGAATAAATTGTTTTGGGCTCTTTTAGAGGTAGAAAAATAACTCGAGTTTGAATTTGTTCAAACTTGATGCATTTTTTAACCCAACCAAAACATCTTCAAATGAGCTGAAAGTTGACATAGTGGTTAACGACAAGGTTTAGGGTTTGTAGGAAAAGAATAAACATTTTATGGACAGGGAAAATGTCACATGAAAATAAATGTAATAAAGAAGAAAGGAGAAGTTTGTATGGAATAGAAACTTGGGTGAACTTGACGAATGGTCGCTGGTATGAGCATGTTGCATGAGTGAGGTGGAGATAGGAAGAAAGTGGGGGGGGGGGGGGGGGTCACCCAAGATCACACAACAAGACTTCAAGATGCAAACCAAAGGCATGATGCTCATGATGCAAATGCAACAAAAATGACATCGGCAATATCAAGAAGCATAGAACAAAGCAAGGATGGTGCAATGCAATATAATAAAAGATGAACATGATGCAAGAAGCAAAAATGACAAGGCACTCAACATGATCATGGCATAACATAAAGGAATGAAATATGCAAAACAATTATGATAGTTCAACAAACATAATAACCACACGGCAACAACTAAAATAAATAGAAGGCATCTGGAGTATCGGTCTCGGGGTGTTACAACTCTCCTCCACTAACAAGAGATCTCGTCCCGAGATCTTAGGACTGAGACGAAAGGAAAAAAGGGATGAGGCGAAACAAGAACTCAAGAGAAGAAGCAAAGAATCGAGAGCACTCGAGAAGAAGAGAGGAACGACGAGAATGACGAGAATCGAAAGCTCACGGAATCAGATAGCCTATGAAACCACTCCGGTTAGAACAAGATAGGAAAGGAATAAGAATGGAAGAATTTAGGCAGCACTCCGGCTGAAATATGGAGGAATAGAACACGAGCTTGAGAGGATGTAATGATACTTGATGAAGACGTGACACAAAACCTCCGGAAAGGATTGAAAGAGTTGAATGAAAAGAACAGAGAAGAAAATGACAACTTGTGCCACGAATGAAATTGAAAGCATCTTTAGAAGGAAGGTCTAAACGGAGTTGTTGAGAAAATCAACAACGAAAAGAATAAGCTTGTTGTGGTCTTATAGGTAACGTCTCAAGATCATAAGGTGATAACCGGCCACAAATGGAAATGATTGGATAGCTGAGAAGAACGAAGAAAAGCAAAACTCCACTTCAAAATAATATGGAGTATTAATTACACTTCGAAAAGCAAGAAGGAAAGATACTTGAGCTCCTTTGATAAGAATCTTGATGAACACTTGAGGAATGAATTAAATCATGACAAGCCACCGTGAAGAACTCCGGTGACAAAAGGATGATGAGATAGAATGAAGGAAGAAAGAATAAGATGAGCCTTGTGGTGATTTAGATGGAGGTTCCAATGAAATGACCGAGGAAATTTGAACTCCGGAAAAGAAAAATGAAAACACTTGGAACTAGAATTTATTCCTCAAGAACAAACTCCGAAGGAAGGAATTACTCACTTGGATGAAATAAGAATAAGATTTATTGTATGCTTATCCTTCATCAAATTTAATTGATGATACACGAATTTTGCATACTACTTATTCTTGTTGAAAAAGATTAAGGGGGATACATCACAAAACTTGAGAAAGTATTCATGAACCACTGGTAGGATTGAAAAGAACGTATGAATTAATATGATAATCAAAGAAAAGAATCTTGAACGAACCACCGTAAGAATTCGAAAATGACTGATGAAAGAGAATGAATCACCGGGAAGAATTAGAAGAACCAATATGCTAGAGGGGATTTAGATGCAAAAGAACGAAGAGATCATGAGCTGATTAAAGAACACTTTAACGAAGCACCGGGATAATTGGATAACGGTAGCTGAAATGTGAGGACAAAGAATTCTTCTGGAATGATGGCCTCCGGTGAAAATAAATGGAAAACAACTGCTGACATACTCCAGATGGTTAAGAAAAGAATATCTGACAAATGGAATAATTTGAGACGATAGCATGAAACTGGAACCGCGAGTCTTCGAGAGAACGGGCAAGATTTAGAGGAAAAAAACTCTTCTTTGATCTTCAAATGACGACGAGAAACACCACCAAAATTGTTAAGGCACTCCGGGGGAACGAAAAGCGGAGAGGTTGAGGCAACAATGAAAATGATTCAAAATTGATCTTAGAAAAGATCTGACTGATGAAATTCATACTTACGTCACCCTTTGAAAAGAATTTGAGAATAACTCCGGGAGAATTAGAAGAGTCAGGTAAGATCCTGGGAAAAGACCTGTGGGTTAGGGCCCATTGAAGAGAAAAACATCGTTGAAAAGGATTGTTGAACAGATAGATGATGCACCGGAACAATTAAAATATTTGAATAAGGTGACAACCTCGACTTAATTGGAACACAGACGAATCTCCTGAGATGTCTTGAACTCCGGAATGATTGAATGGCGAGAGGCAAACGAGCAAGGAGAACACTTGATCCAAGGAAAAGAATACGATCAACACCGAAAAAACTAGAATTGGGTCCACCGGAGAAGAAAGGGATGAAGAATGACGAACGAGACGAGAATTCACCGGTTGAGATAATTTACGAAAGACTGAAGAGGTTCCGTACGAATGAAATTGATGCTCAAAACAGACTCAGGCTTCGGGAAGAAGAGGGTGGGAGGGCGGGAAAACAAAGGCAACTTGGAAGAGGAAACCGACGAATATCTTGAAGAGAAAACACCGGTTGAAATCATTGAGGAAAGAAAACAAAGACTTCGCACGAGTAGGATGGATACTCGATTACGGACTGTGACTCCGAGAAGAAAAAAGGGAGGGCGGGTGGGAAAAGAAAAAAACTGAGGATTGAACTTGACAATGAAGAAGAGGCTCGAGTCAACTTGACAAGAAATGCACCGGATGAAAAGAGCTGAGAACCAACGATCGGAAAACCAACTGCGAGATCCTAAAGAAAAATTTGAAGGGGAAGAGAAGTAATTCAAAACACCTACGTCAAGATTCCTCACCAGAGCGACGAAGGGGCTGAGGAGTAAAAAGAATTCCAACTCTCCGATATAACTAGACTCCGAAAACAGTTTTTTTCTGGACTCGACAACGGCCAAACTACACGATCAATCAAGGCGGCTCCTATGATCGGTCGAGGCTCTGATACCAACTATTATGTCTTGGATGTATCCCCACTATTATGTAATGTTGATGTAATGATATCCACCTTGTAAAAGCGTCTTCAAGATGCGCTTCTATCCTTGGTGAGACCTTTGAGTTCCTTTAGGATAGGGTCGCATCTTGGGCGTGACAGCGAGACCCCCCCCCCTAACGATCGTGTCCCATGTTGATAGCGATGAGTTGATCGCTAGATTTTCGTGCTAGGAAACTGCTCATGACTTGCTTCGCCCCCCACCCCCCTATGCGCCTACCATGGCCTGGGCCCATGTACTGTTTGTCCAAGCGAATGCAACCTAAAGGCTCAAATCCCAGTAAAGGATAGAGGGAAAATAGCCCACCAGTAAAGCAAAGGGGCCAGGCTAGCTAGGAAGCAGCAGTACACGCACAGGTTTTCTCTAATCGCTTCGTTTCCAACCTCCTAAAAAAACTGCTCCTGCGATTTGAGTCCGCCGCCGGCTGCCTGCTAGATCTTCTATCGAATATATTCGTCGAGAAGGGAATAACAGGGACTGGGGAAGAGAAGAAGAAAGTGTTATTGTGTCGATCCAACAACTTATTCTAGCATGTTTTTACTGCCGGCCCCACATATGAGCAACCAAATGAGGAAAAAGGTTAGGTATTTACTTATAGCATTAGATTTAATTGTCTTTCATACTGTAGGAGGTGTAATTGTGAAACTACCTACTTTAACAAGAGCTCACGCGATTTGATCCAGAATTCCTAATTTCACTGCCACCGCTCTCTTGTTGCCACCAGCCATCACCAGGAATCGTTGTTTTTTGTGGCCTGTATCTTCTGTGCATCCAAACTCGAGCAAATGGCGATGCTGTGTTGGCCGACGTTGATCTTCCATGGCAGCAATAGAGCGTTTCTCAAGGAATAAACGTATTATTAGTCCTTTTTTAGATCAACATTTTTTTTGCGGGTTACATCAACACTGTCTGATATGGTACTAATGCATTAGTTAGTAGCAGTTGTAGTTACATGTGTTTACTCAATGATGATAGATAGAGATCCAATTTATCGTTTATCCTAGATTAGCTATACTTGTCTAGACAAAATAAATAAATAGAAAGAATAGAGCATATTTCTCTTTTCAAACCATTTGCTTCAAGTGTAAACGTTGCACTAAAAGTCCGAATTGAATGCGCTAATCATAGAGATAAATTTATGCCAACAGTTGCAAAACATGCTTTATTTTCTCATACATAAGTTTTTGCTTGTGCAACTATTACAAAATATACATTGCAAGTTTATGTGAGACTTGATATACGTATTATGTTTGTGATAGTTATCTCTTTCGCCCCCCCTATGCTCAAATCCTGGCTCCGTCCCTGGATGCAAACGAGGTCTGGCGTACCGCACAACGAAGGAAACGGTCTTGTGTTCGACCGGCCACGTTCGAAACGGGATCCTGTTCATCGGGAGGGGTCGAGCGTACCGCAAAACGGAGGAAACGGACCTCCTACGGTCGAAACGGGGGTCCTGTTGATCGGGAGGGGTGTGACGTACCGCAAAACGGGACTTCACGGGATACTGTTCATCTCCACCGTCGACCTCCTCCAGCCTCCACGGGCTACCGTCGACCTCCTCCGGCCTCCACGGGCTCCTGTTCATCCAGCCTCCACCGCACGCTACTCCACCGCCATCGCTCAACCACCCTCCACGGGCACCCTCCACCGTCTCTCGCTCATCCAGCCCTCCACACCACGGGTCCTGTTCAACCACCCCTCCACGGGCACCCCTCCACCGTCTCATCGCTCATCCAGCCCTCCACCACACCACGGGTCCTGTTCATCCAGAGGCAACGCCACCGCCAATCGCTCATCCAACCCCCGCAACGCCATTGTTCATCCCATTGATCGGCTTGATTAGCAGCGAAGAGCGAAAAGAATCGCTCGATCGGGTTCGATTAACGACCATCGATCGATCGCCGGGTTCGAGAACGTAGCCTGCAGTCTGTCGCCGGGTTCGATTCGAGCCCAACGCCTCGCCGGGTTCGATTAGAGCCAGCGCCTACGCACACTGCAGCGTACATGTACGAGAAAGCAGCGATCGCCGGCCCCCGACCTCCCACCGTGAATGGGAACTCCTCAAATTTTTCTCCCCTCGCTTCTACCACGGTTTTTTCCGTCATGGACGGCCCAAAGAATGTCATGCGATTCGTCTCCGGCCCGCCCAAGACGAAAAGCCCATTTTGTCATGATTTTTTTCATAGAAGTAGGAGCCCACCACATCTATGATGATACCGGGTTTTGTCACAATTATCGTCATAGAAGTGTCATATGTATGACAGAAAAAAAAATTGTTCGGCCCAAAATGTCACGGATATGTCTTTTTTTGTAGTGGATGCCAAAGTCAGCACTCTGAAGCTTTTGCTAGAAGACATACGGCCAACTGTGGTCCTACTGAGAAATCTACCATATACAGATCATCTTTCCGATACCCTTCAAAGACTAGAGACTTGTCAGATTTCATAAGAACAAGGCAATGATATTTTCCAAATATCACAATCATGTTCAAGTCACAAAGCATTGAGACAGACATTAAGTTGAAACCAAGGGATTCAACAAGCATCACTTTATCCATGTGTCGATCCTTTGAGATTGCAACTCTACCTAGACCCAATACCTTGCTTTTACCAGTGTCAGCAAATGTGATGTGACTTTTGTCAGATGGAAATAAGGTTGAGTCCATGAGAAGACTTCGATCACCAGTCATGTGGTTAGTGCATCCACTGTCCATAATCCACTCAGAAGCCTTTGGTATCGTACCCTACAGTGCAGTTAGGGGGATAGGCTTCACCAAGGGAAATGTGAAGCATAAACATTTGACGGACAAGCATATTATCAAAGTTTAGATCCTGGTTAGGGCAGATAGGATGACTGTCAAGGAATCCAGGAACAAAATACATAGTAAGACCATTTGGGCATTTTATGTTGCGCCCCATAAGACGTTTTAGGTCCCCAAAGATAAGCATCGACGCCTTTGATTTCCTACCGAGACCTTTCCTGCAAAGAGAGTTAATTTTTCTTAACCACCCACATCTCCAGGGGTGGCTTAGAAGCAATGAATCTAAGTGCAGCATCTAAGAACTTCGACTTTGGAGCCCTAGCAAATACCCTTGCAGGAGGTGAATAATACTCTAAGAATAAGCAGAATAGTTCTTGGTCTTATGGACATAGCGGTTTGAAGAAACACGCTCATATTCACAAGTCTGAGCATGGTTTCCCTGCAAAACATTGGCGTTAGGGTGACTCTGGTGAGTCCTCTGTCTGTATGAAGCCTTGGACCATATGAAGCCTTTGGACTGGGGTTTGTCTTCTTCCCAGGTGGTGTTCTGATGACATTCACAGGAAGATTCTCAAGACAACTTTTGGGCACCCAGATCTTCTTCATAGGTGGCCCATTCCTGTAGTTAGTACCAATATACCTGGCAAACACTTCACCATTACGATTCTTAAACAGTTTATAGTTTGCATCAAAGGATTCATCAATGATAATCGGGTTAGCACAAGTGAAGCCAGACAGGTAGACGGATCCTTGAAGGTCCCCTTGCAGCAACCCATGTGGTTTTGGGGTACTGCTCAGGTTTCCAGTACGCACCATCAACATTCATTTTTCTCTCGAACCCAACATCCTCTTTCCTAGGGTTTCGGTTCAGAATCTGCTTTTTGAGGACATCACATAGTATTTGATACCCTTTGAGACTTTTGTACATTCCTGTCTCAAGCAATGTCTTCAACCTGGCATTTTCATCGGCAATAGTAGTGGTATCCTCCGTAGAGGGGTTAGTTACCACATCAGCAGTTGAAGATATTGCAGCAGTAACAGCAGTTGAACATTCAGCAATAGAGACAGCGCTATCACGTTCAAGACATTTTAGACATGGTGGTTCAAATCCTTCCTGGGCGGGACTGATCTGTTGAGCGCGAAGTGACTCGTTCTCTTTTTGAAGATCTTCATGAGCCGCTCTCAAGTTCTCAAGTTCTTGCTTCCTTTGAAGATAATCGTAGGAAAGCTTTTCATGAGTTGTTGAGAGTGTTTCATGACGACTTTCAAATTCCTCGTACTTAACATGAAGATTTTTTATGTCTTCAATTAAGGACTGAGATCGGGTCATTTCCACGTCCAACAGGTCATCGCTTTTGTCTAGCAATTTTTGAATATGTTCCATGGCATTCTATTGTTTAGTTGCAATTTTAGCAAGTGTTTTGTAGCTAGGTTTAGATTCACATTCAGAGTCATCTTCACTTGATGTTTGAAAGTAAGCATCACGTGAGTTTACCTTGGCACCGCATGCCATGAAGCAATAGGTGGGAGCAGAGTCGTCCTTATCATCAGCATCGGTGTTGGTGACGGATCCATTGTCTTCAAAGTTGAAAATGGACTTGGCAACATAGGCAGTAGCCAGAGCCAGGCTGGCCACACATGAATCGGACTCCTCCTCAGACTCCACCTCTGCCTCCTCAGAAGCAAACTCCTCCTCTGAATCCATCTCCTTGCCAACAAAAGCACGAGCCTTGCCAGATGAGCTCTTTTTGTGTGATGAAGACCTTGATGAAGACTTTGAAGAAGACTTTGAGGATTTCTTCTTCTTGTCATCAGAATCATATTCCTTGCTCTTCTTCTTCTTCTTGGTCTCATTGTCCCACTGTGGACACTCAGAGATGTAGTGACCAGGTTTCTTGCACTTGTGACATGTTCCCTTCTTGTGATCACGTGTGGAAGCTTCATCATTTCTAGAGCCGGATCTTGAAGACTTTCTGAAGCCTTTCTTCTTGGTGAACTTCTGGAACTCCTTCACAAGCATAGCAAGTTCCTTTCCAATGTCTTCAGGATCCTCGGAACATCAGTCAGATTCTTCTTCAGATGAGGAAATAACCTTTGCCTTCGAAGCACGAGTACGGCCATAGTTGGGACCATAGATATCTCTTTTCTCAGATAACTGGAACTCATGTGTGTTGAGCCTCTCAAGTATGTCAGACGGATCGAGAGTCTTGAAGTCAGGGCGTTCTTGAATCATCAGGGCCAGGGTATCAAATGAGCTATCAAGAGTGTCTTGACGATTTCGTGCTTGGTGATCTCTGTGGCGCTGAGTGCGTGAAGCTCATTTGTGATATCAGTGAGGCGATCAAATGTGAGCTGGACATTCTCATTGTCATTTCTCTTGAAGCGGTTGAAGAGGTTGCGAAGAACACTGATCCTTGAGTCTCTCTGCGTTGAGACGCCTTCGTTGACCTTGGAGAGCCAGTCCCAGACTAGCTTCGCAGTTTCCAAAGCACTCACACGACTATACTGTCCTTTGGTCAGATGATCACAGATGATGTTCTTGGCAGTCGAATCCAATTGAATGAACCTCTTGACATCAGCAGGAGTGACACCTTCACCGGCCTTGGGAACGCCGTTCTTGACGACATACCAGAGGTCGACATCAATGGCTTTAAGATGCATACGCATCTTATTCTTCCAGTAGGGGTAATCAGTGTCATCGAAGACAGGGCACGCAGCGGAGACTTTGACAATCCCTGCAATTGATATAGCTAAAAATCCAGGTGGTTAAACCGAATCACACAGAACAAGGAAGCACCTTGCTCTGATACCAATTGAAAGTGCTAGTTATCGACTAGAGGGGGGAGAATAGGCGATTTTTATGGAAGTCTTCAAAACACGGTCGCTTTGAAGACAAACAGTAGAAATGAACCTATTGATATGCAGCGGAAGGTAGACTACACTAGACAAGCCATAGTCAAGTAAGTAATGAAGTGAAAGCACGAAGACTATTAGCAGCTAGGTAGTAAGGATCAGGATGGAAGATAGCATGAAGCTAAACAACAACAATCTTCACGCAGTGAAGCCAATCAGATCATGCAAGTAGGCAATGACTTCACGAAGACATATTGTAAGTAAAGAGAGGTAAGAGATAGAACCAGTTGCTTGGTGAGGACAAGGATTTGTTGGACCATTTCCAGTTGTTGTGACAACTGTACGTCTGGTTAGGGAGGCTGAGGTTCAACTCAGAAGACCGCGTCTTCACCTTATTCCCCTTGAGCTAAGAACACTTAGTCCTCGCCCAATTACTCTGGTAAGTCTTCAAGGTAGACTTCCAAACCTTCACAGACTTCGTTCACTGGCAATCCACAATGACTCTTGGATTCTCAGAACACGACGTCTAACCGGCTGGAGGATTCACAGTCCTCAAGTGCAACAAGTCTTCAGATCACGCAGACAGAAAGACTTCAGTGATGCCTAACACTCTTTGGCTCTGGGTGTTTTGGACTTTGTCCTCACAAGGATCTCTCTCTCAAATGCTTCGGAGGTGGGTTGCTCTTAAACAACAAAAGCCGTGCACTAACTCTGAGCAGCCACCAATTTATGTTGTAGGGTGAAAGATCGTGGATGTCGCCTAGAGGGGGGGGGGGTGAATAGGCGCTTTAAAATAATTACGGTTGAGGCTTGAACAAATGCGGAATAAACCTAGCGGTTAATTTGTCAAGCACAAAACCTACAACAACTAGGCTCACCTATGTGCACCAACAACTTATGCTAAGCAAGATAAGCAACTATGTGATAGCAAGATATATGACAAGAACAAAATGGCTATCACAAAGTAAAGTGCATAAGTAAAGGGCTCGGGTAAGAGATAACCGAGGCACGCGGAGACGACGATGTATCCCGAAGTTCACACCCTTGCGGATGCTAGTCTCTGTTTGAAGCGGCGTGGAGGCACAATGCTCCCCAATAATCCAATAGGGCCACTGTAATCTCCTCACGCCAACGCACAATGCAAGATGCCGTGATTCCACTAATGGACACTTGAGGGCGGTCACCGAACTGCATAAAATGGCAACCCTTGGGGGCGGTCACCGAACCCAGACACTTTGGCAACCCTTGGGGCGGTCACGGAACCATCAAATTGCTCAGGCGATCTCCACAACCTAATTGGAGACCCCGACGCTGTCTTGAGCTTTACACCACAATGATTGAGCTTCAACACTACCAACTGCCTAGGGCGCCCAAGCACCCAAGAGGAACAAGCTCAAGGGAACCAAGCACCCAAGAGTAATAAGCTTCTCAACTTGTAACTTCCACGTATCACCGTGGAGAACTCAAACCGATGCACCAAATGCAATGGCAAGGGCACACGGAGTGCCCAAGTCCTTCTCTCTCAAATCCCACCAAAGCAACTAATGCTAGGGAGGAAAATGAGAGGAAGAACAAGGAGGAGAACACCAAGAACTCCAAGAACTAGATCCAAGGGTTCCCCTCACATAGAGGAGAAAGTGATTGGTGGAAATGTGGATCTAGATCTCCTCTCTTTTTCCCCAAAAACTAGCAAGAAACCATGGAGGGATTGAGAGATAGCAAGCTCGGAGATGGTCAACAATGGTGGAAGAACACGAGCTTAAATGATAAGGTTCAATGGGGAAGATGAGACCCTTTTATAGGAGGGGGAAAATCCAACCGTTACCCCACCGAAAATCCTCAAGACAGAGCGGTACTACCGCTTAGGAAGGGCGGTATTATCACCGAGGGCGGTACTACCGCTCCTATCCAAATGGGTACTACTGCTACCAAGAGAAGGTCAAGGTTCGCCCCAGAGCGGTACTACCGCTTAGGGAAGAGCGGTACTACCGCTCAGAGTGGTACTACCGCTTCTCGCCGCTACTAGTGCCGCAAAACCCGACATTTAAAAAAACTTCGCTCGAGAATCGAGGCGAAGTAGCCCAGACAAGACACAGTATTTACTACGTCGAAACTCCCAAGCGGTACTGCTCGGAGAGCGGTACTACCGCTTGAGCGGTACTACTGGCCCGAGAGCGGTACTACCGCCATGGAGCTTCAAGCGGTACTACTGTGGGTCACGGTACTACCGCTGGCACCAGCCTTAAGCCACAACCACGAAAGCAAAGAATACTCCAAGAAAACCAGAATCGCCATAACTTCTTCATATGAGCTCTAATTGAGCAAACTCAAGCTTGTTTGAAACAAGACAACGAGTAGCATCAAAACAGCGATCGTTATAGTAAGAAGAGGCAGGGAGGTATGTTTAGCAAACAAAGGAGTGAAACCTCCAACCGAGAAGAACCGCATACCCTCCAACATCGAAAACATCATAGAAGATGCATGAGAACTCCGCTGATGAACTCGAGCTTGTCATAAAAATGACCATAAGCTCCAAATCTCACAAGGAGAAGAACCAAACAAGAACCAATAAAGATGATGCAAGGATGCAATGGTTTGAGCTCTCTACGAACGATACAATCAAGCAACTCATCGAGAGACCCCTTGATAGTACAAGAACGATCCTATAACCCGGTCTTCCACAACTACCAAGAGACCGTAAAATAGAAAACCTATCAAGGGCAAACCTTTGCCTTGCACATGGTCCACTTGAGCTAGATGATGACGATCTTGACTCCCTCAAGTTGGACCACCTTTCTTGATTGCGTTGGCTCGAATAAGACTAGTTGATTGCTCCCCATACTCCACTATGGGTGAGCCACTCTTCCAAGACATCTTCACAAGTCCATTGTCACCAAATGGACGGCAAGCTTCAAGCACTTGATCTCTTCGTGATGCATCACTTGAACTTGCACACCGCAACCTAACCCCACAAAGAACTCTCACGAAGACCATGGGTTAGCACACAAAGCGTAATGGACAATGCTTACCATACCATGGGATCACTTGATCCCTCTCGGTACATCTTCTACGCTTTGTGAGTTGATCAACTTGATTCACTCTTGACTTAGTCTTGATCAACCTTGAATCTTTCCAACTCTCTTCATTTGGATGATGTCTTGAAGGTGGACATGAATGATCACACAATCTTATTCTTCAAGACATGCTTGCAATAAGCTCAACACTCACATGACCAATCTTTGGATAATTCCTTGAATAGCACCTTGGTCGACACAAAACTCTCCTTGAAACCAACACATGTACTCCAAGAAAAGCCTATGGACAAAACCTTCAAATAAACTCAAGGCAACCATTAGTCCATAGAGAATGTCATCAATTACCAAAACCACACATGGGGGCACCGCATGTCCTTTCATAGGGGATGGGTTATTTATAGCCAGGAGGCAACCCGACCTGATTTGTCCGAAATGACCCTGTGTCATTAAGAAACTGACACGTGTCCAATGGTCAGATTTCAAACACACGCGGCAGCTTGACTTGGGCTACAAGTAAAGCTGACTCATCCAGCTCTGGATAAGATTTGCTCTCATTGTCTTCGCTCGAAGACATAGGATTTGGTTGAGCATCACTTCAGTCACTCTGACTTTGTTCACTTGGACCCCACTTAATAGTGCGGTGGTTCATATGACTCAACAAAGAAGAAAAGGAAACTACGAAACAACTATGTCTTTGCACTCCATAGTCTTCACGTGAATGTCTTCTCAAGTCATAATCTTTGTTGTGAATATCTTCACAAAGCACCATTGTCTTTAATGTCTTCATACATTTTTAGGGGTCATCTCTGATAGGTAAACCGAATCAATGTGGGACTACTACCTGTGTTATCCTGCAATTCTCACAAACACATTAGTTCCTCAACCAAATTTGTCGTCAATACTCCGAAACCGACTAGGGATGGCACTGGATGCACTTACACACCCTTGATAAACACAATTTATCATTAAAAACGTTTGATTTGTCATGCCTAAAGAACTGGCGTTCGTTGGGTATTCGGGTCTCACTCCTAGCAGGAATATAAGTTGGGCACGGGGTTTAAGATCATCAATTTTTGGACCGGCTTAGCTAACGAAGGTTATAACCGGGGCATGGCATGCGAATGTTTTTATGGTAAATTCTTCAAAACACACGGGGACTCTTCTACCTCTTTTCCTAAAAGATAAATTTTGATTCATCAATTCAATTAGGAAACCTTTTACAAAAGCTTCTAAAGCATGTAAGCTCAACCCTCTTGATGCCACTGATAGTAATCCATAGCGTCCGCAGGACGTCGGCAACTTCTCATCCTAAACCTGATGCCAGACTTTCTTTGTGTCCTTTATGATCGAGGCGGTACGAGCTTCTTCGTCGCATTGATCTTGGCCCTCACTCTAACAAAATCCCAAACATAACCAAAAGGTAGTTTTATTTGTACCTCCAAGATCTCACCCATGGGGCGACACTGGCAACATAGAGCTAGCTTGTTCAAGGCAACTGATCTAGGGTTCTCGAAACCATAATATTCCTTCATGATTACTGCTTGGTGCATGAATAGCCATGGTCACATGTTCATTGCCTTATTCCAATCAGCCAAGCACCCAAACTAAATCATGAACAAGTTGCCATCGATCTTCCTCCATACTCCTTCGCCAGATTTTTGGCGGACCTCATATCTGAATAGCGGGCTGTAGGGCTAAAACCCCGAGTAGTGTGTACCTTCGCTATAACTAGCTACATCCGGTGGCTCAAGTATTATCCTCCTCCCGAATGAACCTCTCTTCCTCTACTTCATGCAAATTCAGCCAGCCTAGGAGGTTCTTTGCATGCTCCTTCCTAGAATTGCCCATCCTCCACTGATCGCAAACCAAGCCATCAAAACCCCTAGGGGAAGAACTGAGGGAGAGGATCCAGCCAGATTGTCGTAAATCCCCAACGTCCAACATAAATGCATGCTTGGGAAAAATGCATGTTTCGATCTTTTCTATAGTTTCCAGAAAGCCAAACAGCACCAGGAGCCTTCGGAGCAGCATGGGACGTAAACGCATCTGCTAGACCACGGCATCAACATGACAACAATAAGCAACATGATATAAATCAAGTATATAACCGCCCTTTTATTACCAAATTATTCTAAAGTACACATCTGGAGTGCTCAGTCAAACCAGCACCACAGGGAGGAGGGCCGAATGTGCTCCGCCTACCTAGGGTTCTAGACTAGCCGTCTCAATGCTTGTGAGCGAGCTCCTTGAGAACATTGCCGAGGTCGGACTCGCCCTTGGTGCTCTTGACCCACTTGGCCTTGATCCTCACCCTCTCGATGCTCTGCTTCACCGTCCTCGCGATGCTCGCCTTGGTCCTGCTCTTGAAGAACTCCTCCGCCTCGTCACCCTTCTCGTCCGTGGCAAGCTGAGACAAATCAACAACGTTTCCTCCGTGTTAGCAGATTCTGAGTTTCAGTCGTGCACATGCATTTGCTTGTATGAGAGTCGCATATAACAGGTTATGACATTTACCGGTGAGACAGTGACGGTGATGAAATAGGTGAGCAGGTGTCCAGTGAAGGTCTCTGCTATGTAGTCCCAGTTTTCCTGAACCACGGGCAAGGCATTTAGTCAGTACAGAAGAACAAAAGAGAGCAACAAGGCTAATCATATAACCAGGGAGATGCAAAAATAGCAATTATGAATACCTTCAACCATGTCCATGCCACCTCATGCGCTGCTGCAGTCACTCCGCGGAGCACAAATATACAATCCTGATTCCTTACCTATGGATGCAATATATCGTGAGTTAAGCTGGCTCAAAGTAAACTGTATCATCAAAAACGTTCTATCGCTTTCTTGTTACCTCAGACGATAGCAGGAAATTCAGCGCTTCACGGACAACGTCAGGGTCAGGGGACGATGCCAAAGAACCTTCAAAGAAGAGGATCATAAATTTTAGTGAGATTCCACAAATATCATTGTAACTTGCAAATATGATTCAACAAAAGGGAAATACTAGCTTACCTAGCACACGGACTTTTTCCTGGCTCAGATCAGTTTCCCTGTAAATCTTCAGGAGAGATTCATACCCACTCTTGTTTGACTTGTTCACTGTCTGCATCAGAGCAACATATGCAGCCTGTACAATACAGTAAGATGGTTAAGAAGTGGACTCTACATAGTTTGCAAGGTTATATAGCTATATGCTTAATTTAAGTTCTGTCACAGTGCTAACCTTTCGGACATCTGGTGGGAGGAGTGGCGTCTCTCTGTCTTCCAGAAAGACATTAAATCGACGGACAGCCTCGTCTATGGTAGACTGATGGCCTAGTTCATAAGAGCAGATAAGAGGGTACCTCTTAACAGTGCATTCAGGTGACCCTCCCCACTCTTGGCATCCCAGCCAACTCTCCTGCAAAGGACGGATTTTTGGAAGGTTAGAAGAGACTGCACGATAAACTATCCTTCCACTACAGAATGATAAAAGCAGATAACTTACTGTGCGAATGGCTCAAGGAAGTCAATTAGGAACTTCTTCATATTAACCAACTCCTCGGGTGCAGCAACAGCCATCATCTCATATATGCTCAGGCTTGTCTAAAAGGGCAAGAACAAAAACGCTTTAGAACAAAAATCAAGTTTAGGAACAACAAAAAGTAATTAGAATAGGAAGAGTAGTACGTTGATGGCATGTGCAAGCACAGTATACTCAGTCTCATTCTTGTACGCAGCAATCAAATGCAGCAACGTGACCAGCTTCTGTTTACCGGCCATACAGAGGGCATAGGTGTCATCAAGTACACCTGTATTGATCAGACAGTAATAAATGTGAGAATAGTTGAAACAGGGAAAGACTTACACAGTTGTAAGAAGCCATGCAAGAGTTTTACCATATCTGTCTGCTGCACTCAGTATGTTGGTCTCAACTGCATGCCTAAGTCGGGATGCAAGTTCCTCGTCATAACTCACTCTATAGAAACCAGTCTGGTCGACATTAAGTTTAATCCAGAAATCATCTTTCTTTTGGCATTCTACGAGACCTGACAAATTGAAATCCTCCTGTTTTCCACGGAAAAGGAACTTTTGCTGAACTGAGTATGAACAGCAGCATAGTGTGATGGGAACCACCCATTGCCCAACTCCTTCAGACCCACTTGACAGGAACTGTGTCTGCAAAGAGACAAGACCAAAGGATGTTCAGAAAGCCACAAGCCAGAACAAAATTTGATAATAATGATAAAACATGTAAAGTTGAAAAGGATTTTGCAGATGTCTGTGGCCAACCTGCTCCAGCTCTAGCTTTCCATCCTTGAGTTTTACACTGACAACAGGATAACCTTGCTGCTTTGTCCATGAGTGCATTAATGTTTTCACTGGCTCACCAGACCCCTCTTCGAGGGCAGCCCACAAGTCCTCTGTCTTGGCATTTGAATATGCAAACCTTTTGATATATGCAGCCAGTGATTTCTAGCAAAATGAAGAACAGTTCAGTAAACTTCTTGTTTCCACTCAAAAGCTATTTTAATTTTCAATTGACAGGTTCCCACAAATGTGGATCTAATGTGCAAGTTAAAGTTCCAATCAATAGTCTTTATATAACTACAGCTAAGATTGCGTATAGGTCACCCAACTGTCCAAATACATTAAGAAAATAACAGAGTATGTCCTTCTGAGCTGGGGTGTAGCATCTCAAAAGAAATCATACGGCCAGGGTCACATGATCTGTTAAACTTGCAAACTGGGAAAAATAAGCAAAACAAACCTGGAAGATCTCAGCCCCAAGGTAGCTTTGCAACATTCGGATAACAGCAGCTCCTTTCCTATAGCTTATAGCATCGAATATCTCATCTATTTCATCAACATGATTTACATCAACCTGAAAATAATAGATAATAAGCCACATGACACATCAACTAGTAAGATAGGTTATAATGTACACAGTTGGCATAGTGTGAAGGCATGAATGGAAAGTTTAAAGTCTCCGCTAGTGCATTTAGGAGAATGTGATTTTTCTAAACCCCCCATCTTTCAGTGTGACAGGACCAAATTTCCCTCTAGAATATTACTGGAAATGTGAGAAGCAGTTGACCTTTTCCCTTTTCCCCCATTTTTTGTACGGTCATAGCAGGAGACTTGACTGGTAAGAAATATGCTACATGCACATAAAAGATCTTGAAAGCTTCTCAAGCATATGGCAATCCAAATTCTCAAGGCATTTTCCATTTTTCTCAGGTAAACATGACATTTCAAAATATGAAACTGACATATCTCCCCTGTCCAACATGAGTGCAGATCCCTAACAAAGTCGTATCATAGCACGCTGACAGTGATGACATAATTGTTACCTCAATTGGATGTGACCCTGCAAGAGCATCCAACCTGAAACCTGTTGTAGATTCCTCTAGAAACTGAATCCAAACATTCCATTCTGGAAAGAAACGATCTGCAGCTAAGTAGGATACCTGCCATGACAGCAACATTAAATGAGCAACATGAAATAATTGTAAGTTCTTGATATTTTGGTGTTTTCAGTTTCTTACCCATGTTGCAAAACCTTCGTTCAGCCATAGGTGTGTCCACCATTCCATAGTCACAAGATTTCCAAACCACTGATGAGCTAATTCATGTGCGACAACAACTGCAACCTGGACAGATAAGAAGGAATTGACTAATTAGTTTTTAAAGGATGGTGTCAATGGCACATGGCCAGCAAACAGCATATGCACACTTACTCAACAAAATGACTTGTAGCATCTCAGTGCTTATGTTTGTTATTAATTGCCAGGCAAGAGAAACTTTTGATTTTGTTATGAGATTCAGCATTGTGCACTGATACAACTAAATATATTTTCATGTGTCTTTGTAAAAGACCTAATGACGATCGAGAACCACATTCCCAACTTAGTACGAATGGTTGAAACAATAAAACCCCATAGAATGATCCCATGGGTCTCAGAGTGACACCCATAGTACCTACCCTTTGCTTATTAGCAGCTGCAGAGTGTCGCTCATCAAATAGCAAAGCTGTTTCACGGTATGTAACTAAGCCATAGTTCTCCATTGCTCCAGAAGCAAAATCAGGAATGGCAATCATGTCCATTTTTGGGAGAGGATATGGCACAGCAAAGTACCTACAATTACAAATGAGCCATCATTAGCTGAACCCATGAATACAGTTTTAGGTGACAGATACTCAAATAAATACAATCACTTGAAAAGGTTTCCAGAAGGGGTACAAATTTAATAAATCATCATAGCATAAAAATCATTTTACAAATTGGAAAGACTTAGGCCCTGTTCTTTCAACGGCTTAAAGCATAAGCCGTTCCCTCCCCAGCTTATGTTAGAAGCCACCCCCCATATTCGTTGGGGCTTCTAAAATAAGCTGGGGAGGGGGCAGCTTATTTGGACTCGCCAAAAGAACTGGGCCTTAGTAATCATCACATCATGAAATGAGCTTGTAAAGCAATATTTGGTAAAGTTGTATTGCATATAGATGGGAAAATACACGGTTCCTAATCAAGTGTATATACACAAACGCCTCAAACTAAAACATATAGATCAACTTATGGAACTAATGTTTCAGAATACAGAGGTGCATCAGTTTGACTAGCTATGTGCAATGGTAGTATTATTTACATCAGAATGATTTGGTAATTATTAGAGTACCACAACTTCCTAAACAACACTATGGGTTTAAGAAATGCAGCATCTAGAGATAACTACAACAAGAGCTCAAGACGACATTGTTAATCAATATACTAAGGCACGAGATCAGAAAATTACTCCTTGAAGAGGATCAGTGTCTTCACAGCAACCTCTAGTGCAAACTTCCCCTGGGCACTCTTACCAACCTGTGTGTAAACACGAACACTAGTACCTGCAAAGGGGAAATGAGGCCAGCATGAACCACCAAGAGGTGAAAGCGAAAGAGAGACCTGTGGTAAGTAATGTGGCAGAGGAGCTACAGTACCATCCGTGGTGAAAGCTTCTACATAATCAAACATGCCGACAATAACAGCCACTAGATATGTTGACATTATTGGTGATTCTTGAAAGTAGACAGTTTTGGTAGGACCATTGATCTTCTCTTCAACAACTGGCATATTTGACAAAGCAACGGTCTCACACGGAACTTCAAGAGTAATTTTGAATACAGCCTGCATGGGTAAAAGGAACAGTTAAACCCAAAAGTATGTAATAAGTCTGCTTAATACTTATCCTTCTGTTCAAAAGATGCACCACAATTTAGCCTTCATTGGAAAAACAAAAAACATAAATTGCACGTGCTTATACTGCTCCCGATGAATATAATCAGGCATATTATGATGACTCCAAAGCAACTTGAAGTAAGCATTGGTATAAGTTAAAATCAAACGATACTGCTCCCGATGAATATAATCAGGCATCATGGAAGCATATTCCATAGGGTTGAAGGATACATCCAACCTGTGAGGCCAAATTGTTTGGTTCAAATCGAGAGCTCAAGTAACAAAAGATTGAAAACGCAGAATTTACTAATCCAACAAAGTGAAATATTAACCAGTTAACAGCCAAATTGTACAGAATGGATAACATCACACAAAATTCATGGACTTCATTGAAGCCAACTATAAGGAATAGCAATCCACATAAACACTATACGTCACGCATTTCTTCCCTTCCCCGGCACAACGGAAGTAATAGCAAACAATCAGCCAAAAACAGAAAGTAAAGAAGCAAAGCTGTAAACCTTGAAAGACGGTTCATCCCAGCATGGGAAGCAGCGCCTTGCATCAGCAGGTTCAAACTGGGTTACAGCCATGTTCCTCTTCTCCCCATTGAGCTCATACACACTAACAATCAAAAGGGAAAAGATTATATTGTGAATATCTTTATAAATATAAACCTTTGAGATATCAAATGATTACCTTCTGTAAAAACCCTTCATCTTATCATTCAAAGTTCCTTGGAATGCAATTACCAAAGTTCCCTCCCCAAGAGGAAGCACTTCATTGAAGCAAATAATCAAGATCTCATCCTCCAGTGCACTGGTAACCTCCACAGGAAGTAACACCTGATACAAAAGATAGCATGATTCATGATCAAATATAGAATGAAGTGCCAGGCAGCCTGACATCTCAAGCAGGTGTAGTCTGCTCAACTGCACAGGTCCCCCAAAAGTTAGGGGCCCCCAACTCAGCACTCTATTAGTACTAGTATAAATCATGAAGTTACGCTTCAGATTACCAAAGCATTTAATTGCCCATGTCCGTGAATGTCACCGTCAAGCCACCCATTTCACTTCTCACAATTCCAACTCTCTTCTCCATCTCGGTTTCCCCTTTGCTGTCGGACAAAGCTAATCAAAGCATAGCTACTAGCCTACTGATTTGTCTCCCCCGAACTAGTTTGTGGTTCCCAAGAAAAATCCTGTCGATGGCAATCAATCAACCTATTCTACTTTTACCTATTTCTAACATATTTATTTGTGAGCTGAAGCACGTGATTTTATTTCCTTATTTTGTTCTTCTGATCTGAAGCGCGGACCTGGTGCAGTGGCAGAGTCCTTCCACTTGTGGCCTGGAGGTCATGGGTTCGAACCAGCCTCAGCACTGGGTTCGTTCTTTTTGTTCTTCTGATATGCGGCAAATGCTAGAAATAGAAGGATTTACACGCTAGCTAGGGAGCAAACATAATAATGATTTATACTGAGGGATAAAAATCCCATCTTGGTCCAAAATATCTAGAAATACTCAAATTAGTCCAGAAAAAAAAAGGATATATGACAACGCCTGTTTGTGCGCGACATGATTATATAAGTCCAGATTGGTCTTATAAAAAAGGATTTAATCTAGACCATTCAGTCAGATGGAAGCGGACTATAGCGGTGCAGATTACTTCTGGAGAAAAAGACTTCAGATTATAAGAATGTAGATTATTCGTAAGAAAAAAATCTAGACTGCTTATTTTGATGAGAGCGGGTTATAATAGTGTAGGATAGCACTTGGTACTAAATGTTTTGTAAATCACCTTTTGGCAGAAACTAATCTTGCTGCAGAAACTATGAAGACTATGCAAATTTTTATGATTAAATTTACGCCAGTACGAGGTCTAACTCCAGATTGTGCAGACTGATTTAGTACTTACAGCGTATGGCCCTGGTGACAGGAAAATGTTTGAAACAGTCCTTTACTGTGAAAAAAAAACAGTATATTCTATTCTAACACAGATCATTCGCCTAATATGTAAACAATATAATGACTATTATTGTTGAGCTTTGCCTAAGATGTAAGCAGCACATATCTCTTCCTTTCTCCAAATCTACACCTCATAAATGAAATACCACGATCACAATGTTCCATAGAGACAATACATCCAATTAGAGTCAGTTGCAACTCGTAGGCAAAGAACCTATGAGGCCTATAGTAAGCAGTGCACATCCAACTGTTGAGCTTTTAAGCAGCGCGAAATCGATCTCACTCACTTCACTGGCAAGGCAAATGCTAAAACGTCAACTTCCAAGGGCGAAACTTAGACAAAAACCTAGCCGCTGGTCGTAACCCCGTTGCAAAACCCCACCCGACCAATCGCCAAGGCCCAGCTTCCCACATCCCAAACCTCACACGAATAGATCAAACCGAGGCACCAGTGACAATCGCGAAGCGAGCAGCTAGGTAGGTACCTGGCCGGAGCCCTTGGGCGCGAAGTGCACGTCCCCGGGGGACACGTCGAGGTCGGCAGCGTTGAGCACGAGGAAGCGCGTGGGCGCGGCGACGTCGACGGAGACGGACACCGAGCCCGCGAAGGTGCAGGCGGCGAGGTCCGGCGTGAGGCGCAGATCGTACCGCCGCGGCGCCGCGAAGCCCGGCAGCCGCGCCTGCCCCCTGAAGTGCTCCGCGCTCTGCTCCGCCGCCATGGTCACCGCGGGCGTCGGTGGAGTGTGAGGGAAGGAGAGATTTGGAAGCGTCGGACGCTCGGAGGAGGCGCTTTGGTTTGGCGATGAGTTTAACCAAAAGCGCTTTGCTTTGCGGTTTTTCGGGCTTTGGCGAGATGTTATAGTGGGGCAGGGCGGTCTTCCGGAGTTTGATGGATGCACGGCACGGCGCAACCTACAGCCGCACAAGACCAGTTTTTGCCTTGTGGTGGAGATTAGGGCAGAACTACGTGATGGAAAAGAAAAAAACCGTGCCAGCAAATCAGTTTTTTCGTTTCTTTTTTCAGGTGAAAACTCTTGCATACTCAGTCACAATGTCATTAAAAAAATGCACTGGAGGTCGTGGGAATGGCTAACTACACCGAAGTTTCTTGACGGGATGGGATTTCGTGATATGGCCTTATTCAATCAAGCCATGCTTGGTCGACAAGGTTGGCGTATTCTTACCTCATCGGATTCCCTCTGCGCCCGGGTTCTCAAGGACAGATATTTCCCTCATGGCGATTTCTGGCATGCTGTTGCACCTAGATCGGCTTCTTACACATGGCGCAAAGATTTTATTTGGTCGTGAGCCATCAAGCAAAGGGGTACAATGGGGCATTGGCAATGGAGCGGCTGTTCAGATTAATGGTGATCATTGAATACCGCCCACGCCACCGATTTACTTCAAACGATGTCTCCGATATCGCCTACTGACTTCTGATCAAGTGTCTTCTGGATGAGGACCGAGGTACCTGGTGTGAGGATACGGTTCGAGCGTTTTCCAATGAGAATATTGCCAATGAGATTATGTTGCTTCCTGTTGGTCGACATGGTGATGATAATTATGTGAGATGGCCTCACACGAGATTTGGAGAATACTATGTACGATCAGCGTATAATTTGGCTCGGATAGCTCGTTTCCAACGAGTTCATAGTGCGCCTGGACGTGGAATGGCATCGGGTGGTATGACTATTATGAAAAGTTGGAAATCTATTTGGTCTATTAAGACTCCAAATAAGATGAAGGTGGTCCTTTGGAGGATTGCTCACGATTACCTCCCATCAGGTATCCAACTCCAACGTCGTCATATGCCAACTTCTAACCTATGTTGTTTCTGTGGGAGGACGGAAGGAATCGAGCACTCGCTGTTGTTTTACCCTTTTGCTTATGAGATCTGGTCGCAAGTGAAGCAATCCTTCGACATCAAGCTATGGCGGTCCAACTTCTCTTCGGCAAAGCAGTGGTTGTTTGATTTCCTCTCTCGTTCCTCGGATCAGCAGGCTAGCCCTTTTGCTTATGAGATCTGGTCACAAGTGAAGCAATCCTTCGACATCAAGCTATGGCGGTCCAACTTCTCTTCGGCAAAGCAGTGGTTGTTTGATTTCCTCTCTCGTTCCTCAGATCAGCAGGCTACGGTCATGACTGTTACTATATGGCATATTTGGGAGGCGCGGAACTCTGTTCGAAACCATGAAGATGAGCCATATCCTGTCCGTACCATTTTTAAGATAAAGGCTTATGTCGATTTGATCTTTCGGCATCTATACAAATCGGATCTTGTGCATAGGCGTGAGAGCATTGCCTCAAGTACCTCTTGGTCTCCACCGCCGCCGGGTTCTGTATTATTCATGTGTGATGCCGCGATCTTCTCCGAGCTAAGTAAGTTTGGTGCAGGTGTGGTTGCTCTCAACTCTGATGGACAATTTGTTATTGCATGTAGAGAAGCCTGTTGGGGAACGCAGTAATTTCAAAAAAATTCCTACGCACACGCAAGATCATGGTGATGGCATAGCAACGAGAGCTCGGGAATAGACTTGTCCATCCCTTGCATATTATAGTTCATCACAAAGCTCTTGTAGCTTGGTGGCAGTGATTGAAGAATTCTGTCAATGACACTATCATCAGGAAGATTAACTCCCAGTTGAATCAAGTGATTATTATACCCGGACATTTTGAGTATGTGTTCACCGATGTAACTATTTTCCTCCATCTTGCAGCTATAGAACTTATTGGAGACTTCATATCTCTCAATCCGGGCATTTGCTTGAAATATTAACTTCAACTCCTGGAACATCTCATATGCTCCATGACGCTCAAAACGTCGTTGAAGGCCCGGTTCTAAGCCGTAAAAGCATGGCACATCGAACTATCGAGTAGTCATCGCTTTGCTCGCCAGACGTTCTTAACGCCGTCTGCCACATCAAGAAGCAGTTCGGCACCCAGCGGTGCTTCCAGGACGTAATTCTTCCGTGCAAAGAATGAGGATAATCCTCAGATTACGGACCCGGTCCGTAATTGCTACCATCATCTTTCAACTTTGCTTTCTCAAGGAACGCATTAAAATTCAACGGAACAACAAAGACGAGCCATCTATCTACAAAGAAACATAGACAAGCAAAATACTCTCGTGTACTAAGTTCATGATAAATTTAAGTTCATTTAATCATATTACTAAAGAACTCCCACTTAGATAGACATCTCTAGTTATCTAAGTGATTACGTGATCCAAATCAACCAAACCATGTCCGATCATCACGTGAGATGGAGTAGTTTCAATGGTGAACATCACTATGTTGATCATATCTACTATATGATTCACGCTCGACCTTTCGGTCTCCGTGCTCCGAGGCCATATCTCAGATATGCTAGGCTCGTCAAGTTTGACTGAGTATTCCGCGTGTGCAAGCTGTTTTGCACCCGTTGTATTTGAACGTAGAGACTATCACACCCGATCATCACGTGGTGTCTCAAAGACGAAGAACTTTCGCAACGGTGCATACTCGTGGAGAACACTTCTTGATATTTAGTGAGAGATCATCTTATAATGCTACCGCCAATCAAAGCAAAATAAGATGCATAAAGGATAAACATCACATGCAATCAATATAAGTGATATGATATGGCCATCCTCATCTTGTGCTTGTGATCTCCATCTCAAGCACCGTCGTGATCACCATCGTCACCGGGCGCGACACCTTGATCTCCATCGTAGCATCGTTGTCGCTTCGCCAACTATTGCTTCTATGACTATCGCTACCGCTTAGTGATAAAGTAAAGCAATTACATGGCGCTTGCATTTCATACAATAAAGCGACAACCATATGGCTCTCGCCGATTGCCGATAACTTGGTTACAAAACATGATCATCTCATACAATAAAATATAGCATCACGTCTTGACCATATCACATCACAACATGCCCCGCAAAAACAAGTTAGACGTCCTCTACTTTGTTGTTGCAAATTTTACGTGGCTGCTACGGCCGAAAGCAAGAACCGTTCTTTACCTACGCATCAAAACCACAACGATAGTTTGTCAAGTTGGTGCTGTTTTAACCTTCGCAAGGACCGGCGTAGCCACACTCGGTTCAACTAAAGTGAGAGAGACAGACACCCGCCGGTCACCTTTAAGCAACGAGTGCTCAAGCGGTGAAACCAGTCTCGCGTAAAGCGTCTGCGTAATGTCGGTCCGGCCGCTTCATCTCACAATACCGCCAACCAAAGTATGACATCTTTGGTAAGCAAGATGACTTATATCGCCCACAACTCACTTGTGTTCTACTCGTGCATATGACATCAACGCATAAAACCAGGCTCGGATGCCACTGTTGGGGAACGCAGTAATTTCAAAAAATTTCCTACGCACACGCAAGAGTGGTGATGGCATAGCAACGAGAGGGGAGAGTGTATGTCCACGCACTCGTGAGACCGTAAGCGGAAGCGTTATAACAACGCGGTTGATGTAGTCAGACGTCTTCACGATCCAACCGATCCAAGTACCGAACGCACGGCACCTCCGAGTTCAAAGACACGCTCACTCGATGACGATCCCGGACTCGATCCAAAGAAAGTGTCGGGGATGAGTTCCACAAGACGACGGGCGCAGGACGATGATGATGCTTCACCAACAGCAGGCTTTGCCTAAGCTCATGACGATATGACCGAGGTGGAATATGGTGGAGGGGCACCAGACACGGCTAAGGAACGATCACGTAGATCAACTTGTGTGTCATGGGGTGCCCCCGCCTCAGATATAAAGGAGGGAGGAGGAGGTGCGGCCGCCCTCCTAGGGTGCGCCGAGGAGTCCTACTCCCACCGGAGTAGGAGCCCCCCCCTCTTGCCTTGTTGGAGAAGGAAAGGGGGAAGGGGAAAGAGGAAGGGGGGCGCCCCCCCCTCTCCTTGTCCTATTCGGACTAGGGGGGAGGGGGCGCGCGGCTTGCCCTGGCCGGCCCTCCTCTTCTCCCTTATGGCCCATTAAGGCCCAACATCCCCCGGGAGGGTTCCGGTAACCCCGGTGTTTGGAAAATTCGATTTCATCCTAACCATTCCGATATCCAAATATAGGCTTCCAATATATCAATCTTTATGTCTCGACCATTTCGTGACTCCTCGTCCATGTCCGTGATCACATCCGGACTCAACAAACTTCGTACATCAAAACTTATGAACTCATAATAAACCGTCCATCGTAACGTTAAGCGTATGGACCCTACGGGTTCGAGAACTATGTAGACATGACCTAGAACTATTCTCGGTCAATAACCAATAGCGGAACCTCGGATGCCCATATTGGTTCCTACATATTCTTCAAGATCTTTATCGGTCAAACCGCATAACGACATACGTTGTTCCCTTTGTCATCGGTATGTTACTTACCCGAGATTCGATCGTCGGTATCCAATACCTAGTTCAATCTAGCTACGGCAAGTCTCTTTACTCGCTCCGTAATACATCATCTCACAACTAACTTATTAGTTGTAATGCTTTGCAAGGCTTATGTGATGTGTATTACCGAGAAGGCCTAGAGATACCTCTCCGACAATCGGAGTGACAAAACCTAATCTCAAATACGCCAACCCAACATGTACCTTTGGAGACACCTATAGTACTCCTTTATAATCACCCGATTACGTTGCTAGACGCTTTGGTAGCACCCAAAGTGTTCCTCCGTAAACGGGAGTTGCATAATCTCATAGTTACAGTGAACATGTATAAGTCATGAAGAAAGCAATAGCAATATACTAAACGATCAAGTGCTAGGCTAACGGAATGGGTCATGTCAATCACACCATTCTCCTAATGATGTGATCCCGTTAATCAAATGACAACACATGTCTATGGTTAGGAAACATAACCATCTTTGATTAATGAGCTAGTCAAGTAGAGGCATACTAGTGACTATATGTTTATCTATGTATTCACACATGTATTATGTTTCCGGTTAATACAATTCTAGCATGAATAATAAACATTTATCATGATATAAGGAAATAAATAATAACTTTATTATTGCCTCTAGGGCATATTTCCTTCAAAGCCAACTATGGAAGCCCTGAACCTGAATTAGCTTAGGCATGTGCCCTTCGGCGAGCAGTTAACCTTGCACGTGAGATGGGATGTGATTCAGTGATATTCGCCTTCGATTGCCTCTCTTTGGTGCAGAGAATCAATTCCCATGTTCGCGATCGTTCACTCGTTGGTGTTGTGGTCTCGGAGATCAGAGATGGCATGTCGAATATTCTTTTTCTCGGTCAAGTTTATTCATCGGCAGTCTAATGTTTTAGCTCATAATTTAGCTAAGTCGTGTTTGAGCTGTAATGGTCTTTGTGTTTTCACTTCTACTCCGGAATGTATCCGAGAGACCCTTTGTAATTATGTTGCTTGATTAATAAAGTGTCGACATTTTCTCAAAAAAAATCTCATTACAATCTGTAAGTGCTTGCTCTAATGCAATTGGAGGACCAGAACTAACCCAAGCTCCTGGTTCTATCTTTCAATTTGGGGAAAATTGCTAAGCAATCACTAACATTACTCTAAGCATGGCTAATATGAGTAATACAAATTTCACAAAGAAGCATAAGTTGCCAGCAAATTAGTTGACTTCATTTTCTAAAATTAAAAAAAATTAGTTTACTCACTTTGAAGACTTAGGCCCCTGCTCGAAGTGCCCGCCTTCCAAAAATCATTGGCTCCAGCTTCTCATCGAGCGAGCTGGCTTCTCAAGGAGGAGCGATCCGTTCGGCTGCCCGCTGTGGCTCCTATCGCAGTGTGGCTGGTAGCCCACGAAACTAGGCTGTTGTGGCCTGCTCGGCCATATAGTGGGCCTTATTTCAAGGCCCAATTCGGTGGGGACGTGCAGGCCAGATTTTGGATAGCACAATCTTTTTTTTTCTGCTTTGTTTGCTGCGATTTTTTCTGTACAGAGAGCAGTTCTTACCTTAACAGAGAGCAATTTATGATAGTACAAGTCCAAGAACTATACAAAACATTCAAGTTTTCTAATTTCATCAGATTTTAGATGAAGAACAACAAGGTTTGTTGACATATTTCGTACAACAAAAGCTTAATCAAATTTGCATATGTTTGCAAATCAAAATAGGTACAAATTGCCCCATGAGCATGATTTCACCAACCAAGAGCAATGGCGGTAGCTAGTTCATTCCTAAACCTATCCATATCAGGAGCACTTGCCTCCGAAGTGGAAGCATCCGATACACTGGAAGGAATAACATACTTCTTGTATCTATCCGGAATTGTTGGAACATAATTCGGATCTCTTTCACATCGAATAAAGTGGAGATCATCTTTGTCATGGAGGCGAACATAGTTGTGCAATGTCATAGTAGCTGCAACAATCTTCATCTATGTTTGGAACAAGTAGTTTGGCATCTTGAGGAGAATTTGCCATTTCATTTTCCACACTCCAAAGGTTCTCTCTATGCAATTGCGTTTGGAGGAGTGAATCTTGTTGAACTTCTCCTTAGGAGTATTTGGAGGTGCACCTCTTTGGAAGTCAGGGACATGATACCGTTCTCCTTTGTATGGTGCTAGATATCCATCTCTATTAGGATACCCAGCATCTACAAGGTAATACTTGCCTATATTGACAACACACATACATGTTAGTTGGAGGATAAAGTACAACATGTGTAAACTTGTAATGAAAAGAAATGCTCACCCTTTGGAGGATGGGGGAATGAGGGCATGTCCTTCTCAATTGCATGGTATAACACATTTGTATCATGCATAGAACCAGGTTGCCCAATTGAAGCATAAGTAAAGTGCATATCGAAGTCACATATCGCCATCACATTCTGCGTTGTCATGCCCGTCCTCCCAATGTACCTAACTTTCGGTGGCCCATCAGGAATAGAAGCTCTTATATGAGTCCCATTGATTGCACCAATGCAATCTTTGAGATGAGGATAAGCCCTCCTATCCTTTTTAATTAGATCATGCACAATGTGTAAGTTTGGGTCTTGTGGCTTAAGGTAGTGAGATGCCATGTTCACTACACACTGTAGAACCTCATGGAATTTACGATGGATTGTATCCGTTGAATGTTTGAAGCGATTTTGAGTTCTTCTATTTGATTCACAACCTCCCAATGTCCACAAGAACATAGCAAGAGACTCATAAGTGCTAACAAAGCTTGTTTCTTTGAGACCATAGTCACGTACCAACAAGTCATGAAGATCAAAGAACACACTTGCCGTCATTCTCAAAATTGTGTAGGTCTCTCTCGGTGTGGCAATAGTCTCTTGAAGCCATCCAAGTCCACTCAAAATAGATTTCCGAGGCTCGGTCTTCATCACCCAACTTTCACAATACTTGCCAAATATGACTGCTGCACCCGAACAAAGCATGTTCATATTATGTTGTCGATGCATAACCAAATTCCTCATTGTTTCATAACTATTTTCATCCTCACTATCACTATCCGATGACATCTGCCATATCAAACAATAGTTAGCATCAAGCAAAATAATATGTTCACCAACATAAGAATAAAAATGTTGAGCGACAAGATAATAATAGATTCACCAACATAGGCATAAATATTGTTCGAGCACAAGATAATAATAGGTTCGCCAACATAGTCATAAATATTGTACCGATAGCACAAGATAATAATAGGTTCGCCAACATAAGCATAAATATTGTTCCCATAGCTAAGATAAGATAGAACAAACTAGTTCCCATACTTGAGGTCAAACCTCCTACGCAACCAACCCTTTCGAGAGTTGGATGTCATGTGCAAGAACATCTCTCTTTGGTCTCTCTTCAGAAAAAGCTCAGTAGCAATGAAATGCTCATCACTGCCGTCTATTGTGCCACAATCACGGACTAAATCCATGGTAGAGGCAACAGAAATGGTCTCATCTTTCTTTAGGAAAGATTGAAATGATGTGTGTGAAGCCTGGGCAATATAACTAATCTTTCTAATCTCCTCTTGCATCACTTGTGCGGTCTTCGGTTTCTTGTTCTTCTCCGGAATCGTGACCCCAAGCCTCACTTTAGATGAACTAGCTACTGATGGAGAAGGTTGCTCTTTGATATCATCCTCCAAATCAAGATCGGTGATTTCATCAACATTCAAGGCAGTTTTCAATGCCGAACTAGAGGGGGGAGGTAGACCAGATGCGGGGTTCCAATGGTCAGTGCCATCAACACTGATATCCTCAAACAAGATGCGCAAGCCTTCTTCATTACGAAGTCCATGCTTCTTGAACTTGCCACAACCTGGGAGGTCCTATTGTATGAAAGAGAGACATTAGTATGTATGAAAGAGAGACATTAGGTCATAAAGCATGACAAGTTTTGATTTTATCTTATGAGAAACATAAGCATGAGAACTTACAACTTTCGCCTTTTTCCACCACTCATTATCTTGTTTCATAGTGTTTTTCTCAAAGTCCCAAATTTCTCCAGCCTCAAGCAACTTGAGCTTCTTGAATGTGTTGTACTCACGCTTTAACTTGGTCCATTTGTTCCTCACTTGCTTTGGTGTGTACTCAAGTCCAGCCTCAAAGAAGAATTCCTTTCCCACGCCATCATATGCATTGTGTGTCAAATGAGTGCTTGGCATGTTTCAAATTTCACTTGTTTCACAAACAACTCCACTATAATCCGAGTATTCTCATCAGTCCATTCGCACTCCATTTGACATTTCTATACAAAATGCTGTTACTTTATGGATACATATTTCCTCGAGATATATGCCAAACAATCAGTAGCATCTCACAAATAGATACCAAAATCAATAGCATCATGAACATGTAGCAACAATCAGCGTCCATTAGTATATAATCATGTGTCCATATATATGGGAAACAATCACTACCATCTCACAAACAATCAGTAGCAGCATGAATATGTAGCAACGAATCGGCATCCATCAGTATATAATTATGTGCCCAACTATATGTAAAATACACAGTAACCAGCATGAACATGTACTACCAACATAAGGAAATTCTTGACTTGATCTGAAATCAATTCATAGCACTACAGATTGCACTACACATATATACGAAAAAGGTGCACACATCAGTTTCATACCACAAGAAAGTGGAGCTACGTATGTAACACAAACTAGGGCCGATGAATCGAGTACTACAAGAGGGGGAGGTGGCTGCTCACCTTGAGCTGGGGAACGATTTCTCCGCTGTGGATCTTGCTGCCAGCCCGGCCCAGAGCTCTCCTTCGTGCAGCGGCGGCCACCAATGGAGGAAGTGGCGGCAGATGGGGAGATGACAGACGGGGACATTGGGCGGTTCTTTGAGCGGCGATGGACGGAGACTTGCGGGCGATGCGTAGATCCGAGGGGCGGCGGACGGCGGGCGGCGAACGGCGGCGCGACGGCGCGGAGGCGCGCCGGCGACGGGGCGGCGGCTAGGGTTGCCAGAGCAGAGGAGGAGCCTGGGCGTTCGTTCTATACGAGCAGTGGAGTCGGGCCGGTGGGTCGAGGGAAACGGTTCGACTCGGTATACTTCGCGGTGGCATTAGCACCATAATTTTGAGCAACTCCCAATTCTGCTTTTTGTGAAGCTGCGCCAGCCCAGCTTCTCGTCTCATGATTATTACTGCCGAATTCTCGTCTCCCCGGAGCCAGCTTCTCGAAGCGGAGGCGTTCGGTGCGGCTTCTCGGAGCAATTTTCGGAAGCTAGCCCGTGGACTGCTTCCGAACGGGCCCTTAGAGTCGTAGATGTGCTTTTCCAGAAACACCGGCACAACGTATATATACCTACACACATACACTCCATCACCACATGTACACAACGAGTCTCCAGTTGGGGAAAATAGTCTATGTGTCCTAATGTGTGAAGTATGTGGTTTCAATGCAAATCTGGAAAATTTTCCATTTTGGTGTCACGTGTCAAATGCTATCTTTCAAACGTGAGCCGTCGGATCAAGATCCAATGTTGATTGTATCGTTTGCCTTCACTTACCGCTTTGCGCCTGAAGAAACGAACATCAGCCCTCCATCGCAGATCCAACAATCACATTTCAAATAGTGAGATGTGAGACTTACACTCACATTTCACTTACACTTCAATTTTTGTGTGTTTCTTGTAAGAGCATCTAGTGCCACCCCTAGTTGGTTTTAGAGTATTGATGACGAACTTGGTTGACGGACTAATGTGTTTGTGAGAATTGCAGGATAACACAGGTAGTAGTCCCATATTGATTCGGTTTACCTACCAGAGATGACCCCCAAAAATGTGTGAAGACATTGAAGACAATGGTGGTCAGTGAAGATATTCACACTGAAGATTATGACATGAGAAGACATCGCGTGAAGACTATGGAGTGCGAAGACATAGTTGTTTCGTAGTTTCTTTTTTTCTTTGTTGAGTCATAGGAACCACCGTACTGTTAAGTGGGGTCCAAGTGAACAAAGTCGAGTGATCGATGTGATGCTCAACTAAATCCTATGTCTTCGAGCGAAGACAATGAGAGCAAATCTTATCCAGAGCTGGATGAGTCAGCTTTACTTGTAGCCCAAGTCAAGTTGCTGCAGTGTTTGAAATCTGACCATTGGACACATGTCAGTTCCTTAGTGACCCAGGGTCATTTTGGACAAATCAGGTCGGGTTGCCTCCTGGCTATAAATAGCCGACAAATCAGGTCGGGTTGCCTCCTGGCTATAAATATCCCACCCTACACCATAAATTGGTGGCTTCTTAGAGTTAGTGCACGGATTTTGTCGTTTGAGAGCAACCCACCTCCGAAGCATTTGAAAGAGAGATCCTTGCGAGGACAAAGCCCAAAACACCCAGAGCCAAAGAGTGCTAGGCATCACTGAAGTATTTCTGTATGCGTGATCTGAAGACTTGTTACACTTGAGGACTGTGAATCCTCCAGCCGGTTAGGCGTCGTGTTCTGAGCATCCAAGAGACATTGCGGATTGCCGGTGAACGAAGTCTGTGAAGGTTTGGAAGTCTAACTTGAAGACCTACTAGAGTGATTGGGTGAGGACTGTGTGTTCTTAGCTCAAGGGGGATAAGGTGAAGACGTGGTCTTCTGAGTTGAATCTCAGCCTCCCTAATCAGACGTACAGTTGTCACAGCAACTGGAACTGGTCTACCAAATCCATGTCCTCTCCAAGCAACTGGTTCTATCCTTCCCATCTCTCTACTTTACAGTTTGTCTTCATGAAGTCATTGCCTGATTGCTTGAATTGATTGTCTTTACTGTGTAAAGACTGTTTATTGTTTGGCTTCATACTATCTTCCATCTTGATCCATATTACCTAGCTGCTGATAGTCTTCGTGCTTTCACTTCATTGCTTACTTGACTATGGCTTGTCTAGTGTAGACTACCTTCCGCTGCATATCAATACGTTCATTTTCATCGCTTGTCTTCAAAGCCCCCGTGTTTTGAAGACTTTCATAAAAATCGCCTATTCACCCCCCTCTAGTCGATAACTAGCACTTTCAATTGGTATCAGAGCAAGGTGCTCCCTTATTATGTGTGATTCGGTTTAACCACTTGGAGTTTTAGCTATGTCGACTGCAGGGATAATCAAGGTCTCCGCTGCGTGCCCTGTCTTCGATGGCACTGATTACCCCTACTGGAAGAATAAGATGTGTATGCATCTTGAAGCCATTGATGTCGACCTATGGTGGTGTCGTCAAGAACGGCGTTCCCAAGGTCGGTGAAGGTGTCAATGCTGCTAATGTCAAGAGGTTCATTAAATTGGACTCAACTGTCAAGAACATCATCTGTGGTCATCTGACCAAAGGACAGTATGGTCGCATGAGTGCTCTAGAAACTGCGAAGCTAGTCTAGGACTGGCTCTCCAAGGTCAACGAAGGCGTCTCAACCCAGAGAGGCTCAAGGATTAGTGTTCTTCGCAACCTCTTCAACCGCTTCAAGAGAAATGACAATGAGAATGTCCAGCTCACATTTGATCGCCTCATTGATATCACAAATGAGCTTCACGCACTCGGCGCCACTGAGATCACCAAGGATGAAATCATCAAGACGCTTCTGAGATCGCTTGACAGCTCATTCGACACCCTGGCCCTCATGATTCAAGAACGCCCTGACTTCAAGACTCTCGATCCGCCTGACATACTTCAGAGGCTCAACACCCATGAGTTCCAGTTATCTGAGAAAAGAGATATCTATGGTCCCAACTATGGCCGAACTTGCGCTTTGAAGGCAAAGGTTGTTTCAAGGAAATGTGCCCTAGAGGCAATAATAAAGATATTATTTATTTCCTTATATCATGATAAATGTTTATTATTCATACTAGAATTGTATTAACCGGAAACATAATACATGTGTGAATACATAGACAAACAGATTGTCACTAGTATGCCTCTACTTGACTAGCTCGTTGATCAAAGATGGTTATGTTTCCTAGCCATAGGCATGAGTTGTCATTTGATTAACGGGATCACATCATTAGGAGAATGATGTGATTGACATGACCCATTCCGTTAGCTTAGCACATGATCGTTTAGTATGTTGCTATTGCTTTCTTCATGACTTATACATGTTCCTATGACTATGAGATTATGCAACTCCGTTTACCGGAGGAACACTTTGTGTGCTACCAAACGTCACAACGTGAATCGGGTGATTATAAAGGAGCTCTACAGTGTCTCCGAAGGTACTTGTTGGGTTGGCGTATTTCGAGATTAGGATTTGTCACTCCGATTGTCGGAGAGGTATCTCTGGGCCCTCTCGGTAATGCACATCACTTAAGCCTTGCAAGCATTGCAACTAATGAGTTGGTTACGGATGATGTATTATAGTACGAGTAAAGAGACTTGCAGAACGAGATTGAACTAGGTATTGAGATACCGACGATCGAATCTCTGCAAGTAACATACCGATGACAAAGGGAACAACGTATGTTGTTATGCGGTCCGACCGATAAAGATCTTCGTAGAATATGTGGGAGCCAATATTAGCATCCGTGTTCCGCTTATTGGTTATTGACCGGAGACGTGTCTCGGTCATGTCTACATAGTTCTCGAACCCGTAGGGTCCGCACGCTTAATGTTACGATGACAGTTATATTATGAGTTTATATGTTTTGATGTACCGAAGGTTGCTCGGAGTCCCGGATATGATCACAGACATGACGAGGAGTCTCGAAATGGTCGAGACATAAAGATTGATATATTGGAAGCCTATATTTCGATATCGGAAGTGTTCCGGGTGAAATCGGGATTTTACCGGAGTACCGGGAGGTTACCGGAACCCCCTGGGAGGTAAATGGGCCTTAGTGGGCCTTTACGGAGAAGAGGAGGCGGCGGGGCTGGGTCGCGCCCTCCCCTAGTCCGAATAGGACAAGGAGAGGGGGGCGGCGCCCCCCCCTTCCTTCTCTCCCTCCTCTTTCCCCCTCCCGAATCCTATTCCAACTAGGAAAGGGGGGGGGGCGGTCCTACTCCCGGTGGGAGTAGGACTCCTCTTGGCGTGCCCTCCCCTTGGCCGGACGCACCCCCCTTGCTCCTTTATATACGGGGGCAGGGGGGCACCTCTAGACACACAAGTTGATTAGTTGATCTCTCCCAACCGTGTGCGGTGCCCCCCTCCACCATAGTTCACCTCGAGCACATCAGAAGCGGTGCTTAGGCGAAGCCCTGCGTCGGTAGAACATCAACATCGTCACCACGCTGTCGTGCTGACAAAACTCTCCCTCAACACTCGTCTGGATCGGAGTTCGAGGGGCGTCATCGGGCTGAACGTGTGCTGAACTCGGAGGTGCCGTACGTTATGTACTTGATCGGTCGGATCGTGAAGACGTATGACTACATCAACCACGTTGTGCTAACGCTTCCGCTTTCGGTCTACGAGGGTACGTAGACAACACTCTCCCCTCTCGTTGCTATGCATCACCATGATCTTGCGTGTGCGTAGGAAATTTTTGAAATTACTACGTTCCCCAACAGTGGCATCCGAGCCTGGTTTTATGCGTAGATGTCATATGCACGAGTAGAACACAAGTGAGTTGTGGGCGATATAAGTCATACTGCTTACCAGCATGTCATACTTTGGTTCAGAGATATTGTTCGACGAAGCGGCCCGGACCGACATTACGCGTACGCTTACGCGAGACCGGTTCTCCCGACGTGCTTTGCACAAAGGTGGCTGCCGGGTGTCAGTTTCTCCAACTTTAGTTGAACCGAGTGTGGCTACGCCCGGTCCTTGCGAAGGTTAAAACAACACCAACTTGACAAACTATCGTGTGGTTTTGATGCGTACGTAAGAACGGTTCTTGCTCGGCCCGTAGCAGCCACGTAAAACTTGCAACAACAAAGTAGAGGACGTCTAACTTGTTTTTGCAGGGCATGTTGTGATGTGATATGGTCAAGACGTGATGCTATATTTTATTGTATGAGATGATCATGTTTTGTAACCGAAGTTATCGGCAATCGGCAGGAGCCATATGGTTGTCGCTTTATTGTATGCAATGCAATCGCCCTGTAATGCTTTACTTTATCACTAAGCGGTAGCGATAGTCGTAGAAGCATAAGATTGGCGAGACAACAACGATGCTACGATGGATCTCAAGGTGTCGCGCCGGTGACGATGGTGATCATGACGGTGCTTCGGAGATGGAGATTACAAGCACTAGATGATGATGGCCATATCATATCGCTTATATTGATTGCATGTGATGTTTATCTTTTATGCATCTTATCTTGCTTTATTTGACGATAGCGTTACAAGATGATCCCTCACTAAATTATCAAAGTATAAGTGTTCTCTCTGAGTATGCACCGTTGCGAAAGTTCTTCGTGCTGAGACACCACGTGATGATCGGGTGTGATAGGCTCTACGTTCAAATACAACGGGTGCAAAACAGTTGCACACGCCGAATACTCAGGTTAAACTTGACGAGCCTAGCATATAACAGATATGGCCTCGGAACACGGAGACCGAAAGGTCGAGCGTGAATCATATAGTAGATATGATCAACATTTAGTGATGTTCACCATTGAAACTACTCCATCTCACGTGATGATCGGACATGGTTTAGTTGATTTGGATCACGTGATCACTTAGAGGATTAGAGGGATGTCTATCTAAGTGTGAGTTCTTAAGTAATATGATTAATTGAACTTAAATTTATCATGAACTTAGTACCTGATAGTATCTTGCTTGTCTATGTTTGATTGTAGATAGATGGCCCGTGTTGTTGTTCCGTTGAATTTTAATGTGCTCCTTGAGAAAGCAAAGTTGAAAGATGATGGTAGCAATTACACGGACTGGGTCCGTAACTTGAGGACTATCCTCATTGCTGCACAGAAGAATTACGTCCTAGAAGCACCGCTGGGTGCGAACTGCCGCAGAGCAACACGGATGTTATGAACGTCTGGCGAGCAAAAGTCGATGACTACTCGATAGTTCGGTGTGCCATGCTTTACGGCTTAGAACCGGGACTTCAACGACGTTTTGAACGTCATGGAGCATATGAGATGTTCCAAGAGTTGAAGTTAATATTTCAAGCAAATGCCCGGATTGAGAGATATGAAGTCTCCAATAAGTTTTATAGCTGCAAGATGGAGGAGAATAGTTCTGCCAGTGAGCATATACTCAAGATGTCTGGGTATAATAATCACTTGATTCAACTAGGAGTTAATCTTCCGGATGATAGCGTCATTGATGTAATTCTCCAATCAACGCCACCAAGCTACAAAAGCTTCGTGATGAACTATAACATGCAATGGATGGAAAAGACGATTCCCGAGCTCTTCGCAATGCTAAAGGCTGCGGAGGTAGAAATCAAGAAGGAGCATCAAGTGTTGATGGTCAACAAGACCACTAGTTTTAAGAAAAAAAGGCAAAGGGAAGAAGAAGGGGAACTTCAAGAAGAACAGCAAGCAAGTTGCTGCTTAGGAGAAGAAACCCAAGTCTGGACCTAAGCCTGAAACTGAGTGTTTTTACTGCAAGCAGACTGGACACTGGAAGCGGAACTGCCCCAAGTATTTGGCGGATAAGAAGGATGGCAAGGTGAACAAAGGTATATGTGATATACTAGAGCTCGTAGTAGCACCTGGGTATTTGATACTGGTTCTGTTGCTAATATTTGCAACTCGAAACAGGAAATACGGAATAGACGAGCACTGGCAAAGGACGAGGTGACGATGCGCGTGGGAAACGGTTCCAAGGTCAATGTGATCGCGGTCGGCACGCTACCTCTACATCTACCTTAGGGATTAATTTTAGACCTAAATAATTGTTATTTGGTGCCGCGTTGAGCATGAACATTATATCTGGATCTTGTTTAATGCGAGACGGTTATTCATTTAAATCGTAGAATAATGGTTGTTCTATTTATATGAGTAATATCTTTTATGGTCACGCACCCTTGAAGAATGGTCTATTTTTATTGAATCTCGATAGTAGTAATACACATATTCATAATGTTGAAACCAAAAGATGCAGAGTTGATAATGATAATGCAACTTATTTGTGGCACTGCCGTTTAGGTCATATCGATGTAAAACGCATGAAGAAACTCCATACTGATGGGCTTCTGGAATCACTTGATTATGAATCACTTGGTATTTGCGAACCGTGCCTCATGGGCAAGATGACCAAAACGCCGTTCTCCGGAACTATGGAGCGAGCAACTAATTTGTTGGAAATCATACATACTGATGTTTGTGGTCCAATGAATATTGAGGCACGTGGGTATCGTTATTTTCTCACCTTCACAGATGATTTGAGCAGATATGGGTATATCTACTTAATGAAACACAAATCTGAAACATTTGAAAAGTTCAAAAGAATTTCAGAGTGAAGTGGAAAATCATCGTAACAAGAAAATAAAGTTTCTACAATCTGATCGTGGAGGAGAATATTTGAGTTACGAGTTTGGTTTACATTTAAAACAATGTGGAATAGTTTCAAGCAACTCACGCCACCCGGAACACCACGGAGAAATGGTGTGTCCGAACGTCAGAATCGTACTTTACTTGATATGGTGCGATCTATGATGTCTCTTACTGATTTACCACTATCATTTTGGGGATATGCTTTAGAGACGGCCGCATTCACGTTAAATAGGGCACCATCTAAATCTGTTGAGACGACACCGTATGAACTGCTTCTACTGCAAGCGGACTGGTCACTGGAAGCGGAACTGCCCCAAGTATTTGGCGGATAAGAAGGATGGCAAGGTGAACAAAGGTATATGTGATATACATGTTATTGATGTGTATCTTACTAATGCTCGCATGATAGCACTGGGTATTTGATCGGGTTACATTGCTAATATTTGCAACCCGAAACAGGGGCTACGGATTAAGCGAAGATTGGCTAAGGACGAGGTGACGATGCGCGTGGGAAATGGTTCCAAAGTCGATGTGATCGCGGTCGGCACGCTACCTCTACATCTACCTTCAGGATCAGTATTAGACCTAAATAATTGTTATTTGGTGCCAGCTTTGAGCATGAACATTATATCTGGATCTTGTTTGATGCGAGACTGTTATTCATTTAAATTAGAGAATAATGGTTGTTCTATTTATATGAGTAATATCTTTTATGGTCATGCACCCTTGAAGAGTGGTCTATTTTTATTGAATCTCGATAGTAGTGATACACATATTCATAATGTTGAAGCCAAAAGATGCAGAGTTGATAATGATAGTGCAACTTATTTGTAGCACTGTTGTTTAGGTCATATCGGTGTAAAGCGCATGAAGAAACTCCATACCGATGTACTTTTGGAACCACTTGGTACTTGCGGACCGTGCCTTATGGGCAAGATGACTAAAACATCGTTCTCCGGAACTATGGAGAGAGCAACAGATTTGTTGGAAATCATGCATACAGATGTATGTGGTCCGATGAATGTTGAGGCTCGTGGTGGATATCGTTATTTTCTCACCTTCACAGATGATTTAAGCAGATATGGATATATCAACTTAATGAAACATAAGTCTGAAAGTTTTGAAAAGTTCAAAGAATTTCAGAGTGAAGTTGAAAATCATCGTAACAAGAAAATAAAGTTTCTACGATCTGATCGTGGAGGAGAATATTTGAGTTACGAGTTTGGTCTACATTTGAAACAATGCAGAATAGTTTAGCAACTAACTCCACCCAGAACACCACAAACAGTAATGGTGTGTCCGAATGTCGTAATCATACTTTACTTGATATGGTGCGATCTATGATGTCTCTTGATTTACCGCTATCGTTTTGGGGTTATGCTTTAGAGACGGCTGCATTCACGTTAAATAGGACACCATCAAAATCCGTTGAGACGACGCCTTATGAACTATGGTTTGGTAAGAAACCAAAGTTGTCGTTTCTTAAAGTTTGGGGCTGTGATGCTTATGTGAAAAAGCTTCAACCTGATAAGCTCGAACCCAAATCGGAGAAGTGTGTCTTCATAGGATATCCAAAGGAGACTGTTGGGTACACCTTCTATCACAAATCTGAAGGCAAGACTTTTGTTGCTAAATTCGGAGTTTTTCTAGAGAAGGAGTTTCTCTCGAAAGAAGTGAGTGGGAGGAAAGCAGAACTTGATGAGGTAATCTGTACCTACTCCCTTATTGGAAAGTAGTTCATCACGTAAACCGGTTTACGTGACACCTACACCAATTAGTGAGGAAGTTAATGATGATGATCATGAAACTTGAGATCAAGTTGTTCTTGAACCTCGTAGGTCAACCAGAGTAAGATCCGCACTGTGAGTGGTACGGTAATCCTGTTACGGAAGTTATGTTACTAGACCATGACGAACCTCACGAACTATGAAGAAGAGATGGTGAGCCCAGATTCGCAAAATGGCTTGAGGCCATGAAATGCGAGATGGGATCCGTGTATGAGAACAAAGTGTGGACTTTGGTTGACTTGCCCGATGATCGGCAAGCAATTGAGAATAAATGGATCTTCAAGAAGAAGATCGACACGACAAAGAATGTTATCATCTACAAAGATCTACTTGCCGCGAAAGGTTTTCGACAAGTTCAAGGGATTGACTACGATGAGACCTTCTCACCCGTAGCAATGCTTAAGTCTGTCCGAATCATGTTAGCAATTGTCGCATTTTATGATTATGAAATTTGGCAAATGGATGTCAGAACTGCATTCCTGAATGGATTTCTGGAAGAAGAGTTGTATATGATGCAACCGGAAGGTTTTATCGATCCAAAGGGAGCTAACAAAGTGTGCAAGCTCCAAAGAATCCATTTATGGACTGGTGCAAGCCTCTCGAAGTTGGAATAAACGCTTTGATAGTGTGATCAAAGCATTTGGTTTTGTACAGACTTTTGGAGAAGCTTGTATTTACAAGAAAGTGAGTGGGAGCTCTGTAGCATTTTTGATATTATATGTGGATGACATATTGCTGATTGGAAATGATGTAGAATTTCTGGATAGCATAAAGGGATACTTGAATAAGATTTTTTCAATGAAAGACCTCGGTGAAGCTGCTTACATATTGGGCATCAAGATCTATAGAGATATATCAAGACGCTTAATTGGACTTTCACAAAGCACATGCCTTGACAAAGTTTTGAAGAAGTTCAAAATGGATCAAGCAAAGAAAGGGTTCTTGCCTATGTTACAAGGTATGAAGTTGAGTAATACTCAATGCCTGACCACTACAGAAGATAAAGAGAAGATGCAAGATGTTCCCTATGCTTCAGCCATAGGCTCTATCATGTATGCAATGCTGTGTACTAGACCTGATGTGTGCCTTGCTATAAGTCTAGCAGGGAGGTACCAAAGTAATCCAGGAGTGGATCATCGACAGCGTCAAGAACATCTGAAATACACGAAAAGGACTAAGGATATGTTTCGTTTATGGAGGTGACAAAGAGCTCATCATAAATGGTTACGTTGATGCAAGCTTTGACATCGATCCGGACGATTCTAAATCGCAAACCGGATACGTGTTTACATTGAGCAGCGGAGCTGCCGGTTGGTGCAATTCTAAACAAAGCGTCGTGGCGGGATCTACGTGTGAAGCGGAGTACATAGCTGCTTCGAAGCGGCAAATGAAGGAGTCTGGATGAAGGAGTTCATATCCGATCTAGGTGTCATACATAGTGCATCGGGTCCAATGAAAATCTTTTGTGACAATACTGGTGCAATTGCCTTGGCGAAGGAATCCGGATTTCACAAGAGAACCAAGCACATCAAGAGACGCTTCAATTCCATCCGGGATTTAGTCCAGGTGGGAGACATAGAAATTTGCAAGATATATACGGATCTGAATGTTGCAGACCCATTGACTAAGCCTCTTCCACGAGCAAAACATGATCAGCACCAAGGCTCCATGGGTGTTAGAATCATTACTGTGTAATCTAGATTATTGACTCTAGTGCAAGTGGGAGACTGAAGGAAATATGCCCTAGAGGCATAATAAAGATATTATTTATTTCCTTATATCATGATAAATGTTTATTATTCATACTAGAATTGTATTAACCAGAAACATAATACATGTGTGAATACATAGACAAACAGATTGTCACTAGTATGCCTCTACTTGACTAGCTCGTTGATCAAAGATGGTTATGTTTCCTAGCCATAGACATGAGTTGACATTTGATTAATGGGATCACATCATTAGGAGAATGATGTGATTGACATGACCCATTCCTTTAGCTTAGCACACGATCGTTTAGTGTGTTGCTATTGCTTTCTTCATGACTTATACATGTTCCTATGACTATGAGATTATGCAACTCCCGTTTACCGGAGGAACACTTTGTGTGCTACCAAACGTCACAACGTAACTGGGTGATTATAAAGGAGCTCTACAGGTGTCTCCGAAGGTACTCGTTGGGTTGGCGTATTTCGAGATTAGGGTTTGTCACTCCGATTGTCGGAGAGGTATCTCTGGGCCCTCTCGGTAATGCACATCACTTAAGCCTTGCAAGCATTGCAACTAATGAGTTGGTTGCGGGATGATGTATTACAAAGACGAGTAAAGAGACTTGCCGGTGAACGAGATTGAACTAGGTATTGAGATACCGACGATCGAATCTCGGGAAAGTAACATACCGATGACAAAGGGAACAACGTATGTTGTTATGCGGTCTGACCGATAAAGACCTTCGTAGAATATGTGGGAGCCAAGATGAGCATCCAGGTTCCGCTATTGGTTATTGACCGGAGACGTGTCTCGGTCATGTCTACATAGTTCTCGAACCCGTAGGGTCCGCACGCTTAACGTTACGATGACAGTTATATTATGAGTTTATATGTTTTGATGTACGAAGGTTGTCGGAGTCCCGGATGTGATCACGGACATGACGAGGAGTCTCGAAATGGTCGAGACATGAAGATTGATATATTGGAAGCCTATGTGTGGATATCGAAAGTGTTTCGGGTGAAATCGGGATTTTACCGGAGTACTGGGAGGTTACCGGAATCCCCCGGGAGGTAAATGGGCCTTAGTGGGCCTTTACGGAGAAGAGGAGAGGCGGCCAGGGCTGGGCCGTGCACCCCTCCTCCCTAGTCCGAATAGGGCAAGGAGAGGGGGGCGGCGCCCCCCTTCCTTCTCTCCCTCCTCTTTCCCCCTCCCGAATCCTATTCCAACTAGGAAAGGGGGGGGGGTCCTACTCCCCGTGGGAGTAGGACTCCTCCTGGCGTGCCCTCCCCTTGGCCGGCCGCACCCCCCTTTCTCCTTTATATACGGGGGCAGGGGGCACCTCTAGACACACAAGTTGATCAGTTGATCTCTTCCAACCGTGTGCGGTGCCCCCCTCCACCATAGTCCACCTCGATAATACTGTAGCGGTGCTTAGGCGAAGCCCTGCGTCGGTAAAACATCAACATCATCACCACGCCGTCGTGCTGACGAAACTCTCCCTCAACACTCGGTTGGATCGGAGTTCGAGGGACGTCATCGATCTGAACGTGTGCTGAACTCGGAGGTGCCGTACGTTATGTACTTGATCGGTCGGATCGTGAAGACATACGACTACATCAACCGCATTGTGCTAACGCTTCCGCTTTCGGTCTACGAGGGTACGTAGACAACACTCTCCCCTCTCGTTGCTATGCATCACCATGATCTTGCGTGTGCATAGGATTTTTTTGAAATTACTATGTTCCCCAATAGTTTCCTCATCTGAAGAAGAATCTGAGTGCAGTTCTGAGGATCCTGAAGACATTGGAAAGGAGCTTGCTATGCTTGTGAAAAAGTTCCAAAAGTTCACCAAGAATAAAGACTTCAGAAAGTCTTCAAGATCCAGCTCTAGAAACGATGAAGCTTCCACTCGTGATCACAAGAAGAGAACATGCCACAAGTGCAAGAAACCTGGTCACTATATCTCTGAGTGTCCACAGTGGGACAATGAGACCAAGAAGAAGAAGAAGAGCAAGGAATATGATTCTGACGACAATAAGAAGAAGAAATCCTCAAAGTCTTATTCCAAGTCTTCGTCAAAGTCTTCATCACACAAGAAGAGCTCATCTAGCAAGGCTCGTGCGTTTGTTGGCAAGGAGATGGATTCAGAGGAGGAGTCTGCTTCTGAGGAGGCTGAGGTGGAGTCTGAAGAGGAATCTGATTCAAGCGTGGCAAGCCTGGCTCTAGCTTCAGCGTATGTCACCAAGTCCATCTTCAGCTCGGTGGGACCGATGTGCTAGGGTTAGGGTAAAACCTCAACTCGGTTTGACCGATTACACAAACTCGGTGAGACCGATTTTGGTAGTAAGCAAACACATAGTTGGTCAAGCAAACTCGGTGGGGCCGACTGCATATCTCGGTGAGACCGAAATAATTGAAACAGGCAACAGAGAGTTTGCAAGCCCATCTTGGTGAGACTGAGATCCCATCGGTGAGACCGAACTGATTAGGGTTTTTGGCAGTGGCTATGTCAAGTGAACTCGGTAGCGCCGGATGAATCAAATCGGTGGTGCCGAGTTTGACTTTAGGTTTAGGACATATTTGGAATTGAGAAAGTGGTTGAGGGCTTTGGAGCATATCACTAAGCACTTTGAGCAAGTAGACCATTAAGCAACACCTCATCCCCTTTTAATAGTACAGCCTTTCCTATTGACTCAATGTGATCTTGGATCACTAAAATAGAAATGAAGAGTCTTGAGCTTTTGCTAATCTTCTGTCCTTAGCATCTAGAAGGGGTTCCACATCCTCTTGTCCATGCCACGCCTTTGTTAAACTTTCTGAAATATACTAGTTGAAACTATTAGTCCAACAAGAGATATGTTACCAAAATCACCCAGGGAGCACTTATGCTTTCACCCCCACTATATAAGTGAGTCTTCATCTCCAAGTGGACTCACCTCTTAGTCCCCAAGCTCCATTGTTGCTCAAAAGCTCATTCTTTCCCGATCTCTCTCCCAACCAATCAAACTTGTTGTTTTTCTAGGGTTTGGTTGAGAAGGCCTAGATCTACACTTCCATCAAGAGAAATTTGATCCTCCCCACTAATCCCTTGCGGATCTTGTTACTCTTGGGTGTTTGAGCACCCTAGACGGTTGAGGTCACCTCGGAGCCACATTCCATTGTGGTGAAGCTTCGTGGTGGTGTTGGGAGCCTCCAATTCGGTTGTGGAGATTGCCCTAACCTTGTTTCTAAATGTCCGGTTGCCGCCTTCAAGGGCACCACTAGTGGAATCACGGCATCTTGCATTGTGGGAGGGCGTGAGGAGAATACGGTGGACCTAGTGGCTTCTTGGGGAGCATTGTGCCTCCACACTGCTCCAACGGAAACGTACTTCCCCTCAAAGGGAAGGAAGTTCGGTAACACATCCTCGTCTCCACTGGCTCCACTTGTGGTTACTTCTTACCTTTACTTCTGCAAACTTTACCTGTGTTGTATCTCTTGCTTGCTTCTGTAGTTGGTGTTGCTAGCATCATATAGTTTGTTCACCTATTTGCATATCTAGACAACCTACTTGTTGCTAAACCTAATTTGTTAAGAAAAGCTAAAAATTGGTAGTTGCCTATTCACCCCCCTCTTGTCAACCATATCGATCCTTTCAGCGACCATTCGATTCCCCTCTCCAGTGTGTCCCCCTCCTTCCTCAACCACGATGCCTCGCACCTCATATTTAGAAAAACTTAAGTTAACCGCTCCGTCACGCCGCACGCTCTCCCCTTCACTGCACCCAAAGACCCAACGATGCAGCATTGGTCGGTGAGGCATGCCACGACAATTTACAGTCATCTTGGTCACGAGTTTGCGCTGTCGCAGCCTTGTCCATGTCCTGTTGTAGCACAAGGTCGAGGACGTCCCAGCAAAACCGGGTGGCTGTCGTAGCGTCGTTGTCGAGCATGGTCGGTGAAGGAAATATGCCCTAGAGGCAATAATAAAGTTGTTATTTATATTTCCTTATATCATGATAAATGTTTATTATTCATGCTAGAATTGTATTAACCGAAACTTAGTACATGTGTGAATACATAGACAAACAGAGTGTCCCTAGTATGCCTCTACTTGACTAGCTCATTAATCAAAGATGGTTAAGTTTCCTGACCATAGACATGTTGTTGTCATTTGATGAACGGGATCACATCATTAGAGAATGATGTGATGGACAAGACCCATCCGTTAGCTTAGCATTATGATCGTTTAGTTTTATTGCTACTGCTTTCTTCATGACTTATACATATTCCTCTAACTATGAGATTATGCAACTCCCGAATACCGGAGGAACACTTTGTGTGCTATCAAACGTCACAACGTAACTGGGTGATTATAAAGATGCTCTCTGTGTGTCTCCGAAGGTGTTTGTTGAGTTGGCATAGATCAAGATTAGGATTTGTCACTCCGTGTATCGGAGAGGTATCTCTGGGCCCTCTTGCATCGCACATCACTATAAGCCTTGCAAGCAATGTGACTAATGAGTTAGTTGCAAGATTACGCATTACAGAACGAGTAAAGAGACTTGCCGGTAATGAGATTGAACTAGGTATGATGATACCGATGATCGAATCTCGGGCAAGTAACATACCGATGACAAAGGGAATGACATATGTTGTTATGCAGTTTGACCGATAGAGATCTTCGTACAATATGTAGGAGCCAATTTGAGCATCCAGGTTCCGCTATTGGTTATTGACCGGAGATGTGTCTCGGTCATGTCTACATAGTTCTCGAATCCGTAGGGTCCGCACGCTTAACGTTAGATGACGATTTGTATTATGAGTTATGTGTTTTGGTGACTGAAGTTTGTTCGGAGTCCTGAATGAGATCATGGACATGACGAGGAGTTTCAAAATGGTCAAGAGGTAAAGATTGATATATTGGAAGGTTATATACGGACACCTAAATGGTTCCGATAAGGTTCGGGGATTTATCGGAGTACCGGGAGGCTACCGGAACCCCCCGGGAAATTTAATGGGCCTATTGAGCCATAGTGGAGTAGAGGAGGCGGGCCACGGGAGGTGGCGCCCCCCCCCCCTTGCCCAATCCAAATTGGACAAGGGGAGGGGGCATGACCCCCCTCTTTCCTTCTCCCTCTCCCTCCGTTCCCCTTTCCCCCTCACCGTTGGAAGGAAAGGGGGGCCGAATCTTACTAGGAACGGAGTCCTAGTAGGACTCCCCCCTCTTGGCGTGCCCCCCTTGGGACGGCCTCCTCCTCCCCGTCCTTTATATACATCGGCATGGGGGCACCCCAAAGACACAACAGTTGTTTCTTAGTCGTGTGCGGTGCCCCCTCCATAGTTTACTCCTCCGTTCATAGCGTCGTAGTGCTTAGGCGAAGCCCTGCGGATCACATCACCAACACCATCACCATGCCATTGTGTTGACGGAACTCTCCCTCGATGCTCTACTTGATCAAGAGCTCGAGGGACGTCTTCGAGCTGAACGTGTGCTGAACACGGAGGTGCCGTACGTTCGGTACTTGGATCGGTTGGATCGTGAAGACGTTCGACTACATCAACCGCGTTAACATAACGCTTCCGCTTTCGGTCTCACGAGTGCGTGGACACACTCTCCTGTCTCGTTGCTATGCATCTCCTAGATAGATCTTGCGTGATCGTAGGAATTTTTTGAAATTGCATGCTACGTTCCCCAATGTGGCATCCGAGCCAGGTCTATGCGTAGATGATATGCACGAATAGAACACAAAGAGTTGTGGGCGATAATAGTCATACTGCTCACCACCAATGTCTTACTTTGATTCGACAGTATTGTTGGATGTAGCGGCCCAGACCGACATTACATGATTGCTTTCACGAGACTGGTTCTACCGACGTGCTTCGCACACAGGTGGCTAGCGGGTGTCTGTTTCTCCAACTTTAGTTGAATCGAGTTTGACTACGGCCGGTCCTTGTTGAAGGTTAAAACAACACACTTGATGAAAAATCGTTGTGGTTTGATGCGTAGGCAAGAACGGTTCTTGCTAGAAGCCCGTAGCAACTGATACGTCTCCAACGTATCTATAATTTTTTATTGTTCCATGCTATATTATAATCTGTTTTGGATGTTTAATGCGCTTTATTATACACTTTTATATTATTTTTGGGACTAACCTATTAACCGGAGGCCCAGCCCAAATTGCTGTTTTTTTGCCTATTTTCAATGTTTCGAAGGAAAAGGATATCAAACGGAGTCCAAACGGAATGAAACCTTCAGGAACATGATTTTCGGAACAAACGTGATCCAGAGGACTTGGAGTGGACGTCAAGCAACCGACGAGGAAGCCACGAGGTAGGGGGGGCGCCTACCCCTTGGGCGCGCCCTCCACCCTAGTGGGCCCCTCGTGGCTCCACCGACCTACTTCTTCCTCCTATATATACCTACGTACCCACAAACCATCGAAGAGCACCACGAAAACCTAATTCCACCGCCGCAACCTTCATGCACCGTGAGATCCCATCTTGGGGCCTTTTTCCGGCTCTCACGCCGAGGGGGGCATTGATCACGGAGGGCTTCTACATCAACACCATAGCCTCTCGATGATGTGTGAGTAGTTTACCTCAGACCTTCGAGTCCATAGTTATTAGCTAGATGGCTTATTCTCTCTCTTTGGATCTCAATACAAAGTTCTCCTCGATTCTCTTGGAGATCTATTTGATGTAACTCTTCTTTTGCGGTGTGTTTGTCGAGATCCGATGAATTGTGGGTTTATGATCCAGATTATCTATGAACAATATTTGAATCTTCTCTGAATTCTTTTATGTATGATTGGTTACCTTTTCAAGTCTCTTTGAATTATCATTTTGTTTGGCCTACTAGATTGATCTTTCTTGCAATGGGAGAAGTGCTTAGCTTTGGGTTCAATCATGCGGTGCTCGATCCCAGTGATGAGGGGAAACGACACGTATTGTATTGTTGCCATCGAGGATAAAAAGATGGGGTTTATATCATATTGCATGAGTTTATCCTCTACATCATGTCATCTTGCTTAAAGCGTTACTCTGTTCTTATGAATTTAATACTCTAGATGCATCTTTGGATAGCGATGCGTGTGTGGAGTAATAGTAGTAGATGCAAAGGTGAGTCGGTCTACTTGTCACGGACGTGATGCCTATATACATGATCATACCTAGATATTCTCATAACTATGCTCAATTCTATCAATTGCTTGACAGTAATTTGTTTACCCACCGTAATATTTATGCTCTTGAGAGAAGCTACTAGTGAAACCTATGGCCCCGGGTCTATTTTCTATCATATTAATCTCCCAACAACAAGTTATTTCTATTACCGTTTATTTTGCTTTCTTTACTTTTAGTCTTTATCATAAAAATACCAAAAATATTATCTTATCATCTCTATCATATCTCACTCTCATAAGTGACCGCGAAGGGATTGACAACCCCTTTATCGCGTTGGTTGCGAGATTCTTATTTGTTTGTGTAGGTGCGTGGGACTCGAGCGTGGTCTCGTATTGGATTGATACCTTGGTTCTCAAAAATTGAGGGAAATACTTACGCTACTTTACTGCATCACCCTTTCCTCTTCAAGGGAAAACCAACGCAGTGCTCAAGAGGTAGCAAGAAGGATTTCTGGCGCCGCTGTCGGGGAGTCTACGCACAAGTCAAGACATACCAAGTTCCCATCACAAATTCTTATCCCTCGCATTACATTATTTGCCATTTGCCTCTCGTTTTCCTCTCCCCCACTTCACCCTTGCCGTTTTATTCGCCTTCTTTTTCGTTTGCCTTTTTCTCGCCAGATCTATTGTTTGCTTGTGTTACCATGTGCCTTTTATATGCTTGCATCTTCGCTTGCTAAAAATCTATTGATATGGATCCACTTAAAATGTTCTATTTGGATCATCTTGATCCTTATGCTTTCGGTCTTTGAAACCCCAACTAGCCTAGTTGATGGGAAATCTTTAGATGACCATGCTCATTTTGTGCGTCACCGTTTGTCTGAAAAAGGGAGACTCTTATGGGATCAAATAAGCAGATTGCTATGTTATGCTTGGAATCTTTGTGAAATTTGTGATATTACTTGTTGCTCTAAGATCCCTAAAAAACACCTTCCCTACCTATGTGAGTTTAATGAAAATGAAATCTTATCTTCTTATGCAAAGGGTATTTATAGTTACTATGATATCGAACAAATTGAAGAATTTGTTGCTTTTAAAGGTTCTTATGAAGTTGCTTCTTTGATTGAAAAGTATGATATTACTCTTTACGAATCTGAAAATTTTGACATACTTGAATATTGCTATGAAAACTATGCTCATAATGTCTATGTCAAAGAATTTATTAAAAGAATGACTGTTGCTTCTAAAGAAAATAATGATATGCACGAATCTTTAGATAATTATGATTTCGATGATTTGATTGAAATATCCCTTGATGAACGTGATGCTTGCTATTCTTGTGGCCATGATGCCAATATTTATGAAGATGAATTTTCTATAGTTCCTTATGTTAAACATGAGATCGTTGCTATTGCACCCATACTTGCTAGTTCCTTCGATAAAAAGCATGATTGCAATGATTTTACTATAAATTCTCTTGATTTCAATTGTGCTAATAATATGCAAAATCCTAAGCTTGGGGATGCTAGTTTTGTTATGACTACTATTTGTTGCAATTATCATGATTGGGGTGATTCTTCTTTTGATCTTGAAAATTTATTTAAGCCCCATGACGAATACGAGATTAATAATAGTGTTTGCAATAATATTGAAAGTGGGTTTGGAAGAGTGTCAACTTTAGATCCCACATGTTTGGAGAATATTCAATCTTATGAAATTTTTGATAAAAGTGGGTTTGGAGAGGTCATGACTTTAGTTTATAATATTCCCACTATTTTGGAAGAGTGTCAACTTTGCATGCATGTGGATCATCTAGAGAATATGTTATGTGATAGCTATTTTGTTGAATTTGCTTATGATCCTACATGTAACTATTATGAGAGAGGAAAATATGGTTGTATAAATTTTCATGTTATTACTAAATCACCTCTCATTATGTTGAGATTGCTATTGTTTCTTTCCGCTTCCTTGCATATGCTAGTTTTTGCTTGTCTTGATAATTTGTTTGCCTATAAGATGCCTATGCATAGGAAGTATGTTATACTTAGATGTGATTTTCACGTGTTTTATGATGCTCTCGTTGTGCTTCAGTTCTTGTCTTTCTTGTGAGCATCATTGAAATCTCAATGCCTAGCTAGGGGCGTTAAACGATAGCGCTTGTTTGGAGGCAACCCAATTTTATTTTAGTTTTTTGCCTTTTGCTTCTGTTTAGGAATAAATCTTTGATCTAGCCTCTGGTTAGATTTGTTTTTGTGTTTTAATTAGCGTTTGTGCCAAGTTAAACCTAAGGATCTTCTTGAATGATAGTTATTTGATCTTGCTGAAAATTCCAGAAACTTTATGTTGACGAAAAAAATTGTTAAAAATCACCAGAACGTAATATAATACTGATTCCAATTGCAGTAGATCAATAAACAAATTATCTAGGTCTTCCTATTTTGGTGGATTTTTCTGAGTTCCATAAGTTTGCGTTAGTTATAGAGTACTACAGACTGTTTTGTTTTTGACAGATTCTGTTTTTCATGTGTTGTTTGCTTATTTTGATGAATCTATGGCTAGTAAAATAGTTTATAAACCATATAGAAGTTGAAATACAGTATGTTTAACACCAATATAAATAAAGAATGAGTTCATTACAGTAACTTGAAGTGGTGTTTTGTTTTCTTTCGCTAACGGAGCTCATGAGATTTTCTGTTGAGTTTTGTGTTGTGAAGTTCTCAAGTTTTGGGTAAGGATTTGATGGATTATGGAACAAGGAGTGGCAAGAGCCTAAGCTAGGGGATGCCCAAGGCACCCCAAGGTAAATCTAAGGACACCAAAAAGCCAAAGCTTGGGGATGCCCCGGAAGGCATCCCCTCTTTCGTCTTCGTCCATTGGTAACTTTACTTAGAGCTATATTTTTATTCACCACATGATAAGTGTTTTGCTTGGAGCGTCTTGTATGATTTGAGTCTTTGCTTTTAGTTTACCACAATCAACCTTGCTATACACACCTTTTGAGAGAGACACACATGATTCGAAATTTATTAGAATACTCTTTGTGCTTCACTTATATCTTTTGAGCTATATAGTTTTTGCTCTAGTGCTTCACTTATATCTTTTAGAGCACGGCGGTGGTTTTGTTTTATAGAAACTATTATTCTCTCATGCTTCACTTATATTATTTTGAGAGTCTTAAACAGCATGGTGATTTTCTTAAATTGGGAAATTAATCCTAATATGTTAGGTATTCAAGACTAGTAAAAAAAACTTTCTTATGAGTGTGCTGAATACTAAGAGAAGTTTGATGCTTATTGATTGTTTTGAGATATGGAGGTAGTGATATTAAAGTTGTGATAGTTGAGTAGTTGTGAAATTGAGAAATACTTGTGTTGAAGTTTGCAAGTCCCGTAGCATGCACGTATGGTAAACGTTATGTAACAAATTTGAAACATGAGGTGTTCTTTGATTGTCTTCCTTATGAGTGGCGGTCGGGGACGGCGATGGTCTTTTTCCTACCAATCTATCCCCCTAGGAGCATGCGTAGTGCTTGGTTTTTGATGACTTGTAGATTTTTGCAATAAGTATGTGAGTTCTTTATGACTAATGTTGAGTCCATGGATTATACACACTCTTACCCTTCCACCATTGCTAGCCTCTTCTGCACTGCATTGCCCTTTCTCACATTGAGAGTTGGTGCAAACTTCACGGTGCATCCAAACCCCGTGATACGATACGCTCTATCACACATAAACCTCCTTATATCTTCCTCAAAACAGCCACCATACCTACCTATTATGGCATTTTCATAGCCATTCCGAGATATATTGCCATGCAACTTTCCACCGTTCTGTTTATCATGACACGTTTCATCATTGTCATATTGCCTTGCATGATCATGTAGTTGACATCATATTTGTGGCAAATCCACCATGCATATTATTCATACGTGTCACTCTTGATTCATTGCCCATCCCGGTACACCGCCGGAGGCATTCATATAAAGTCATACTTTGTTCTAGTATCGAGTTGTAATCATTGGTTGTAAATAAATAGAAGTGTGATGATCATCATTCATAGAGCATTGTCTGGAAAAAGAAGAAGAGAAAGGCCAAATAAAAAAGGAAAGGCCCAGAAAAAAGAAAAAAAGAAAATAAAGAAGGGGCAATGCTACTATCCTTTTTTCCACACTTGTGCTTCAAAGTAGCACCATGATCTTTATGATAGAGAGTCTCTTGTTTTGTCACTTTCATATACTAGTGGGAATTTTTCATTATAGAACTTGGCTTATATATTCCAAAAATGGGCTTCCTCAAATGCCCTAGGTCTTTGTGAGCAAGCAAGTTGGATGCACACCCACTTAGTTTCTTTTGTTGAGATTTCATAGATTTATAGTTCTAGTGCATCCGTTGCATGGCAATCCCTACTCCTTGCATTGATATCAATCGATGGGCATCTCCCTAGCTCGTTGATTAGCCGCGTCGATGTGAGACTTTCTCCTTTTTCGTCTTCTCCACATAACCCCCATCATCATATTCTATTCCACCCATAGTGCTATATCCATGGCTCACGCTCATATATCGCGTGAAAGTTGAAAAAAGTTTGAGATTACTAAAGTATGAAACAATTGCTTTGCTTGTCATCGGAGTTGTGCATGATGAGAGCATTCTTCTGTGAAGAAAATGGAGCATGACCAAACTATACGATTTTGTAGGGATGAACTTTCTTTAGCCATGTTATTTTGAGAAGACACAATTGCTTAGTTAGTATGCTTGAAGTATTATTACTTTTATGTCAATATTAAACTTTTATCTTGAGTCTTTCAGATCTGAATATTTATACCACAAATAAGAGAATTACATTGAAAATTATGCTAAGTATCATTCCACATCAAAAATTCTGTTTTTATCACTTACCTACTCGAGGACGAGCAGGAATTAAGCTTGGGGATGCTTGATACGTCTCCAACGTATCTATAATTTTTGATTGTTCCATGCTATATTATATTCTGTTTTGGATGTTTAATGGGCTTTATTATACAATTTTATATTTTTTTTGGGACTAACCTATTAACAGGAGGCCCATCCCAAATTTTTGGGACTAACCTATTAATGGGCTTTATTATACACTTTTATATTATTTTTGGGACTAACCTATTAACAGGAGGCCCATCCCAAATTGCTGTTTTTTTGCCTATTTTCAGTGTTTCGAAGGAAAAGGATATCAAACAGAGTCCAAACGGAATGAAACCTTCGGGAACGTGATTTTCGAAACAAACGTGATTCAGAGGACTTGGAGTGGACGTCAGGCAACCGACGAGGAAGCCACGAGGTAGGGGGCGCGCCCTCAACCCTCATGGGCCCCTCGTGGCTCCACCGACCTACTTCTTCCTCCTATATATACCTACGTACCCCCAAACCATCGAAGAGCACCACGAAAACCTAATTCCACCGCCGCAACCTTCTGTACCCGTGAGATCCCATCTTGGGGCCTTTTCCGGTGCTCCACCGGAGGAGGCATTGATCACATAGGGCTTCTACATCAACATCATAGCCTCTCTGATGATGTGTGAGTAGTTTACCTCAGACCTTCGAGTCCATAGTTATTAGCTAGATGGCTTCTTCTCTCTCTTTGGATCTCAATACAAAGTTCTCCTCGATTCTCTTGGAGATCTATTTGATGTAACTCTTCTTTTGCGGTGTGTTTGTCGAGATCCAATGAATTGTGGGTTTATGATCCAGATTATCTATGAACAATATTTGAATCTTCTCTGAATTCTTTTATGTATGTTTGGTTACCTTTGCAAGTCTCTTCGAATTATCAGTTTGGTTTGGCCTACTAGATTGATCTTTCTTGCAATGGGAGAAGTGCTTAGCTTTGGGTTCAATCATGCGGTGCTCGATCCCAAAGGATGAGGGGAAACGACACGTATTGTATTGTTGCCATCGAGGATAAAAGATGGGGTTTATATCATATTGCATGAGTTTATCCTCTATATCATGTCATCTTGCTTAAAGCGTTACTCTGTTCTTATGAACTTAATACTCTAGATGCATCTTTGGATAGCGGTCGATGTGTGGAGTAATAGTAGTAGATGCAGGCAGTGAGTCGGTCTACTTGTCACGGACGTGATGCCTATATACATGATCATACCTAGATATTCTCATAACTATGCTCAATTCTATCAATTGCTCGACAGTAATTCGTTTACCCACCGTAATACTTATGCTCTTGAGAGAAGCCACTAGTGAAACCTATGGCCCCCGGGTCTATTTTCTAACATATTAATCTCCCAACAACAAGTTATTTCTATTACCGTTTATTTTGCTTTCTTTACTTTTAGTCTTTATCATAAAAATACCAAAAATATTATCTTATCATCTCTATCAGATCTCACTCTCGTAAGTGACCGTGAAGGGATTGACAACCCCTTTATCGCGGTTGGTTGCGAGATTCTTATTTGTTTGTGTAGGTGCGTGGGACTCGAGCATGGTCTCCTACTGGATTGATACCTTGGTTCTCAAAAACTGAGGGAAATACTTACGCTACTTTACTGTATCACCCTTTCCTCTTCAAGGGAGAACCAACACAGTGCTCAAGAGGTAGCAGCAGCCACGCAAAACTTGCAACAACAAAGTAGAGGACGTCTAACTTGTTTTTGCAGGGCATGTTGTGATGTGATATGGTCAAGACGTGATGAGATATAAATTGTTGTGTGAGATGATCATGTTTTGTATAAGTTATCGGCAGATGGCAGGAGCCTTATGATTGTCACTTTATTGTATGAAATGCAGTCACCATGTAATTGCTTTACTTTATCACTAAGCGTTAGCGATAGTCGTGGAAGCAACAGTTGGCGAGACGGCAATGATGCTACGATGGAGATCAAGGTGTCAAGCCGATGACGATGGAGATCATGACGGTGCTTTGGAGATGGAGATCAAAGGCACAAGATGATGATGGCCATATCATGTCACATATTTTGGTTGCATGTGATGTTTATCCTTTATGCATCTTATTTTGCTTAGTACGACGGTAGCATTATAAGATGATCCCTCACTAAATTTCAAGGTATAAGTGTTCTACCTGAGTATGCACCGTTGCGACAGTTCGTCGTGCCGAGACACCACGTGATGATCGGGTGTGATAAGCTCTACGTTCACATACAATGGGTGCAAGCCATTTTTGCACATGCAGAATACTCGGGTTAAACTTGACGAGCCTAGCATATGTAGATATGTCCTCGGGACACTGAGACTGAAAGGTCCAACGTGAATCATATAGTAGATATGATCAACATAGTGATGTTCACCATTGAAAACTACTCCATCTCACGTGATGATCGGACATGGTTTAGTTGATATGGATCACGTGACCATTTAGATGACTAGAGAGATGTCTATCTAAGTGGGAGTTCTTAAGTAATATGATTAATTGAACTTTAGTTTATCATGAACTTAGTACCTGATAGTTTTTTTGCATATCTATGTTGTTGTAGATCAATGGCCCGTGCTACCGTTCCCTTGACTTATAATGCATTCCTAGAGAAAGCTAAGTTGAAAGATGATGGTAGCAACTACACGGACTGGGTCCGTAACTTGAGGATTATCCTCATTGCTGCATAGAAGAATTACGTCCTGGAAGCACCGCTAGGTGCAAGACCCGCTGCAGGAGCAACTTTGGACGTTATGAACGTATGGCAGAGCAAAGCTGATGGCTACTCGATAGTTCAGTGTGCCATGCTTTACGGCTTAGAATCGGGACATCAAAGACGTTTTGAACGTCATGGAGCATATGAGATGTTCCAGGAGTTGAAGTTAATATTTCAAGCAAATGCCCGAGTTGAGAGATATGAAGTCTCCAACAAGTTCTATAGCTGCAACATGGAGGAGGATAGTTACGCTGAACACATACTCAGAATGTCTGGGTACCACAACCACTTGACTCAGCTGGGAGTTAATCTTCCTAATGATAGTGTCATTGACAGAGTTCTTCAATCACTGCTACCAAGCTATAAAGGCTTCGTTATGAACTATAATATGCAAGGGATGGAAAATACAATTCCCGAGCTCTTCGCGATGCTAAAGGCTGCAGAGGTAGAAATCAAGAAGAGGCATCAAGTGTTGATGGTTAACAAGACCACTTGTTTCAAGAAAAAGGGCAAAGGGAAGAAGGGGAACTTCCAGAAGAATAGACATGTGTTGTCATTTGATGAACGAGATCACATCATTAGAGAATGATGTGATGGACAAGACCCATCCGTTAGCTTAGCATTATAATCGTTTAGTTTTATTGCTACTGCTTTCTTCATGACTTATACATATTCCTCTGACTATAAGATTATGCAACTCCCGAATACCGGAGGAACACTTTGTGTGCTATCAAACGTCACAACGTAACTGGGTGATTATAAAGATGCTCTATGTCTCCGAAGGTGTTTGTTGAGTTGGCATAGATCAAGATTAGGATTTTTCACTCCGTGTATCGGAGAGGTATCTCTGGGCCCTCTCGATAATGCACATCACTATAAGCCTTGCAAGCAATGTGACTAATGAGTTGGTTGCGGGATGATGCATTACGGAATGAGTAAAGAGACTTGACGGTAACGAGATTGAACTAGGTATGATGATACCAACGATCGAATCTCGAGCAAGTAACATACCGATGACAAAGGGAATGACGTATGTTGTTATGCGGTTTGACCGATAAAGATCTTCATAGAATATGTAGGAGCCAGTATGAGCATCCAGGCTCTGCTATTGGTTATTGACTGGAGATGTGTCTCGGTCATGCGTACATAGTTCTCGAACCCGTAGGGTCCGCACGCTTAATGTTTGATGATGATTTGTATTATGAGTTATGTGTTTTGGTGACCGAAGTTTGTTCGGAGTCCCGGATGAGATCACGGACATGACGAGGAGTCTCGAAATGGTCGAGAGGTAAAGATTGATATATTGGAAGGTTATATACGGACACCGGAATGGTTCCGATAAGGTTCGGGGATTTATCGGAGTACCGGGAGGCTACCGGAACCCCGTGGGAAAGTTAATGGGCCTATTGGGCCATAATTGAGGAGAGGAGGCAGGCCACGGGAGGTGGCGCGTGCCCCCCTGCCCAATCCAAATTGGACAAGGGGAGGGGGCGCGGCCCCCCTCTTTCCTTCTCCCTCTCCCTCCTTTCCCATTCCCCCGTCTCAGTTGGAAGGAAAAGGGAGGGGGGGGGGGGGGCGAATCCTACTAGGAACGGAGTCCTAGTAGGACTCCCCCCTCTTGGCGCGCCCCCTTGGGCTGGCCTCCTCCTCCCCCTCCTTTATATACGTGGGCAGGGGTGCACCCCAGAGACACAACAGTTGTTTCTTAGCCGTGTGCGGTGCCCCCTCCACAGTTTACTCCTCCAGTCATAGGGTCGTAGTGCTTAGGCGAAGCCCTGCGCGGGTCACATCACCAACATCATCAACACCGTCACCACGCCGTCGTGCTGATAGAACTCTCCCTCGACCCTCTACTGGATCAAGCAGGGGCGGAGCCAGGATTTGAACATGAGGGGCACGAAACTTATTGTTGACGTAAAAGATGAAATATCATGGTATAGTATGTCCCATGATAGCGTGGACGATAAGGCAAAAAAATTATGGTTTGGAACTAAAAAAATGATAATTCTTAGCAAAATGTTTGAGCTTCAAGTTAAAGCAAATGGTTTGAAAAAATATTTGCGCCACTAGTTGTTGTTTCCTGTCGTAATTTACAAGAAAATCTACTCCCATCGTTCCAAAGTAATTGTAGATTTAGGTTTATCCTAAATCAAACTTCTTCAAGTTTGCAGAAAAATACACCTATATCTGAAATACCAAATTAGTTTCATTAGAATCTTTAGAAAATATTCACGCTATAGATATTTAATTTTGTTGATCTTATCATATAGTATTTTTTTTATAAACATGATCAAATTTAACTTAGGACAAACTTAGAACTATAATTATTTTAGAGCGGTGGGAATAATAATAAAAGTAACCAATAGCTATAAGCTAGTAGTGTGTAGCCCCGACATCGGCCGGTTCCAGCGCATGGTCAATGCTTCTCCAACGTTGGGCTTGCCGGTCGCAGCTTCGGCCATCGTTGGTCGCGCCACCTGGGCTTGCCGGTTGCAACTCTGGCCATCGTTGGTCGCGCCGCCTGGGCTTGCCGGCCGCAACATCTGGTGCTTGCCCCGTCTAGCGCGACCATGGCCACCGTCTCCGGTCGTCGTCCTCTACACGGAAAAGCAAAGGGGCTATTGAAGCACACAAAAGGCCAAAAAAAGCTGCGGGGTTTGGTTCTACGGCGCAGGGGAGAAGTGCTAGTTAGCAGCAGGGGCAAGGAGGGGAGGGGGTGGCGCGCGAGCTCACCAGCGGTGGTGCCTCACTGGGAAGGGGGAGAGAAGATAGCGAGCGAGCGAGCGAGAAAGAGAGAGAGAGAGAGAGAGAGAGAGAGAGAGAGAGAGAGAGAGAGAGAGAGAGAGAGAGAGAGATGAGATGAAGAGGAGGAGGTCGGTTGGGTGGCAGGGCAAACAAGTGGACGAGATGGATGGGGGGAAAGATAAGGGAGAGAAATAGCCAGGGAGGATGCATGAGAGATGCGCGATCCTGGCAATCGAATGCATGACGCGTGACTGGCCAAAGACTCAGCTGGCCAGCTGTCAGGAAACTCTCCTTCTCCCTTCTCGATTTTATTGACTAAATAAGTTCCTGCTAAGTGATTATCAACTAATCCCTCCTACTTTAAAAAGAACGCATGGTTCTGTCGCCCACCTCGTCCTTGTCCAACATTCCTCCTCCCCTCTCGCCTTTCATCGACTTACCCTCAAGACAATAAGTTCTTGCTAAGTGGTTATCAAATAAAATCCAAAGATTTATTTAGGTAGTTAAATCAAATGCATGATTTGATATACTATTATTTAGACAATCACACTAATATGAAAGGTAATCATGAGGTAACATATATTATAGAATATTTATACCTATTGCGATGAACAGGCAATTATCTACTTCCTCAAGGTCTCAACTACCAAAATGTCATATATTTAGGAACAGTAGTCATTTGAAAAAAGGAATTTATGTATGCTCCTAAACAATTTGATCGACAACATTTGGTGAAATTTATGTACAGGGTACTACTATCCCCGTTTCCCCACTTCTATCGATCCCTCTTACTCGCCGCCTTCCCTTCTGCCTCGATCGCGAGCACCCTCGCTCGCCTCCTCGACACTGCGCTCCTTTCCCCTCGCCAGACCTGGCCGCGTCCCCACCGCCCCCGACCCCTCCCACTCCCTGGCCGCGTCGACTGCCGGATCTCCGCGCCCAGATCGCCGGGACACCTCCTCCCCTGGAGCAGCTGCCGTCCTCACCGCGCCGGACTCCTCACTCTCGGAATCAGGTGGAGTCCGCCGCCGCCGCCTCCTCCTCCCCCTCCCCCTTTAGTCACTATGTACCATCCTTGCAATTAGGCTGTCAATAACAGATTCATGCACCCTATATGTTGCCCTCCCTTAGCTGAAATTGATATGTTTTACTTCTTGCTGGCAATTTATTTGAGTTATGTTAGAGAGGCGCTGCAGATAAGTTCGAAAATATGAACTTATGATGCCAACAGAAAACCATGACATGCCTATTGCTTCTCTTCAGCGCTGTTTGCTTATACCAATGCTTAGCATGATCTAGGTTTTCGTTTTCTCGATGGTTTATTGTTCAAGGAAAGGATAATCAGCTGAGAGAGCAGTCATCCTAGTTGTTGTAATGTGTGGGTTCATGATGTTCATCCTAAGAAACACCCATGTGATATAGCTACTCAATCAAACTTGAGATATATCTATCACTATGATGGCACGAATTTCTCTAATCAGCTGAGGGTGACAATTGTTGCGGGACAGCCTACATGTCTCTGTTGAGGAACAAGTGGCCATCTTCCTTCCGGTAGTCACCCGTAACTGTAGGTTTTTAGGGCTTTTACTTTCTGCACTCTTCGTTAGCGTTTTAGTTTTTTGGTCTTGTAATAAAGTTGTAGAGGTAATGGAAACCATAGGATTAGGGCTATGCAACCTACATTTGGTGGAGCAAAGAAAATTTATGGAAGGCTCTATGCAGGGGCCAGGGGCAGGGTTCGAATTCGTCTGGGAAGAGCGAAATCCAGCGAGAAGGTAAATTCCAGGGAAGCTGCGGTTGTCGGCTTCAAATGACGGCACCAGCTGCTGGAGTGCTGAAGCCATAACCGCCTGGTTTGAAACAGACAGGAGATCGGCGAGGTGGTAAAGTGAGGGGTTTGCTTGGGGAAGTGGGAACCAGTCCACCAGCCAAGTCGAGGCTTAGTGGATTCCCAGTGAACAGGAACATACATGTGATTGTGATGGAGGAGGAGAGGAGAGTGGATGAGTGGAGTACGATGGTGTGTGACAAGTGGGTTCTCAACTGAGCTGGGTATGATTACCCAAAAAAATACCTGTCTCGCGCTATCAAGCTAGACACCGCATGGATCTCATAGTAACCTATCATATACGAATTCCACTAATTATCTAAAGCTCATCTGGAGCAATGCATGTCCACATGGGAACCCCAAGTTACAAATTAATTACAAGGCGTCAAGAAACTCTTAATTACAAATACCTAATATTGTCAACATCAACTCCCGTTTCCAAGTCAACTTAACGATTTATATTAAGGCAACACAGATTAAACTGTCCCTATGTCAGACAACAAACATGATAGCTTTTTCTTCAGTGGTATTCCAGACATTTTAAACTTTAATTACAGCTCAGACAGCAAGCATAACTAAAAGACAGTTCAGCCACTTCTCTGGGAGCCAGCCAGAAGCCACTTCTGGAGAAGCTTTAGACGCCCAACATGCTTGCTATATAGTTGAATGTTACATGTTTTATGACTTTGTTCCTTGTGGGTTTTGCTGATTTTGACATTTACGGCATGGAGCTTGCAGTAGACGGTTGGTACATGAAGGGAAAATTCGAGTATAGTTTAGAAAATAGACTTTCTCTATGCATTTATATTAAGATTAATAAAATTTGGGCCTGCTATAGCCAATACTTGGGAGGAAAGCAATGTATAATTGGGCTGCACATGATTCTTGATTAGAGGGCAATCAACACCATCATCATCAGTGTAGGATACGTGATGGTTAAGCTTTTTAATATGGATCAGTGACCTGTAAAGAGGCAGGGAGTTGATTATGATTATGATTGGTATCTAAAGATAACATTGGTTTTGACCCATATAGGCTGCCTGCTTTGTAGTTTCTTGTACTTTCAGTTACATGGACCATATGTCTTGAAATGAATCTTCCCATGGCACCCTAATGAGTAAAGTGCAGTTCATACCGTTCATCTTGGGAGATCGACTGGTTGTTGGGTTATTGTTAGCTGTCCTACTAGAATACTCAAATTTTGTACTGTTTGTGATGGGTTGAGGACTTGTGGAGGTCATTTTGTGTAACATATGTTGTTCAAGGTTCAGAATATGGGTGTGTGGTTATATAATCTCTGGTTCAGATGCCCAAAGCTTGCTGTAGTTTATTTTGGACGATCTATTTCTCTTTCTTATTACAGGATGTAAAGAACTTGCAAAGAAAGTTTCTTTTCAGCTATTTTTCCTGTTATGTCCGTTTATGCAATTCGTGTCTTACTCGGTGTTTGTTTTTGCAGGTGGATGCTATTTGCAGGCTGGTAAAGACAACTAACTTTGTTGATCCTGTGCGCAAGAAGTAATGATCCGGCCCAGCTCCAAGGAGTCACTTAATTATGACAACAATGGCCAGAAAGTTTATCCTCAACCAATTGATGAAAATATGAATCAGAACATGGGCAGTATGATTGGAAGAATATTCAACAACATATCCTCTTTAAAGGCTGCATACATTCAGCTGCAGGAAGCTCACACCCCATATGACCCGGACAAGATACAAACTGCTGATAAGCTTGTCATAGATGAGCTCACGAGCCTTTCAGAACTCAAACATACTTACAGAGAGAGAAATCCTAAGCCAGTAGCAGCATCACCTCAAGATTCACGCTTGCTTTCTGAAATACAGGAGCAGCAGAACTTGTTAAAGACGTACGAGGTCATGGTAAAGAAGTTCCAGTCCCAGATCCAGAATAGAGATACTGAGATTACCCACTTACAGCAGCAAACCGATGAGGCCAAACATCGGAAAACAAAACTGGAGAAGAAATTGAAGCAAAGGGGCTTACTTAACAAGGAATCAGAGGAATCTGATGAAGAAGAGAGCTATTTCTCTGTTGAGCTGACACCAAGCTTGTTTACATCTACTGCTGATAACGCATACCAATCAATACATGAGTTCTCAAAGCCCTTGATCAACATGATGAAAGCTGCAGGTTGGGATCTTGATGCTGCTGCTAACGCAATTGAACCTGATGTAGTTTACACAAGGAGAGCTCACAAGAAGTATGCATTTGAGTCCTATATCTGCCAGAGAATCTTCAGTGGTTTCCATCAAGAGAACTTCTCGATTGACGCTGCTAATGCCACTGTTTCCAATGAGGCTTTCTTCCATCAATTCCTTGCAGTACGAGCCATGGATCCTTTGGATGTATTGAGCCAAAACCCAGATTCAGTTTTTGGAAAGTTCTGCAGAAGCAAATACCTATTGCTTGTGCACCCAAAGATGGAAGGTTCTTTCTTCGGCAACATGGATCAGAGAAACTACGTCATGAGTGGCGGGCATCCAAGGACACCTTTCTATCAGGCATTTCTCAAGTTGGTGAAGTCCATATGGTTGTTGCACAGGCTGGCCTACTCTTTCGACCCAAAGGTCAGGGTCTTCCAAGTGAAGAAGGCAAGCGAGTTCTCAGAGATTCACATGGAAAGCGTTGTGAAGAACATCGTCTTGGATGAGAATGCCGAGAGGCCTAGAGTCGACTTGATGGTGATGCCTGGTTTCTTGATCGGGACCAGCGTCATACAGTCTCGAGTGTACCTTTCTGGTGTAAAGTGTGACGACTGATAAGTGCTAGGGTTGCCTGAGAAGATTCCGGGCGTCTCACACATCCTGCAAGATCATCGTACATCTTGTATGTAATGCCGCCTCTCCAAAATGTTATTCGTATGAAATGTGGTAGCAACACCTTTTTCGTAAAAAGCATAGTATGCTTTGGTCATTCGAAGACTGTAATGTGTGCTTTCTCTGTTTTGTAATGCATGTAAATCCTGTCCCAACGTTTGGTCTACATATAAGTCATGAAAAATTGTCAATGTGGCGTGGATGTGCTATCTATATGGTGACTGTACAGCCATTTGCAAACTGGCATTCAGTTCCTCGTTTTGGTGCCTAATCTGGCTTTTCTACTGCCTAATAATGATGGTAGTATTTTGTTTGTTCTATACTGCATTTGTAGCCAATGTGTAGACGGAATGGGCATGTGCAGCAAATTGTTTAGGACGCACTGAGTATGATCGTTTGATTTTGCTGTGCCGGTTACTTCATGGATCTTTTCCATGTAAAAAACAAAAGGATCCTTAGCAAGGGTCGCTAAGGGCATGGCCAATGCATAGCCTCATGATGATGCCCCATGTGCCATGTAAGATCGGATATTAGAAAAATTAGATTCGGATAAGGAAGCGAGATTCTCTGCAAGAGACGGGTGCTTGGGGAGAAAAAGTGTGGTCCGGTGTAAAAAGCTGAAAAAATTGAAGTGAGGAGTAGAGATGCATATGTATTAGAGTTTTTTTAAAGTTTCTATTTTTCATTTTTTGATGAGGCCCACTAGTAGTAGCTTACTTTGGGGAGAAAAATCAATGCAGTTGCCTTAAGCCACTTTTTTTCATGGAGCATGTATATTCATATGCCACCATTGTTCATGCCCTAAGAGCACATATAGTAAAGTAAACTAGAAGAGCCAAACCAATGATCTTCCCAGAATTGATTTTCTTTTTTCCATTTTCAACTTTCCATCGATATCCCATTTTGGCTGCTTTAGCAGCTCATATGAGACTCAACACCCTTCAAAAATGGAGAGGCATTAGTTGGAGAACAAGAAAAAGTATTAGGGTTCTGGGTTCTATATTTAAGATCAATAACCTGTTTCCAAATCTTCTTATATGAAAGCTGGTACCTCTTGACCCAGGAGGCAAGAAGGCATAAATTAAATTCAGACATGTTAGGGATTCCTAGCCCACCAAGATCTTTTCATGGACACTAGATCCCAGTTAGCTACTCCTTTTCTACATGTAAAAAAAAAACTCTTTTCCTAGCCCATCACAAATTGTCAATGGGAATTTACCCAATCTACAACACAAAGTTTGTGCAAAAGCTTGGGCTTCATCCTCATCAATATTGTATCACACTTGTTAAAATTAGTTCTCATACAGAGATTTGTTAAAAACAGAATAAAACCTATTTGCGATCTCTAGCCGACCCAATGTCTTTCTCTGAGAACAAGAGAGTGTCATCAGCATATTGCATATTGACTACTCCTGTAGGCTTAAGCTTTTGGAATAGACCTCCTATCTACCCAGTTTATGCAGCTTTAATAAGCATACGAGTGAAAACATTAGCTACAAGATTTAAAAGCAAAGGAGAGATAGGATCTCCGTACCTCACACATCTTCAAGTCTTAAAGAAGTGGCTATTGATGTCATTAAACAGAAGGGACCGAATTAACTTGATCCACTTCTGACTAAATCTTCTCTGTTGCATCATAGAAATATGAAACTCTCTATTAACCATGTCATAGGCTTTTTCATAATCTAGTTTAAAAATGAATCCACAACCCTTATTAACAACTACATCTTGAATAATCTTATGTACATACACAACACTCTCCATGATATATCTCCCCCTCAGAAAGCTATTTGGTTAGCGGAGATAAGCTCATCACACACCCTACCGAACCTATTGGTTACACATTTGGAGGAAATTTAAAAATCACAGTTGGTAAGAGCAATAGGCCTATATTTCAGTATAAACACAACATCTGACTCTTTAGGAATAAGGGTGAGCTGTGAAAAGTTTAATCTAAGTAGTTCTAGCTCTCCTTATTCCGCAAATTAAACATATTCATGAGATCTTTTTAATCAACTCCCAGAATTGTTGGAAAAACAAAAAAGTAAAATTCATTTGGACCAGGTGCTCCTTCAGCATAGAGCCAAATACAATATCCTCAGTGAACTCAGCCCCAAGGAGGGAGTTTTGGCCATCATTGACCATTTCACTAGGGGCCCAGAAGTTGTCCATTAGGTTAACATTAATTTTAGGACGGAAACCAAACAAATTCTTGTAAAATTTAACAACAATGCTCAAGATACCTTGAGGGTCTTCAACGGGTCCAGTAGAGTCCTCCAGCATGCTGATCATTTTCTTCCTCCTCCTCTAGTTAGCCATAGCATGAAAATATGTAGTGTTCCTATCACCTTCCATACTGTCCCTCCCCCTGGATTGTTGACTAGCTTGAACTTCCTCGTTATGCGAGATCTGCTTGAGTTCTCCTGCAATCTCGCCCATTCTACTCTAAGAATGGTGAGATAAAGGTTGGAATTCAACATGAATATCAAGATGTGAAATCATATTCAACAAGAATATCAAGACGTACAACCGTTTTCAGCAATAAGCTCTTCCTTATGTCTTTCTTGGGCAGCCTCAATAATAGCATTCCAGCCTTTGAGAGTTTTCCTAAGTCTCCTAATTTTGAACTACCATTCTTAATAGGGTTCTACATGACAACTAGCATTCTAGTTTCTACAAACTAAATCTCTAAATCCCTCAAGTCTGACCCACCACTTCTCAAATCTAAATTGCTTACTGGTAGAAGGGGAGATATCAATGGGGTATGATCATTACCCACTCCAGATAAAGCTTTCACAAGCACACTGGGAAATGGATTTTCCTAGTCCGCAGATATGAAAATTCTATCTAGAGTATCCATAATTAGATTCTCCTAGTTATTGGCTCAAGTGAATCTCCTACCAGATTTCTTAACCTCTATTTACCCAAATTTATTAATCCAGTGGTTGAACAAGTTAGCCCATTGTTGATTAATAACACCATTGCTCCTGATCCTACATTCTCTGACCAGATTTAAAATCCCACCAACAAGAGTGGGACCCGACCAACAATTAAGAGAGTTATGAAGCTCACTAATAAACACTAGTTTATGCTCATCATAAGCTGGTCCATAAACAAACGCATATCTCCAAACCACAGAGTCCCTTTTATCTTTAATGGGACAAAAGACACAAAAAGTTAAGACATCCCATGCAACTACTTCAAAGTTGTCCATGTTAATCCAAACTAAAATTCCCCCAGCTGTATTCACAACAGACAACCACTTCCAATTAAAAACTCCATCTGTATCCAAAAGTTTTAATTGAACTTGTCTTCCTTTGATTCAGAAAGACTAACAATTTCAGGGCATTCTACCCTCGTGGGTTCATGAACCCTATTAATCTTTTCAAGTCTATTCAAGCCCCTGTCATATCCAATTAATGCAACTACCATTTACATATTTTAGAAAGGGATTTTCTACTACCTTTTCTCCTACTAGACACCTCAATCTAGGGGAAAGAGTTGTCATCCTCTAGAATAGTGTGTGATGAAGTGGGTGATGTAGCAGAACATTCTAAGTTAGAATTACCGATTATTTTTCCCTCACTAATATCAATATCAGGAGGAAGAAACATATCAGAGTGCTCATTATGAAATTCATTCGATCTCTGGAATTCAACATTTTTTTAATCTCAAAATCCGAGTCACCAAGCTTGACTCTCCAACATTTCTAGATTTCTCAGTAATAATAGAATTATACAGAATAGCAAAATAATTATGAATACCATAAGAAAAATTCTTTACCTCTATTTGTCTCTAAATTCTTGGCCTTCTTCAAGTCTTGTGCTTTCTAGATAGTGGCTGTCCCACCTCTGTTTATCCTGGTAATCACTCTAGTAGCCACCACATGCCTCCACTTCTGCTTCTTGTTTGTCCCCCCTGATTGGGATCTCATGATCTTCCTAATCAGAAGCCTCATTGAACTAGCTGAGAAGTTGAGAACCAAATTATCAAATCTATCGTCCCCTCCCTAATAATCTAAATATGCTCCTTAATTGGATTCCATTTTTTCTTAGTAATTTTTTTTACGAAGATGCTAACCTTTTTTTAAAACACCCCATATATTAATTAATTAAAATGTTATTATAATCATTTGTTATAGCATACGACATTAGGGTGAAAACTATTAATAAGAACCCCATCAGACCTACTAACAAGCTAAACTTTGCAATCTCATGAGCCACCCCATTGGCAAGCTGATTAATTTTAGAAATATTAAAATTCTGGACCAGCTTGGAGATACTCAAAGCCTATTTGTTCAGATTAACAAGAGGAGACCTGTCAAGCTTTTCATTTGCAAGAAAAAACATACAAAAGCATAGTCAATCTCTAGAATAACAGACCAGTGAAGGGTAATATTGGTATAAAGAGGCAAGCACGGAGCTCATCTTCATTCACGTTGCTACACCAACCACTAAAATCCCACGACGAAATGATTACATCGACACGCGAGTTTCTAGCAACCACCCCCACACTGGCGGCACTAATACTCCCCACAAAACTGGCATCGACATTGATCTCTATATAATCAGCCGGGGAGGCTTCCACAACACATGATCTTTAAAACCTTTGATATTGAAAGTAGGCAGAAATTGAAATGGAACTTTTGTTTTCTTTTCAGGAAAAAAATCTAAATTTTTGTGGAAGCAGTGGGAAATCTAAATTGCTCGGCCACTAAACTGCGACGGGCATGGATTGCTCATGTTCATACTGAGAAGCCATGGAGGCATTTGGGGTAGTCTCTTGGCAATTAAGATTTACAGAAATTTATTGCCGCTACTAAGGTGACCTTAGGCAACCGTGGAAGCACACATTTTTTGGTATGATGCATGGCTGGATGGCGCCCCTATTGCTTCTATTGCCCCAGATATTGTTGAGGTTATCCTAGAAAACATTAGATCTAGAAGGATAGTTGCTTTTGCACTTGATGGAGGTCGTTGGTTAAAAGATTTTAAAGCCATCTCAATAGACAAATTTATCTAGTTACTTAACTTATCGGAGGTCATCCACGGCGTCCAACTTGACTATGACGGTAATGATAAACGGAAGTGGAACCTTGAGTCTTTTGGTCATTTTCATCAAAATCAGCCTCGACCAATGCAATTTGGAAATCTTGGTCCCCTCTCATATGCAAATTCTTCAGTTGGTTGGCTGCCTGTGGAAGGATTTGGACTGCAGATCATCATGCTAAACGCGGTCTTACACATAATGACTCATGTGTTTTCTGTCACAACACCGTTGAGAATGTCGATCATCTCTTAGCCGGTTGTGCAATCATTAGCATCATTTGGTCTAAAATTCTCAATTGGCTTTGGCCTCTGTGACACCTCCGATTCAATCATACACTAATCATACATGCAAATGTGTATGATCAAGATCAGGGACTCATGGGAAGATATCACAACACAACTCTAGACACAAATTAAAATAAAACAAGCTTCATATTACAAGCCAGGGGCCTCGAGGGATCGAATACACGAGAGTCAGCGGAATCAACAATATCTGAGTACAGACATAAGTTAGACAAGTTTGCCTTAAGAAGTCTAGCACAAAATAGCGACACTGATCAGAAAAGTTAAGGCCTCCTGCCTGGGAGCCTCCTAACTACTCCTGGTCATCGACGGTCTCCACGTAGTAGTAAGCTCCATCGGGGCAGTAGTAGTAGTCGTCGGCTGTGGCATCTGGCTCCTGGGATCCGTCATCTGATCGCAACAAATGGGTATGGGGGGAAAAGAGGTAGCAAAGCAACCTTGAGTACTAATTCAAATTACTCGCAAGACTTGCATCAGATCTAAACTAAGTATGCACCAGTATCAAAGGAATGGGTTGTATCTGTGGACTGAACTGTAGAATGCCAAAAGAGAAGGGAAAAATCCTAGCCTATCGAAGACTAGTATCTTCAAGCATCTTGCAGCATCAGAAGAGATAAGGGTAACATATTATAATAGTAGTAAGTATGTTGTAACATTGCCCAGAGATCACTTCCTCGACTCCCTGTGAGAAAGCAATCCCGGAGCCATAATATCCATTACATGCCTCAGCAGGGGTGCACCGAGCGTCCGTTACCATGGACACCGCTATTCGAATAGATATACTTCCCTGCAGGGGTGCACCAACTTACCCAACACGCTCGATTAACTCCGGCCGGACACACCATCAGGTCATGACCGGCCTCGGCTGATCGACACACCATCGTCCTACCTAGGCTCCACAGAGAGGTCCACGCCGGTCTACATCCTAAGTGCTCAGGGGTCTTGGTCCCATCGCCCTTTGCACTCCGGGTCATTGTGAGCAGGCTGGATACCAGCGCCACCTCTGTCCTAGATGGCACGATCCGACCGTGCCACAATGCTGAACTGGACGTCTGCTAGAGCTTTTGGAAGAATCGTACGATGCCGAGTGCCCATACTTATTCCTGCGTGGTGATCAGTGTGAAAAAGGCCAGAGGCCTACTCGGATCACATATCCAAACCATTAGTGACTTGGGAGCGCACGGTAACGAGCAGAGACTCGCGATCGATATGACCCCATCGCCCCGTCTCGTGGACTTACGACAAGGATTCAGAATGCCCAGCCGTGCCATGTAGAAATCTCGCGGGTACCCTCTAGGTCAACCCGACTTCACATCAACTCACGGGTACCCTCCAGGTCAACCCGACTTGCATGAGACTGTCGGGAACTCAGTTCCACCTCTACCGGGGTGGTACCGCCTGTCCCTCCAGTCCTGCAGTAACAATAACTCTCGCGGGTAGCCCTCGGGGCCGACCCATGTTTAACATGGTTTTGGGGGTAAAGTCAAAGTAACCTTGTGTCAAAACATCAAGGGGGGAATCCGAGGAATCACCCTCGATGGATTCCTTCTCGATGTAACCATCAAGGTGAACTAGGAGGAATCACCCTCGAGGTTCACACTTGAGGTGTTGCACGACAGAGTCGTATCGGGAGTGGTGAAGGAGGAATCACCCTCAACAGACCACGAACAATTAGCTACACTACAGAGTTATCATTAAGAGTGTGTCACGAGGTATTATCCTCGGCACTCGATAGTAGCCCTGCAGCGTCGTACAACTAAAGGGGGTGAGGTGATGTGTCGGGCTCTGGACGTCGATCACATTGATCGAGTCATCGGTCATCAAGCCGGGGCAATTGGGACAAGGTGAGGGGTCACTGATGGATCACTAACCAACCTAAACTAAGCAGTTTAGGATAAGCATGTAAGGTACAAAAGCAGGCTATGCATCAGAATAGGAGCAATCAAATGCAGTAGCAAAATCTAATGCAAGCATGAGAGAGAATGAAATGGGTGATATAGGAATGATCAAGGGGGTTTTGCTTGCGTGGAACTCTGCTGAAAAGGAAGAAGGGTCGTCGGTGACGTAGTCGATCACTGGGGCAGCATCGGTCTCGGGGTCTACCGAAAAGAAGAGGGGGGAAGAAACAATAAATATGTAGCAAACAAGTGCATCACTAAGCATGACGTGGCGATATGCAGTGCTAGGGGTGACCTATCGCTGTACTACACGATACCGGCGAAGGGGGAAAACATCCGGTAATGTTTTCCTGAAGTTTGGCATTTTTCGGACAGAGGAATCAGAGGGGACGGTTACATGTTCAGCATGCTAGGGGCATGTGATAGATGAACAGATTGCATATTCGGATTCATTGTATTTTCTGAGCAACTTTCATGTATAAATTATTTTCATCCGAGTTACGGATTATTTTATATTAATTTTCAAAGTTTAAATCAATTTCTGAAATTATTATTAATTCGAAATTAAATGCAAAATTGCTAGGGGCACACAACACTGTGTACACAAAAGTGTATACAGGCTGACATGTGGGCCAGACGGCCCAGTTGACGAGTCAAACTTTGACTGGTCAACAGGGGATGGGGCCACCTGTCATTGTCACATTAGATTAACTAACAGTTTAATAGTTTAACTAGGTAATTAGGTAATGTAGCAAAATTAATTAATTTAATTAATTCACTAATTAACCATTTTAATTATTAATTATTTTAATATTTCATTTTCCCATTTTCATTTTTCGTTTTCGTATGTTCTTAACCGTGGGTGTGGGCCCTGTTTGTCATAGGCACAGGGCCGGGGGCTGGGTAGCCCCTCCTGGTCAGGACCAGCACAGCGTAGGGGGGTGCCGGTGGCCATGGCGAGCAGCGCCGTGAGGCGATAGTGGGCGCGGGGATCAGCGACAAGGGCTGGGCGGACCGGGCGGCCAACGAGGGGCCGTGGCGGGCAGAGGGAGGGAGGCGAGGCCGAGGATGGAGCGGACGCGGGTGCGGGCGAGCAAGAGCGACGCAAGGCGAGGCGCAAGGCCGATCACAGGCACAAGACCGGGCGCGGTCGCAGTCATGGTCGGCGCGACGAGCGCGAGCGCGGCGAGGGGGCGCGGTGAGCGTGTGTGAGAGCGAGAGGGTGAGGGTAGGAGGAGGCCGGGGGCCTCACCATTCGTTCGAGGGAAGGGGGCAGCGAGGCGCGGGGAGGACCGGTGAAGGAGAGGCGGGGACGGCGTGCGGCGACGACATGCTGAGGCGACACGACGAGGACGAGCGGCATCGGGGACGGTTGCCCCCGATCTAGATCAGGGGAGAGGGAGGAGAGGGGATCGGGGGTGTGGGGGGGGGGGTAGTGGGGGTCGACTAAGGTTTGGGTTGTGGGGGGTATGTAGGTGGCGGCTGGGCCGGCCTAGTCGGCTTGGTGGCCTGCTGGGCCGAGCCCAGCTGTGGAGGGGGATCTTTTCTTTTAATTTTTAATTTTTAATTTCAAATTTTCTTTTTATTTTTCTTTTTACTGTTTTATTAGTTTTCTATTTATTTTCTATTTATTTTTGTTTTGTAAAATATCTAAATAGCACCTAACACTAGTACAACGAGGTGCTATACAAACGATTTTTAACCCTTTTCCGCAACGGCATTTGGAACCGTCACCTAGTGAGTAACTGCGATAGGGAGGGTCCTTCTCACACGACCCATAAACTGTCGGGGATATGCCCTCCTGGTACACATGCTCAGAAAAATGAGATCGTGTGCGACCGACAAGTCATCAAATATGGTTATACGTACAATAGTGCTAAAAAATCAATTATACAGGCGAAATCGTTTCCGGTCGTAAGTTCATCCCACACAGTCCCCTCGCTAAACGCTTTCCGCTCAGATATACATCCCACATAGTCGCTCCAAGGAAAACATTTCTGTTCGCAAGTACATCACACACAATTTTCCCCGTTAAATCGTTTGTGATAGAGTTTCCATTGCACACGGTATTAACATTTTTATCGTTTGCATTATTGAATGCATCACACACGGTGCGTAGAAGAAACTGTGTGGCAAAGGTTGTCCGTCACACACAGTTTTTATGTGGTAAACGTTTGCGCCAGGTGGCCTAACGGAAATAGTTTTCAAGAGGATGTCGTGTGTGATTGTTCATTAATCCAACACGGTTTATTCCTAAAAACTGTGTGCGTTTGCAATAGAAAAACCCAATTAGCAGGCTAATTGTCCTATTATTAATAATCCTTTTATTAATCTAATTGACATTTCATATTAAGCACACAATATATTTCATTTTCATATTAAGGAAACATGATTTCATAATTGAAATACATCAGAGTACAACATCTTATAGCGTCAGCACTCAGCTACCCCATTAAACAACTGCACCAGCACCAAGTTTCACATGCAACATCTATAACCTTTTGAAATTAGCATCATAGACGGTACATAGACAGATGTATCTCATCTGGAAAGCTGCTGAAGCGGAAGGCGAATACTGAGCCTTCATTGATGTTGAAAGTCTTTGCAACTCTAGGCCAGTGCCTGTGGATGATTGACCGTCCATCCTTCGTCCTCTTCAGGAACACTTCAATATTGAACCGTGTGTGTTGTATGAATACCTTCCTCGCCTCCTGATCATACATGTGGTTTGAGAGGTAATCACCAGTGAACTGCTTTGGAACTGCCTGAAAACAAGGATGTGCATAAATATCTTCTCTATATTGGAAATGGGGCAAAGGAATAAAAAATGCAAGGTATAATAGTTAGTACCATCCTGTAGTGAACTGGTGTCTTGTTCATTGTGCAGACAAAGATATTGTTATTTTTTGTCGCTAAATTCTTTATCCTAACAATCTTTCTGAGTTTCTTGACTTGACTGATATTCCTGGACAACTCATTTCCCCATATGTAAAAAGGGTCGAACAGTGGGTCAAAACCTCTGACAGCAGGACCTACATGTGCAAGACCAAATTGGTAAAAAACTAAATATTTGAATGGTTCCTGTAATTTCACAATAATGTGCTATTAGACAAAGGACCATGCATGTGCAGACCTTGATTGTAAACCTCAGTGCTTCCCATTGTTTCCCTGCAACACATATAAGGTAGTTAGTGATCACGTTAAGTGAGGGTTCACATGCTATTAGTAAAATATGTTGATGAAAAATAAGCATATTACAGATTCATCAGATTAATTCAAGCTACATGAAAAACCCATTTATGCAAACCAAGCATGATTAAGAACTAGAAAATATAGCAATTGTATATGTTTCTCATGTATTAAGTGCAGCCAAATTCGATGTATTCCTCACATGCATAACAATACAAAATTCTACCCACGACAATTGGACATCGTGTTGCAGAATTGAACCAAGCAGTTAACTAAACACCATAACAAATGAACCAAACATTAACTAAGCACCACATTGCACAATATAACATACTCCTAATAGAAGATCAGACAGTTAACCAAACCAAGCATGCTTAACAACTTGAAAATATAGCAATTGTATTTGTTTCTCATGTATTTAGTACAACTAATTTGATTTATTTCTCACATGGTATACAATAACAGAATGCACCCACAACAGTTGAACATCGCATTGCAGAATTGAACCAAACTGTTAACTAAACACCACAACAAATGAACCAAACGTTAACTGAGCAAGACATTGCCCAATGTATAACATACTAGAAGATCAGACAATTAACCAAAGCAAGCATGCTTGACAACTTGGAAATATAGCAATTGTATTTGTTTCTCATTTATTTTGTAAAGAAAAATTTGATTTATTTCTCACATGGAAGACAATACAAAATTGCACCCTGAAGAATTGAACATCACATTTGCAGAATTGAGCCAAGCAGTTAACTGAACACGACAACTAATTTACCAAACAGTTAATAAGTGAGCACCACATTGCACGATATATAGAACATATACACTAGAGCAACACATTGCATGGTAAAAGTAGATAGCACAATTCACTAGAATTTGTTAAGGAAAGGTAGTAGCTAGCAAACTAAACATGGGTCCTTATAGTGAGCTAATAAGACAAGCTACTCCTCATTGTCGGAGATATCGACAACGATTGGCTCCTTGGACATGGAAGAGGGCGAGGCCTCCGCATCATGGGTGCCCTCGTCATAGTGGTGAGTTGCCTGAGCCGCTCCGGGCACCAACCTGCTGGCTCTCGAGTAGAGATAAGCACATGCATGCTGAGATAACACCTCGTAGTCTTTGTCGAATGCATGCTGCCAAATGCTCCTTGAGCTCCTGGCTATACTTCGTGCACCAAGACTTAGGGCGGCGCTTATTTGGTGGAGGGGTCGGTGATTTGGGTGGAAGGTGTTGCGCCGGTGGTCGGGGCATGTGGGATGTGGAAGGAAGAGGAGGAGGATGGGGGTCGGGTGTGTATTACCTGCCTGGATAGACGAGGTCGGGCAGCGTGAAGGAGGGTCGCCGGCGAGGAGGCAGCGCTGCAAGAAAGGAGTGAAGGTTTCAACTTGGAAAGGAAGGCAGAAACAGGGAAAATGTGGCTTCTGGTAAGAGGGAAGGGGCGGGAAGGTGGATACTTCCGCGGAAGCCAAAAAATTTGAATCGGTTCAGTGAAAAAACTGGCGCGCAAAGTGTCATCAGACATGGTCCCTTATTCAACACTGTGTACGATATGTGAACATCACAAACGATTCATATAGCTTAACCCGTGTGTGATGAGTTTGAACGTGAAATTTTTTGGTTTGATTTTCCCTGGTTACAGTGGTCATCCACGTCATTGCATAATTTGCGTACACAAAGAAGACTAAGCACACCCACACTTCTTAATCGAGCAATTAGAGCAATTAAATAGAGCTAGCTGACCTAAACATTACTCTAACAAATTAAAGACCGGCGGTCTTAATTAAACAAAACAAAGATTACTACTACAACTGGTGCTCGTCAATCTCCGCCGCCTCCTCAATGTCCAACTCGTGCCCGACGATCTCCTGGGGAAGGGGCTCCATGGCATCCATCGCACCATACTCAGCAAGCATCTCGCCATCCGCATCCGCCATATCTTTGGAATAGGCCGCCACGAGCTTGGCATGGGCGGCCGCGATCTTGGCTTGAGCGGGCTCCGTCGTGGCAAGGTATGCCACACAGGAACGGACGGCTGCTCGAACGCTCTCGGCGATTGCCAAGTCTTTGGCCGTGGGTTGCCGACCATTGTCGGAGAAGCTTTGTTCGATTTGTGTGGTGACTGCCATGAGCTGGGCATGGGTGGCCTCGACATGGTCATGGGCGGCCTCCAATAGGGCTAAGGCCGCCGCTGTGGAACGAACAACTGCTGCCACTCTCGCCAGTTGCTATCCCCGAGGCGGATGTTGCTGCCGCCACCTGAGAAGCAACAACGGCCGTTTGGGCTTCCTTGGCCGCCCGGACGCAGATTGCAGCCACGCTCACAAATCTTGTTAGTGCATACCTGGCGGTTGCAGCCGCGCTCTCGCCGGAGTGGGCTGCTGAAGTTTCCCTCACGAAGCGGGTCCATGTCCCCATCTTTCACCGGCAACGATTGAACAATGAAATGATATTTGGGGAGCGAGCTAGTGTGCTTGACACGCCGGCTGTGGACTGTAGCCGCCGCACCTTCTCGCTTAAGCCGTATGCGTACTATACTCCGACGGTGCTCCAAGGTATTTTGTGATGCCTCTCACACGGTTGGTGATAATATTTGAATTACATAATGGGGTCACAGCTGCAAAGATGGTGTTTGAATTGCTAGATCTTTTATCTGCAGTGAACATGCAACTATAGGTGTGTCGTCAAAAAAATTGAAATTATTCATGGTTCGTTTGGACATTTTTATACATTAACTTGGTTTTCTAGGCATTTCAGGTGCACAATTCGAAATTAAACTACATGCACATGCTCCGGTGCACCAAAATGGGTTGTAAAATGATATATGTGTCCATGGGTTGATGCTTATGTCCCATTCAAGAAATGGGGATGAGTTGCAAACACCACGACACCATGGCTCTCCGGCAAACATTGAGGTGCTTGCTTTTGTAATTCTAGTAAATACAAAACTCGTCTGAAATTCATGAACCTTTGCATGCTATCATGGAACGACATCAAAATGCTGGTGTAAAAATATTGTCCCATTTGGGACAGGTTATGGTATAATCTTCTCACAAACCAGAGCTTATCACAAGAAGCCTCATGGTTCCGTTAGGGAAATGTGTCACCTTTGTGGACAAAACAATATTCGTCGCCTCTTCTTCCTTTCAATTTTTTCCCGGTGTCAACATAGAAAAACACGAGCGTGTGTTAAACTTTGGATTTTTTGGGGATCGTTTGGACATTTTAATATGTTAACTGAGTTTTCTAGGCATTTATGTGCATAATTCAAAATTGAACTACATACACATGCTCCAGTCCATACAAACGGGTTGCACAATCAAATGTTTGTCCTTGGTTGCAAGCTTAGGTCACATGCAAGAAATGAGAATGAATGTCAAACACCTTGACACTGTCGCTCGGCCGCTAACATTGAGATACATGGTTTTAAAATCCTAGTAAATCGAAAACTCGTCTAAAATTCATGAAACTTGACATGATATCATGGAACGACATCGACATGCCATGGTAAAAATATTGTCCCATTTGTGGCAGGTTTGGGTATAAGCTTATTGCAAACCAGAGCTTCTCTCACAACAAGCCTGATGATTTTGATAGGGAACGTGCCACCTTGGGGGACGAAACGATATCTGTTGCATCTTCTTACTTTCAAATTTTTTCTCGTGTCAACATAGAACAACAGGAGTGCTGTGTCAATTTTTGGGATCTTCAGGGTTCGCTTGGACATTTTTATACATAAATTGAGTTTTCTATGCATTCATGTGCATAATTCAAATTTGAACTACATGCACATGCTCCAGTGCATATAAACGGGTTGAATAATCAAATGTGTGTCCTTGGTTGCAACCTTAGGTCCCATGCAAGAAATGGGAATGAATGTCAAACACCTTTGCCACCATCGCTCGCCCGCTAACATTGAGATACATGGTTTTAAAATTCTAGTAAATCGAAAACTCGTCCGAAATTCATGAAACTTAACATGCTATCATGGAACGGCATCAACATGCAGTGGTAAAAGAATTGTCCATTTGGGGTAGGTTGGGGTATAAGCTTCTCACACACCAGAGCTTCTCGCAAAAAGCCTCATGGTTACGGTAGGGAACGTTTCACCTTTCTGGATGAAACGATATCCGTTGCCTCTTCTTGATTTCAATTTTTTCTCTAGTGTCAACATAGAACAACAGGTGTGTTGTGATAAATTTTGGAATTTTTCGGGGTTAGTTTGGACATTTTTATACATTAATTGAGTTTTCAATGCATTTATGTGCATAATTCAAATTTGAAGTACAAGAACATGCTCTAATGCATATAAATTGGTTGAAAATTCAAATCTGTGTCCTTGGTTGCATGCCTAGGTCCCATGCAAGAAACGGGAATGAATGTCAAACACCCTGCCACCATCACTCGGCCGCAAACATTGAGATACCTGGTTTTCAAATTCTAGTAAATCCAAAACTTGTCTGAAATTCATGAAACTTGTCATGCTATCATGGAGCGGCATCAACATGTCGTGGTAATTTTTTTGTCCCATTTGGGGCAGGTTTGGTTATAAGCTTCTCACAAACCAGATCTTCTCACAACAAGCCTGATGGTTTTGGTAGGGAATGTGCCACCTTTGGGGACGAAGCGATATCCGTTGCCTCTTATTGCTTTCAAAAAATTTCTGGTTTCAACATAGAACAATAGGAGTGTTGTGTTAAATTTTAAAATTTTTGGGGTTCGTGTGGACATTTTTATACATTAACTGGGTTTTCTAAGCATTTTATGTGCATAATTCAATTTTGAACTACATGCACATGCTCTAATGCATATAAAATGGTTGAAAAATCAAATCCGTGTCCTTGGGTGCATGCTTAGGTCCCATACAAGAAATGGGAATGAATTTGAAACACTAGGGCACTGTTGATTGCCGGCGTTGAGATACTTTGTTTTTAAATTCTAGTAAATCCAAAACTCGTCTGAAATTCATGAAACTTGGCATGCTATCATGGAATGGCACCCGACATGCTGTGCTAATTTTCGTGTCCATTTTGAGAGAAGGCGCACTCGAATAACAACCAACAAAGGCATTTTGAAACTAATAGCTGCCACTGTAACATCGCAAACGTTTTAGATAGAACACCTGTATGTAAACCGATAGCTTCCCCAGTAAGCCAAGGGAAAATGTGCGAGCAGGGTTTGTGCAGCTCTTCATCACAAACATTTTAGATAGAACGCCTGTATGCAAAGTGAGAGCTATGATCTTCCGCAGTAAGCCAATGGAAAATTTGCCGCGCAGGATTTGTGCATCTCTTTAATGCAAACGGTTCAGATTGAATAAAGTGTGCAAAGCGAGACTTCGGCTTTAAGCCAACAGAAAATTTGGCAAGCAGGATTTGTACCTCCCTTCAATGCAAACGGTTTTTTCGGATGACCCGCGTGCAACCACGTACACAATTTGGTAAGATTTGCATCTGTCATATTGGGTATATTGCCATTTGTCAAACTGGAAAGATTGACATTCGTTGATCTAGTAACATTGCCATTTGTCAATCCTTGTAACACTGCGATTTGTCAAAATATGCAGCTAAAAATCACTAGCACTATCTAATTTTTGCAACTAAAATTCACTAATTAAGTATAGATTTCATTCATAGATTAAGCAGTCGTTCTTAATTTATACAAACAGTTCAACTCGACAGCTGAATCAACCAAACTTTTCCCCAATTGTTGCCAACCACGTACTGAAATAGCTAGTTCAACTATATATACTAGCTAATTTTAAGTACGTTGTACAGTTCCACCACATCTATAGTTAGATGAACTGAACAAAATAGCCCCTAAATGCTACTACTACGGAGGGGCTTTGTACCACTTCCGACAGCCTCTCCTCTGCCGAGCGCGCTCAGTAAGAGGAAGAGGAGGAGGAGCCTACCGACGAGCTGGATAACTGCAATACGGTGACTGCCGCTGCTGCATCTTCAGCGATGCTCACCTCGAACGCCCTCTGCCGCTCCAGACGACCCCTCTTGAAGCGGCTGGACTGCTCGTAGATCTCCTGATTCCTCGCCTCTGCGTCGGCGTGTGCTGCGGCCACGACTGCGGTAAGGATGTTTGCGTGCTCGACGAGGCGCTCCTCCTCCTCCCGCAGGAACTGGATGTAGTGTGCAAGGTCGCTGACGCACATGCGGGTCTCCACCCCGCCTCCCTCCTTCGGGAGGTGGTGGCGGAACAGGTGATGATCCCGGCGGTCGACGGTGGGCTGGCGGCCACAGCGCCTGACGATGGGGTGGCGGCCACGACCACCACCTCCCTCCTTCGGGCCACGGTGGCGGAGCGGGTGATGGCCATGGTGGCCGGCGGTGGGGTGGCGGCCATGACGGCCACCTCCCACCTTCGGGCCGTGGTGGCGGAGAGGGCGATGGCCCTGGCTTTCGAAGGTGGTGTGGCGGCAACGGCAGCCGGCAACAACTGCCAACGGGCAGCGGCGGCGGAGCGTGTGGTGGGTGTTCCACGCACACCCAAAAGTGACGCCACGTGCACTACACTACACCGGGGACTGCACCGCCGCCGCGGTGTAGCCTCCCAGCTGGAGCTGTCCTGTGATGACGGTAAAGTGGCTGAGCGACGACGATGGAGCGGTTCCATTGGCGATTGTGGGAGAAGAAGACGAGATAAGCTACAGGGAGGGAGGGAAAAATGCGACACATGACTCGCCAGCCGTGAGGGTTTATATAGTAGGCTGGTAAGCATTGAGATTTTGGAGGATTTCACGAGTAGGGTTGGAAGCTTGCGCGGGAACCTGTGCGGTTGCGCGGGAACATGCTCACCACCGTTTGGCCAAAATAACGCCCCCATGCGCTGCTCAAGCTTGCGCTCGAAGCCGTCTGCGGCAGCGGGGTGACAAGACATGCGATAGGAGGAAAGGACATGTACACATACGGTTAATAAAAAATGTTTGTGATTTAATTACCTACTATACCCCCGTCCTGGTTTATAAGTAGGATAATAAAATACGAATGCATGTCGCCAAAGATTATATCGTTGGATTCGTATTTGAACATAGTTTCCAGTTATATAATTTTTGTAGCATGCATTAACATTTTGTTGGTTAAATTTAAGGTTATATACCAGCAAGCATTTGCCCACAACACACACGGCTTATTCCATCACAAACAGCTCAGATGGATCAACTGTATGCCACGTATCGCACACACAACTCTAATCTGATTCGTGCTTGATGTCTCCGACATCGCTCACACAGTTCATCTTATTTGCCACGTATCACTGTGCCGGCCTCTGCTCGCGTCCCTCGGCAAGCTCTGCTCGCCGTTAGGCGCTGCGGCATGCTCCGGGAGCGCTCTTCCCGCATCCCTCCACGCGCGCTCTGCCAGCGGTTGGGCCTGCGCACGATCATGTCGGGGCCCCCATATGCATGCAGTTGCGCCACGCGCGTCGCCACCATCGACTCGGCCGTGGTGGACGACTACATCAACATCGTTGAACAGTTGCTTGCTCGAGACAAGTACAAGGTGGTCGACATCAACTCAGTACACCATCGGTCGTCCCAACAAAGACCAGAAGGTTGCCGTCACCCAGTTGTGTGTGTTCCATTATGCCCTCATCTACCACTACTGCATGGCCACAGAGCCTTCCGACCATTTCACCAGGTTTGTCAGCAGCACCGACTACAAGTTCGCTATGGTGGAAACCACCGACGATGTAAAAGTGCTCAGGGTTACGGGCTTGGCCTGCAATAACCTTGTCAAAATTCGTGAGCACTACAGGGTCTGGGGCAGCACGAAGAAGGATTCCCTGGTTGAACTCGCCTCGGCCATCATCGACCCATACTACAAAAAGATGAAGTAGGATGCCAACAAAACACGTCTTGTATCCTAGCACGAGGCCTGGATGCGCCAACTGGATGAACCTCACCTCAGGTTCGCGACCAAGAGCGTGTACACATGCTACGAGAAGCACAAGCGGATCGTTGACATGAGGAAGAGCCTCGTTACCCAAATCGATGAGGCCGGATCGAGCCACAAGCAGAGCAAGCGTCACAAGAAGTAGATGATGACCAGATGATCATTTATCCTAGTTAATCATGCATGTAATATATAGTTTACTTTGGTGTGTGCAAATGCCATGGTTGTAGTAGCCACCTATGTAATTGGATGTTTAATTTGGTTATGCAACCAAGTCCCTATAAGTGTGTGTGTGTGTGTGTGTGTATAAATATATATAAATATAAATAAATAAATAAATAAATATATATATATATGTAAGCACACATCCCATCGCACAACACACACGTCTTATTAGCAGCAATCATATGTGCTATTATCGGTCTCTGCACACATTTCTGATTACAGACCTGTTTGCCGTGTATCACACACATCTTGTTATATTGAACCGTTTCGGTTCTCTTGTCTCTACGCAAACAGTTCATCCGAGTGAACCGCATGCCATATATCGCACACACCTTGATCTGGCTGACCGTTTCTTTTGTGTTGCCTAATCACAAATAGTTCATCCGAGTGAACCGTGTGTTTTATATCGCACACACCTTCATCTGGCTGCCCGTTTATTTTGTTCCTCCTCATCGCAAATAGTTAATTGAACTGAACCGTATGTCCTGCATCGCACATGCAACTAAAATCTGAACCTTGTTGGATGCATCCGTCATCGCAAACATTTTGCACCTTTTTTGATGGTTTTTTTACACCACCGTTTGCGATTATTGCATCGCACATAGTTTCGTCGAAGGGTCTCTGATCGTGGTGTCGCGTTAGCAACATCCTGCAGTAGTGTAAATTAGTGTTACTAAATTTGCTACTGCCATAATAATTTTGGCACCTAAATAAAATAGTTTAATATTTTATAATTTATAGAAGGCATTTAATTAATTGTTGAAGCCACTGTTTGAATTATTTTTGTGCATTTAAACATTTTATAATAAGATGATTTCTCCACCAATATTATCTATATATTATTTGCCACAGTTTGTACTTTTTAGTTTTGACATTTGAAAAACTATTATTGTTTGACTTTATTTTAAATTTAAATTGGAACCGGTTTGAATGAAAGTGAGGATTAGCAAGAGTAAGAGTGATGACATGGCATCATTAGCAGGGGATTACTATAGCTTAATTATCCGGGTGTTGCAACCTCTCGGTGATGGTCCCTTCAGTTGATAATGCCTTTATTAACTGGTGAACTTTGGCCAGGGATGAGGTTTCAGCGCATGATAAGAAGAAGCTCAATAGGACGATCATGTTGGTCGCTTGGTTCATCAGAGTGAGCATAATAGGGTAGTTTTTTAAGGTCCCTCTTGACACCTTGGTCAACCTAATCAAGGGTAGTACTTTTGGATGGTTTAAGGCATTAGAAGAAGAAGATCTAGCTAGACTAGTTATCTCCTGTGCGTCTACATTAGCCTCTCCAGGACAATGTTCATAAATTACATGAGTAAAATCAAGCGACATGAAATAACAATCATAAAATAAAGCACTCGCAAAGCTTGAAGATGAGCCCCTTGCATTCATTGTCGTAATCACCTCAAGATTATCCGAATTCACAACCATTTTGTTACATCCAATTGTATAGATCAGGTCCATTCCAAATCTCAATGCAGTTGCTTTGGCAGTCAAAGCATCAAAGCAAATGTCAATATGATCATTCCCGGCTGCAATAAACGTACCCGTATCATCATGAAGAATAGATGCAATAGAAGCTTGGAGTATATCAGGATCAAAACTAGTATCCAAATTGAGCTTTACATACCCTCGGATAGGCTTGGTTCTACCTCCACGCTTCATCTTAGATTTTGGGTAGCTAGCTAATGTGAAATTTCCAGCCAAAGCTTGCACCGCAAGTTGAATTTGATTCAGTGTTTGTATTGGTTCATCACGCAAAAATTTCATTCGTTCCCACCATAAGTACGAAGCTGCAGTAGCAACGATTTCCTTAAATTTCTCCTGTCCTAAGACCAAAGCCTCATGGTCAGGCACACTCAGGAGATACTCCAAAATTGCCTCCCCAGCCAGGTCAATATCACAAGCTCTATCAATAACATCGCTAAGACCCAACAACTTCCATACTCGTACATCCAAAGATAAGGTGCTTCACAACATCAACACATAATTTGCACATTGGGAATTGGGGAGAAACCTTTATATGTTTAACTAAGATAACACGGTAAGGGATTGCGCCTTTCAATGTCTTCCAAAGGAAATTTTTTATCTTGGCTGGACAGTGCAGGTTTCATAAAACTTTCTACGTATTGTTATTTGTTGAAGCTTCAAGCGAGTGCTCATTAGAGATCTGATTTCCAAATTTATAATTCCATATGGCATGGTATGCCGATTTTTGGGGATATTACCACTTGGCGTAAACCGGCCAGGAGAGGCCGGGTTAAGTCCATCAGTGGTTCATTATACTTGAAGCCCATGAAGACAGACGGTGACGCTGTATAAAGGCCCAGGGCCCAGAACCGGTTTAAGGCATGTATATATAAACCGGCATTGATATGTAACTTGTACTATAAGGTAGAAAGAAGAGAGACCGGGCCGGACACGTTTATGAGCCGGCCTCGGAACTCTGTAAACCGACGGGCGTCAACCCATGTATATAAGGGGACGACCCGGCGGCGGTTCAGGACAGACAACAACTCGAGACTCAGGCAAAGCATATTCGCTCCCTGGTCATCGAAACCCCATCAATCCCATCACAACTAGACGTAGGCTTTTACCTTCATCGTAAGTGGCTGAAGTAGTATAAACTCTCTTGCGTCCCTTGTCCGCTTTAACCCCTTCAAGTTAACCCGTAGCGATGGCTCCACGACTAAGTCCTTTCATGAGGACATCTACCGTGACAGAACCACGACAGTTGGCGCCCACCGTGGGGCTATCGCACGATGGTTTCAAGTTCTTGGAGGGAAGCTTCGAAGGACTCAAGGGTTACGCTGTGGGCCGGATGACCAAGAGTCGTCGCGGCAAGATCTACATCGATGATGCAGGCTGGTCCCCCGAGGCCGGCTCAATCGAGTACGGGTATCGGGTCCCCTTTGGTGGCATACACGTTTTCATTGGCAAGATCGGCGAACCGGGCCCTGAGCCGGACATCAACACCGACCTCGTCGAAATGGCTCAGTGTGCGAGATCTGCCCGGATCAAGCCTGTCATGAAGCGTGCCTTCGTGGGAGTTATCCATGGAGGGGAATTTGAGGATAGATCAGAATCTGGTGGTGAAACCGTCGTTTATTCCGGTGACGAGTCATCAACCGGAGAGACCGAGTTGCTATATCAGTTACAAGATGGCCGGATCGGGGGCTGTTCCGATGGTGACAGTATTCCAGACCCCTCTGATCTACCAAACCGGGTTGCAATCTTCATGGCCGGTGCATAGCCGGCGCTCCACTCTTCGACCGCGGCGGTGATGATTTCCGGGTCGGCAGCGGCAACAGCGGCCGGGGCAGGAGGCACTGTGCGACCGCCAGCTCAGGTTCTATCTGATTTTTTTGATGCATTGGCAACGCTGATGGCGGAGGTTAACCCGGCGGACCAGGATGCACACAATGCGGAAATTGCAAAGGTAAAAGATCAGATCGCACAGGCCAAGGCCGATTTGGCAGCTGAGGATACCAGGATGGCCATGGAGCGGGCCGCTTTGGATGCACAGGCTTACCGGCTCATGCTGGATCAGAGTGCGTTGAACGAGGTGCTAAAGAGGAGGCACCGATCCTGCCTGCCGCCGGTTTATGACGCTAGAAACCTCTTTAACACCCAGGAGCAGGGACCAGTAATCTGCCGGTGATAAACCGGGCGGAGGCACCTGGGGCAGGGGCGCCGGTTCAGCCACGTTTGGTGGATCCGCCTCGTCAGAACAACATTGTAGCGCCACATGTCCCGACGCCGCCAGGTCATTACTCTAACCCGATGGACAACATTGTTGCTGCCGCTTCACGGCTGGCGGCCATCCCGATCGAAGGCGATTCTCCAGCGGCAGTTGAGACGCGTCGGGTTAAGGAGCTTCTTCAGACGGCCTTGGTTCAACAGGAGGCCTATTCATACAGTCGGGATCGGGTTCATTCCACTCCCCGTCCAAGCCCGATTTACAACAGGCGTATGGATGAACCGGCAGTATCAAGCAACGCGCGGAACCGTGATCCGCCCCATGGCAATAACCCGGCGGGTGATGCCCAGGAGGTGGTGGACCGGGCTCGGGCACGCAGAGAGGCCGAGTTGGTAGCACAGCATGAAGCCCGTCAGCTTACCCCGGTTCGTCCAACTACATCGGTGGAGCGAGGAGTTACCTCCAGTTCTTTTGGAGTGCCCTGTCTTGTTCCAGCGTTGCGCAATGTGCGCTTGCCCAAGGATTTTAAAGGCCCGCGTAAGGTGCCGAATTACACTGCCGATTTATCCCCTGAGACATGGGTCGAAAGCTATGAGATGGCCATGGAGATGCTGGATGTGGATGATACGGCATGTGCAAAATACTTCACCATGATGCTTGAAGGGACGGCCCGCACTTGGCTGAAGAGCTTACCAGCTAATTCTATCAGATCATGGGCCGAGTTGAGAGCCCAGTTTATCCAGAATTTCAAGGATAAGTGCAAGCATCCTATGTCGATTGTGGATTTAGCCGCCTGTGTCTAGGAGGAAGGAGAGTCAACAACCCGGTGGGTGCGTCGGGTTTCGAAAATTTTGCATTCATCGGACCGCATCAATGATGACACCGCAGTTCTGACCTTGGAAGGCAATTGCCGGTTTGAACCCCTGAAGTTGAAGTTGGGAAGGCTCAAACGTCATTGTTATGACATGGGGACCATCATGGCTGCTCTAGTAAAGTATGCTGACTCTGATAGTACCAAGGATCCCGAGTCTGATGATGATAAGACAGGGAAGGGAAAAAGGAGCGGCAATTGATGAAGTCATGTACTTAGGTAGGGTCGTGAACCTGTACAAGGTCCCCTCCCCATGGACATATTTAGAAGAAACGGCCTTCTAGTCGACCTGGTAGGGTTTCACTCGACAGACTCAAAGACACTCGACCATGAAGACCCATTCGACCACCAGGAGTCCAAGAACCACTCTGCGTCCCAAAGCGGTGCGTAATTAAGTAGTCTTTATGGTCATGATGACACTTTATGTAAGGCGTTACCAGTAACGCCTGGCCTTAACTTACCTTTAACCCTCCGCTACGTGGGCTGGCTGGGGCCTTGGCGCACTCTATATAAGCCATCCCCCTCCACAGATGCATATAATCCAGTCGACCGCCTCCGGGCTCCGAGACGTTGGGCTGTTACTTCCTCCGAGAAGGGCCTGAACTCGTAAAAATCGTGCGTATACAACTACTCCATAGCTAGTACCTTGCCTCTCCATACCTACCCCCATTCTACTGTCAGACTTAGAACCACGACTGTAGGCGCCCACCGTGGGGCGGTGTTCTAGCGATTTGTTGGAGAAGTTGGGATTCTTTCGATCTCCTACATCATGGTTTCAGGTGGAGTTTTGGTCGAGGGCCGCGAGATCCGTCTCGGTGCGCTCACGTTCATCGCCGACGACTCCGCTTGGCTTCAGGAGGCTCCTCTCGACGTTGACGCGCTCCCCGTCCGCGGGGCAACACACTTTCGCGCGTGCGTCCGCGGCGTCCTCCTGCGGCAACCGTCGACCCAGTATGGGTCGGTTCTTGTACGTCCTCACTCCCAGTCTCCCGCAAGCGCTCCGGTCGATCGAGGCTTCGCCGGTGGGTGAGGCATGCGGTGGCTCGCCCGATCGGCCACTTCCCAAGTTGCGGCAATCGAGCCCGACGAATCTCTCTACGGCCTGTTCGATCATCGACCGGCTCGCGAAGACTACATCCGAGTGCGATAACAGCGATCCGGCAGCGAGAGGTTACGATGGTCGACGGACCACGCATGATCCTCTGGATTCCCCGCACCGACGGAGGCGACGGTGGAAGCGATCCGGCGCAAGCTCACGAAGAGTACCAACCCGCGCCCCTCACTTCATTGTAGAGGGAGGAACTTCGCCGCCGACACATGGATGCGCTTCACACTCCTATCGTTGGAGAAACCCCCGAGGCTCGTGCCTTGGAGGATGCGCGCTTGGCCAACTGGCGGCGCACTCGATCGAGAACCTCTAGTGAGTTCTCGGCGGCGCCGCGACCACGGGTTCGAATCCGGTCGGCGTTAGCTCTTTCCACAACCAACTCAGGTATATCGAACTCCGATTCAGAATTTAGCAGCTGCAGCCCGTATAGCAGAATCGATTCAGCCTTCCCAGTCGGAGGCGGGTAGAGGTTTGCAACAGATCAGAGATCAAAATTCAGTCGTTTCACAGTCACGGAATAGGATTCACAGCAGATCCGTCGCTGCGAATTCAGTCCAGTCGGCCCATAGTCCAAGATCGCCCCCGAGGCGTGAGGAACATGGAGGCCGGCGTGATGATCAGTAAAAGAACCGTGAGCCGTATGAGCACCGATTCGATCGCAATGATTGACGTCGAGTGGCCACCCCTCCCCCAAGAGGTGGATCATACGCTCCTCGGCAACAAGATGATAGACGCCAGCACAGTGTTGGGCGAAGGGTTCTAGTCGACCCCAGAGAGCCAGGCTTTGATGCGAGATCCATTATCGTTCAAGGCTTGGTCGACAAGAACAGAGCTCACCGAGAAGGTCATGACAGAGATGTTCCCTCCAGCAGCAGAGTTCATGTCTCGGGGCGAGTGTTTTAGCGAGGCCACGAGCGCGATGATTCCTCCCAACTTCAGGTTGGCGACTGGAGTCGATAAGTTCACGGTGAGTCCAAGCCTAACACTTGGCTTGAGGACTACCAGTGGCTGTCCAGATTGGCGGCAAGCGATGAGGTAGCTATGAAGCATTTGCCCCGATGTTGGAGGGTTCGATGAGCATGGTTGAATCGATTAGCACCCGCAGATTTACACTTGGGAAGATCTTGCCCGAGTGTTTGTCGGGACATTTGAAGGGACTTGCAAGCGACCGGAAGGGTTGTGAGAGCGATCGTGTGTCTGAAGTTGAATGAAACTTTGAGAGATTACATCCAGAGATGGATTACCTTGCACCACAGTTGAGAATGTGTCCGATCACCAGGCGATCTGTGCTTTCAAGGAAGGTGTCAAGAACAGGGAGTTGAGTTTGAAATTGATCGGACAGGAGATATGACCACGAGTCGGATGATGGAGATTGCCACCAAGTATGCTAATGGTGAAGAAGAGGATCGGCTCCATAGTGGTAAGTACAAGTCGGCCGCTAATGAAGCCGTGGAGGGAACTCGATCGGAAGCGAAGCGCAAAGTCGAGCCGGCCGCTCCCGGAGAAGCCTTGGTGTGACCCGGGGAAAGTTCAAGGGGAAACCCAAGGGTCCGTGGAACCCCAAGAAGGTGAAAGACCAAGATGGGAATGATGTGTTGGACTTGCCATGTCACATTCACACGAAGAAAGATGAAGAGGGTAAACTCATTTACGAAGCATACCACTTCGACGATGTCGGCTCTTGATTCAGCAGTTCCAAGGGAAGCAACCCAAGGATAAGGAAAAGGAGTCGGACAAAGTTGAGGACAAGGAAGATAGTGATGGTGGATACCCCCAGGTCAATTCCACTCTAATGATTTTTGCTGACGTTGAAAGCAAAAGTCGATTGAAAGTTATCAACCGAGAAGTGAACATGGTCGCTCCGGCGACGCCCAATTATCTGAAATGGTCCCAGACCGCCATCACATTCGACGGTCGATCATCCAACACATTGCCACCCACGGGAGGCAAGCGTTGATGGTCGATCCGATCATCGAAGGCACTTTCGGTGACCAAAGTTTTGATGGATGGTGGCGATGGTTTGAACATTTTGTATGCGAGACATTGAAAGGGATGGGCATTCCGATGTCGGACTTCGGCACCGACAACATGAGCTTCCATGGTGTCATTCCTGGAAAGAAGGTTGAGTCACTCGGCCAAATTGCTCTCGATGTGGTTTTTGGTGACTACAAGAATTTTTGTAAGGAAAAGTTGACTTTTGAGGTCGTGGATTTCCAGAGCGCTTATCACACTATTCTGGGGAGGCCAGCATATGTGCGTTTCATGGCTCGACCATGTTATGTGCACCTCAAGCTAAAGATGCCAGGTCCCAAAGGTGTGATCAACATCGCGGCAATCGGAAAAAGGCAGAAGAGTGTTTTCGAAAGGCTCTAAGATCGCTGATGCTCAGATGGCAGTGGTCGAGCTGCAAGAGTACCAGAAAACTGCAGACCCGAGTTATTTGTTGCGAGCCAAGAAGCCCGCCACGTAGTCAGCATTTTAGTCGTCCGGGGAAACGAAACCGATTCATATTCATCCGACTGATCCCAATGCTGCTCCGACTCACATCTCAACAACACTCGACTCCAAATAGGAAGAAGCGCTCATCCAGTTCCTACGTGAGAACTGGGACATCTTTGCATGGAAGCCTGCTGACATGCCAGGTGTTCCCAGGGGACTGGCTGAGCATTGGCTGCGAGTCGACTCAAAAGTCAAACATGTCAAAGAACATCTTCGACGGTCCGCCGTCCAGAAGAGAAAGGCCATAGGCGAGGAGGTGGCTCGGCTCTTAGCAGTAGAGTTTATCCGAGAAATTTACCACTCTGAGTGGCTCGCCAATGTTGTCATGGTCCCTAAGAAGGACAATTCACTGCGCATGTGCATCGACTTCAAACATATCAATCGGGCCTGCCGAAAGATCATTTTCCTCTCCCCGCATCGACCAAATAGTCGACTTCATTGCGGGATGTGAGCGGTTGTCTTTTAGACGCATATTGCAGGTACCATCAGATCCGTCTGTATGGACCCGACGAGATCAAAACAGCTTTCATCACTCCATTCAGGTGCTTCTGTTATGTCACCATGCCATTCGGCCTCAAGAATGCCGGAGCCACATTCATGAGGATGATTCAGAAGTGTTTACTCACTCAAATCGGTCGAATGTGGAAGCATACATGGATGACATTGTGGTCAAGTCACGGAAAGGTTACGACCTGTTGGTGACCTTGCTGAAACATTTCCCAATCTCGGGAGGTATGACATCAAGCTTAATCCATCAAAGTGCACATTCGGAGTTCTGGCGGAAAGTTACTCGGTTTTCTCGTTTACGAATGAGGAATCGATGCTAACCCGAGAAAAAAGTTGGCACTATACTCCGAATGAAACGCATACAATGCGTGTGCGATGTCCGAGCTTCTTGGATGCTTGACCGCTTTAAGTCGATTCATCTCTCGCCTCGGTGAAAAGGCATTGCCTCTTTACCGACTGATGAAGAAGTCAGACAAGTTCGAGTGGACTCCTGAAGCTGATGCAACGTCTGCAGAGCTCAAAGCTCCGCTCTCCACCCAGCCGGTGCTTGCTGCCCCAATCAGCAAGGAGCCGTTGCTGCTTTACATTGCAGCCACAGGACAAGTCGTCAGTACAGTACTTACGGTCGAGCGAGAAGAGGAAGGAAAGGCCTTCAAAGTTCAACGCCCAGTATATTATATTTCTGAAGTATTAACCCCGTCAAAGCAAAGATACCCTCACTATCAGAAGCTTGTGTATGGGATTTATATGACCGTGAAGAAGGTTGCTGATTACTTCTCTGATCATTCCATTATAGTCGTCAGCGACACCCCATTATCGAGAGATTACACTGTGAGACGAATCGGTCGAGTGGCGAAATGGGCGATTGAACTTCTTCCCCGATATCAAGTTTGAGGCAAAGAAAGCCATCAAGTCCCAAGCAATAGCAGGTTTCATCGCCGAGTGGATTGAACAACGATTACCGACTCAAGTTCACTCGAACCTTTGGACTATGTTCTTTGATGGTTCCAAGATGCTTTGAATGGTTCCGGTCTTTGGGGTAGTATTGGTTTCCCCGAGGAGATAAGCTCGAGATATGTGCTCCAGATTCACTTTGATTCTTCCAACAATGAAGCGAATCTGAAACCTTTGTTGTATGGGTTGCGTATGGCAATTTCTCTGGGGGTCCGTCGCCTCATGGTCTATGGCGACTCAGATCTGGTGGTTAATCGGTGATGAAGGAGTGGGACGTCAAGTCCAGCCATGGTAGCTCTTGTAATGCTGATGAGGAAGCTAGAGAAGAAGTTTGAGGGTTAGAGCTCCATCATATACCCGATCGAAAAATCAAGCTGGCGATGATTTGGCGAAAATAGGGTCCAAGAGGGAAGCCATTCCCGGTGATGTGTTTTGGAGCACATCCGCTGCGTCGATTCAAGAGGATCCTTTCCTTTGAAGAAGCTCCACAGCCAAAAAGTGCCACCGATCCGGTGAAGTTGAGGTCCCGGTGGTGGTCGACCTGATCATGGAAGTCGTGGTCATCACTCCCGACTGGACAGTACCGTACATCGCGTATATCCTGAGGAAAGAGCTCCCGGAGAATGAAGAAGAGGCTAGCCAGATTGTCCGCCGATCCAGGGCCTTTACTGTGATCAAGGGATAGTTATTCAGAGAAAGCGTGACTGGAGTCAGCCAGAAGTGCATAACGCCAGAAGAAGGTCAGATAATTCTTGATGATATCCACTCGGGGACCTGTGGTCACCATGCGTCCTCTCGGACCATCGTGGCTAAAGCATACCGGCGGGATTTTCTTGGCCAAAGGCAAATGAAATGGCAAAGGAAATAGTCGACAAGTGTGAAGGATGTCGGTTCTACTCCAATATGTCACACAAACCCGCCTCGGCATTGAAGACCATTCCCTAAATGCGGCCTTTCGCTGTTTGGGGGTTGGATATGATTGGACCACTGAGAACTGGCAGGAGTGGTTTCACTCATTTGCTTGTGGCAGTCGACAAGTTTACGAAGTGGATCGAAGCTAAACCTATCAAGAACCTTGATGCGTGCACTGTTGTCAATTTCATCGGAGAGTTGATATTCAGATATGGAGTTCCGCACAACATCATCACTGACAATGGGTCAAATTTTCGATTCCGACAAGTTCAAAGCCTTTTGCGCCTCTTAGGGCACGCGAGTCGACTATGCTTCAGTCGCTCACCCCTAGTCGAATGGACAAGCAGAACGAGCAAATGGTCTAATTCTCAAAGGACTGAAACCTCGACTGATGCGTGATCTCAAGCATGCAGCAGAGGCGTGGGTTGACGAACTTCCGTCGGTTCTTTGGGGATTGAGGACCACTCCTAATCGGTCGATTGGGAGAAGTCCATTCTTTATGGTCTATGGAGTCAAGCAGTTCTCGCCGGTGATCTGCTTCACAATGCGCCGAGTCGAACTCTACTCAAGCTGAAGCGGAGCAAGCCCGACAAGATGCGATCGACCTCCTTGAAGAGGAGAGAGAGATGGCCTGATCCGCTCGACCATCTATCGGCAGGACTTGCGTCGATTCCACGCTAGAAATGTGAAGAGCCGAGCCTTTCAAGAAGGGGATTTGGTCCTCCGAGTGGATCAATGAAACCACACAAGCTCGCTCCCACTTGGGAAGGTCCTTCATCGTCATCGAGTTCTCCACAATGGAGCTTACCATCTTTACAACGTCGAATGCGGATCGATGAGCCTCGAGCCTGGAATGCGGAGCTGCTCCGCCCCTTTTACACTTAAAGAACTCACTCGGGTGAGATGTAATAAAAGTACCTCTGTAGTTTGTTTATCTAAATCAAGAAGGTTATAATTTTCCCAGTGATTGTTATTACTTTTTGTTAAAATTCCCACCCAGTGGGTGGCTTAGCTGCGAATCCGTTTCGCCTAAGTTTGTAAAAAACCCTTACCGAGTGGTTAGCCAGCCTCTCACTCGGGGGCTTAGCTGTGAATCCGTTTCGCCTAAGTGTTTTAAAATCCTACCGAGTGGTGAGCCAGCCTCCCACTCGGGGGCTTAGCTGCAGTCCAAGTACTCGCCTAAGTGTTTTAAAAATCCTACCGAGTGGTGAGCCAGCCTCCCACTCGGGGGCTTAGCTGCAGTCCAAGTACTCGCCTAAGTGTTTTAAAAATCCTACCGAGTTGTGAGCCAGCCTCCCACTCGGGGGCTTAGCTGCAGTCCAAGTACTCGCCTAAGTGTTTTAAATCATACCCAGTGCTGAGCCAGCTACACACTCGGGGCTTAGCTGCAGTCCCAGTACTCGCCTAAGTTTTTTAAATCCTACCGAGTGGAGATCCAGCCTCCCACTCGGGGGCTTAGCTGCAGTCCCAGTACTCACCTAAGTATTTAATACAATGTGCGCTTCACAAGGACGACGAGGTGCAGGTCGACTGCTACCTTCTCCTTCGGAACTACGCCATCTAAAATCCTACCGAGTGGAGAGCAAACCTCCCACTCGGGGGCTTAGCTGCAGTCCAGTACTCGCCTAAGCATTAAAAAATCCTACCGAGTGGAGAGAAAACCTCCCATTCGGTGGCTTAGATGCAGTCCAAGACTACGCCTAAGTATTGAAAAATCCCACCGAGTGGAGAGCAAACCTCCCACTCGGGGGCTTAACTGCAGTCCAAGACTCGCCTAAGTATTGAAAAATCCTACCGAGTGGAGAACACCTCCCACTCGGGGGCTTAGCTGCAGTCCAGTACTCGCCTAAGTATTGAAAAATCCTACCGAGTGGAGAGCAAACCTCCCACTCGGGGGCTTAGCTGCAGTCCAGTACTCGCCTAAGTATTTAAAACCCTACCGAGTGGAGACAAAACCTCCCGCTCGGAGGCTTAGTTGTAGTCCGAGTACTCGCCTAAGTAAGAAATCCATCCTGATCCGCAAGGATGACGAGAGGCAGTTAGACAATTACCTTCTCCTTCGGAGCTGCGCCACAAGTACAACGTGCAGTCCATCCCAATCCGCAAGGACGACGAGGTGCAGGTCAACTGGTACCTTCTCCTTCAGAGCTGCACCACAAGTACCACGTGCGGTCCATCCCGATCCACAAAGACGACGAGGTCAGTCGCAGCCTGTACTTCATCCCTACCTGCAAAATCGATGAAGTGCAGGTCGACTGTATATTCACCTCAAGGATGCTTCTCAAGCATTGAAGTATATTCCGAATGAAAAGCATGCTCGATGATAAACCAAGTTCGGATAAACGTCCTACGGATTCGAAAGTGCTCGGGTGTTAAGCCCGTTAAAGTTTATCGGTTACAAAACCACTCGGCATTCCGAGGCAAATTTAAGGTAAAGCATATAAGTTTTTTACTCCTCAGGTCGAGGACTGGAAGGAGCCACAAACTGGTCAAGGTCGACCCCGTTAGCAATCCGGGTGGCAGCGGCGATGAAAGTCTCCATGAAAGATCAGAAATCATACTTCTTGGTATTGGCAACTTTGAGGGACGCCAGCTTTTCCTCCCGCGCCTCCTTGTAGTGGACACGAACCAGAGACAGAGCAACATCAAGACCGCACTGGCGAAGACTTTTCCATTCTTGCACTCGACTTGGAACCTCATTCGATCGAGTCATTAAGAACTTGAGGTCATTACAGGCGTGCAGTGCGGCAGTGTTGAGTCGATCCGTGACACCGCAGCTTTCGGTCGGCGAGATAGTCCACCACACCAAAGCAATGCGAGACTCGGTCGAACACGTTCATAGCGGCTTCATCCTTCATGGGAGAGTTGATGGGGTCGGGCTTGTCTCCACTGACCGGTCTCCTCTTGAAGTTCTCGGCGAAATTCTGTAAATGCAACTCGGGTTCAAGTTAACGGTTCTATGATCGATCGGTGATAACTAGACAGTCGGGTAAAGAGGTTACCTTGAGCATGAGGAATAACTTTTGGCGAGCCCTCCCGGATAAGCCTCGGATCATTCCTCCTCCCTTGATTCGCCAGCCTTGTCGGTCAGGGGCAACTTTGTCATTCTTGATCGGCTAACCTCCTTGTTGGCGGCGTCGAGCAGAACTTCAGTTTGGTATTCTCCTCTTGAGTTTGCCGACCGAGACCAGTTTCTCTTCCACGAGCTTTGTTTTCTCCAAAGCATATACGGCCTCCTCTGCAAGGTCGTGGTCTTTCTTCTTCGTGAGCCTCCTCGGTTTGTCCGCAAAATAACAATAAGCCCGAGTTGAGAATGGGTAGAAAGACAAAGACAGTCGTCAAAGTTCTCACCAGCCATACCTTTTGCTTCGTCTCTCGCCTTTTGCAAGTTCTCTGAGCAAGCTTCAAGTCAAGGTTGAGCTGGATCTGTTTGTTCTCCAATTCGGTATAGCGGCCACGAGCTCGCAAGATTTCTGCGAAGAGTCAATCGACAAAACATCAAAGACATGTCACTTCCGGTGACTAAAGAAAAATCATAGCATTTCTAAGACTACGGTCGAATCAAAACATTGACGGTAGTCTGGGATTACACCGGTGGGTGCACTCAGCGTGCCCCTACTGGTTTTACCAATTCGGTTTGACCAGTCGACTGAAAGAGGCAAAAAAAACAGTTCCTAAGACTATAGTCGACTGCCAGCAATCCACCATAGTCTCGGGGACTACACCCGATGGGTGCACTCAGCGTGCCCCACGGTTCCAAAGATCCATTCGACATGGCCCGACCAGACCGAGTGAAGAAGTTCAAAGTATAAAGACTATAGTCGACTCGCCGCATGATCCACCATAGTCTCGGGGACTACACCCAGTGGGTGCACTCAGCGTGCCCCCACCAGTACAAAAATTCAATTGACACACCCGCCCAGTGGGTGTACAGATACAAATATGGAAATCTTCAGAAAGAAGAAATTTTAGGTAGCATATCCTAACAGAACAAGCAGCGACCAACTTACTTGGACATTGCTCTGAAGAGCTGAGCTTGCATCATAAGCCGCCTGGCTGGCCTCCCAGACCACCTTCACTTGCTCCATCATGATCCCTGCCTAGCGTATGGCCTCCTTAGCAGCACTCACTTGGTCTTCCGGGACGTCGTGTGTGTGGCAAAAAGGGAAGGCGGGTCAGCAGTCGACGACGAAGGCCGGACACTCGTCGTGACACATCAAAGGACACTGAAGCCAGTGGTGTCGCCACCCTCGTGAACCGGCGTCTCAGGCAGTGATACAACTTGAGTAGCCTTGCCGGCAGGCACCTTTTTGTCCTTCCTCTTCCTCAGTGGTGTTTCATCATCGTCGTCGGGGAGATCAATGACATGAGGTGGAACTACAAGAAAGATTCAAAGGTAAAAACAGAAATCCAATCGACCATAAAGCAAAACTGCAGAGATCATACCAAGGTTGGAGGTGGCGGCATCTTCCAGTTCCTGATCTTCGTGCTTAGCCGAGGTCTCGGAGGTGGCAACTGCAGATTTCAAAAATCAGTTGATCAATCAAGCGAGTCGACCAAAAGTACACCCATGATAAACAGGAAAACACAAGTTCGGCTGATTACCGGAAATGGTGGGAATGACCATCCTCATCTTGGGCAGGGCCTTCGTCGGCTTTGATGGCGTTGCTCGAGGTTGCTTTGGCGGTTTCTCGATCGGCCTTTGGGAAGTCGTCCGAGGGTGCTTCGTCGACCGTAACGGGCGCGATAGCCTACGGCTCGGCCGCCGGATCATGCGTCAGCTTGGACCGCCTTTCCGAGTGGGGAGGATCCACGTCTTCCTCCTCCTCCTCCTCTTCATCAGAGCTGTCGTTTCCCTCGCCCTCCTCACCGTCGGACTCCCATTCCTCCTGGCTTTCGCCTCCACTTCCTTCTTCTTCTTCGACTTGTTCTTGCGCCCCGTTGGGCATCGAGTACATCTCAGTGGTGGCCTAGAAGATAGGAAAACAAGACGAAAGTCAATCGGCCGACTCGCAGCGGAACAGAGCGAATGCAACAGGATCACAGTCGGAGATAAGTGATCATACCTTGTCTGGTTCGTAAGATTGGTCGAGTGGTGGGATCCTCCTAGCTCCACGAGGGTTATCTTTGTTACCTGTGATGGCAGTCATCCACCTCTCTAATGTGGCGTCGTCGACCTCCTCTGGGTGGACCCGGGTGCTGTCTTCGGTACCAGAATACAACCACATCGGGTGGCCTCGGTATTGGAGCGGTTGGATGAGCCGTCGAGGGAAAACCTCCAGAAGATCCATGCCGGTCACTCCGTCGCGAATGAGCTGGACTACACGCTCCATCAACAATTTAACCTGGACCTTCTCCTCCGGAAGCACCTTCAGAGAGGACGGCTTGTTCACTCGACCCATGGAGAAGGGAGGGAGTCGGTCGGCCCTCTGGCGTCGGTGGTCTTAGCGATAGAACCAGGTCGACTGCCACCCTCTAACTGAATCGGGAAGAGTCATGGCCGGAAAGGCACTTTTACCCCTCATCTGGACCCCAAGACCCCCACACATCTGGATTACTTGGGTTCTTTCATCATTCGGACTAGCCTTTTTCACCGTCCGTGAGCGACAAGTGAATATGTGTTTGAAGAGGCCCCAGTGTGGCCGACAGCCCAAGAAGTTTTCGCACAAAGACACGAAAGTAGCGAGATAGGCAATGGAGTTGGGTGTGAAGTGATGGAGTTGTGCTCCAAAGAAGTTCAGAAAACCCCGAAAGAAAAGATTCGGCGGTAGAGAAAATCCGCGATCAACATGGGTGGCTAAGAGGATGCACTCACCCTCCTGAGGCTGCGGCTGCCACTCCGTCCCCGGAAGCCTTGCTGACCCATGGGGGATCAATCCCTCGTTCGCCAGGTCGTCGAGGTCTTTCTGGGTGATGGTCGAGCGGATCCAATCTCCCTGGACCCAACCTTGCGGCAGGCTGGACCGTGACAAGGATCCGCCCCGACTGGTGGCTCTCCCCTTCGCCGCTTATCGCCTTCTTCGCCCGCTCCAAGGCCACCGTCTTCTCCTTCACCATTGTCGCCCGTGAAGCGAGCGAACAGCAGCGAGGATTCTGGTAGCAGATGAATCTGAGGGCGGGGAGGGAAAATGAGGCGCCTTGTTCAAAAGACCCGCCGATGCCTTATATGAAGTCGCTTCCAGTGGCTATTTGGTAGGCCGGGCAATCCTGTCAAATCCTGCTTGATCGTCTTGCGCGATACGTGGCGAAAAAGGTGGCGCGAAGATCGATCGTCTTCGCCTTTATCCCATCCGAAAGTACCGCAGCCTTCTCCGCTTCGTGTGCTTACGAAATTCGGATCCCGTTAAATCCGTAATAATGAGCAACTCGTCAGACGGCAGATTTCCTCCGATCCGTCGCCGGAGATCTTCAAGTCTATAAAGTTCACTCGACAGATGTGAAGAATGGATCAAAGCGATTGAAGAAGAAGTTGACACCATCACTAAAAGTCATTGATCGAGTAAGACGCCTTTTCGCAGCACAAAAACAGGTCAGAAAGATTATCAACTCCTTCCTCATTCGAACCTCGATCCATTTGGGGGCTAATGATGAAGTTATGTACCTAGGGTAGGGTCATGAACCTGTCCGAGGTCCCCTCCCCAAGGACATCTTTAGAAGAAATGACCTTCCAGTCGACCTGGTAGGGTTTCACTCGACAGACTCAAAGACACTCGACCATGAAGACCCATTCGACCACCAGGAGTCCAAGAACCACTCTGCGTCCCAAACGGTCTGTAATTAAGTAGTCTTTATGGTCATGATGACACTTTATGTAAGGCGTTACCAGTAACGCCTGGCCTTAACGTACCTTTAACCCTCCGCTACATGGGCTGGCTGGGGCCTTGGCGCACTCTATATAAGCCATCCCCCTCCACAGATAGAAGGGTTCGCACCCCTGTAATTCATACGCATATAATCCAGTCGACCGCCTCCGGGCTTCGAGACGTAGGGCTGTTACTTCCTCCGAGAAGGGCCTGAACTCGTAAAACTCGTGCGTATACAACTACTCCATAGCTAGTATCTTGCCTCTCCATACCTACCCCCCATTCTACTGTCAGACTTAGAACCACGACAGCAATGCCAAGGGGCAGCATCACAACCTGGCGGGTCATGGAAACGGCGGCAAGCGTAAAGCGGACCACAGCTTAGACTTTGTGGCTAATACCAGCACACAAGACAAGGGCCAACAGCGTAAGGGTAAACCGCCCCAGCGCGGTGGAGCACTGAGTCCTAACCCGGACCGCTTGTCTTATCTGTTGAACCAACCTTGCCCAAAACATGGGACGAAGGAGATTCCGTCCACACACCTCTGGAAGGACTGCTACATCATGCAAGAGTTCAAAAATTATAATTCTTTCCGGTATGATCATGGACCGGGTGGTGGTTCGGGCCCCGGATCTCATGGGCCGGGTTATGGTGGAGGCTGCTCCGGTTCAGGTTTTCATGGCAACTAGAGCGGGCATGGCAATCAAGGCAGTCAGGGCAACCAAGGTGGTTATAACAATCAGGGGAATCAGCAACAACAATCGGGTTACCAGAGCAACCCGAAGCAGTTGAATGGTGGGCAGTATCATGTCTTTACTACTAGCCTGGACAAGCGCGATCAGAAGCTTCATAAAAGGGCAGTGAATGCCGTTGAACCGGCGGTGCCCCGTTATTTGCGTTGGTCTGAGCAGCCGATTGTGTGGAGCAGGGAAGATCATCCACCCCGGGTTGACAATCCGGGTCATCTGGCACTGGTGGTGGCACCTCAGGTGGGAGGTTATAAGTTCACCAAGGTACTCATGGATGGAGGGAGCAGTATCAATATCCTTTATTATGAAACTTTCGTCGCATGGGGTTAACAGATAAAAATCTTAAACCGTCCAATACGGTGTTCCATGGTGTGGTACCTGGTAAATAGGCGTATCCTGTTGGTAAGATGGCTCTAGAGGTGGCTTTCGGAGATGAGCATGACTCGAGATCAGAAACTTTGACCTTTGAAGTGGTGAAAATCAGAAGTCCGTATCATGCTCTGTTCGGACGGCCGGCTTATGCTAAATTTATGGCACGACCTTGCTATGTTTATCTGCAGCTCAAGATGCAAGGTCACAAGGGAACTATAACCGTACATGGGAGCCGTAAGATTGCTCTGGAGTGTGAAGAAGGTGATGCGGCTTATGCTGAGTCGGTTTGTGCCACAGAAGAGTTAAAGTTTTACAAAGATAATGTTGATCCGGCAGATATGACTTCGTTGAAGAAGCCAACTACAGAGCATGATCCGACCCTGAAGTTTAAATCGGCTGATGAGACTAAGCTTGTTGACTTCGTGCCTGGCGATTCATCCAAGCAGTTCAACATCAGCGCTAACTTGGATCCGAAATAGGAAAGCGCGCTCATCGAGTTCATCCATGAGAATCGGGACATCTTTGCGTGGAAGCCTTTTGACTTGCCAGGTGTACCGAGAGAACTCGCTGAGCACACTCTTAATGTTGATCCTAAGTATAAACCGGTCAAGCAGTTTCTCCGCCGATTCAATGAAGAAAGACGCAAGGCTATTGGAGAAGAAGTGGCCAGGCTCTTGGCGGCTGGATTTATCGTGGAAGTATTCCATCCTGAGTGGTTGTCTAATCCGGTGCTGGTCCTTAAGAAGAACGACACTTGGCGTATGTGTGGACTACACAGATCTCAACAAAGCTTGTCCAGCAGGTCCTTTTGCCCTTCCCCGTATTGATCAAATTATTGATGCTACGGCGGGTTGCGAGCGTTTGAGCTTTTTGGATGCATATTCCAATTATCATCAGATAAAAATGGCAGTTAAGGACTAGGAGAAGACGGCCTTCATAACTCCCTTTGGAGCCTTCTGCTATGTGTCCACGTCCTTTGGGCTCAAGAGTGCCCAGGCGACTTATCAACGGTGTGTGCAGAATTGTCTTCATAAACAAATCGGCCGTAATGTTCATGCCTATGTGGATGATATTGTGGTGAAATCAAGGAAGAAGGAGACATTGATCGACAACTTAAAGGAAACCTTTAATAACCTGCGGGTCTACAAAATGATGCTTAATCCGGCCAAAAGCATTTTTGGTGTACCGGTAGGCAAGCTCTTAGGTTTTTTGGTGTCTAACAGGGGCATTGAAGCCAATCCATAAAAGATCAAGGCCATCACCTCCTTGGCTAAACCAAAGTGTATCAATGACGTTCAACGCTTGGCAGGTCGGATTCGTGTTGAGCCAGTTTATCAGCCGCCTTGGTGAAAAGGCCATTCCTTTGTATCGAATCTTTGAAGAAAAGCGGATGACTTTATGCAGGTAGCGCCGCGAATGAAGCGTTTGAGGATTTAAAGCGGCAGCTGGCTAACCCGCCGATTCTTCTGCTCCGGTTGACAAGGAGCCACTGTTGTTATATGTGGAAGCTAACGCTCGGGCAGTTAGTGTGGCTATTGTGGTGGAGCGCAAGGAGGCGGGAAAAGAATATCCGGTTCAGCGTCCGGTTTATTATATCAGCGAGGTACTTATTGAGTCCAAGCAGAGGTACCCGCACTGGCAGAAGCTGGTATATGGAGTTTTCATGGCAAGCCGGAAGCTTAAGCAATATTTCCAAGGTCATCCCATCACGGTGGTCAGCTCTGCTCCTTTGGGAGATATAATCCGAGCGAGAAGCGGCGGCGGATTGCCAAGTGGGCTATCGAGCTCGGGCCTCACGGGTTGAAATACATACCCCGAACGGCGATCAAATCTTAGGCACTTGTGGATTTCATCAATGATTGGACGGAACTACAAGAGCCAGAAGAGAAGTAGATCACACTTATTGGACTATTCATTTTGATGGGTCCAGGCAATTGGAGGGCTCGGGGGCTGGAGTCGTATTAACTTCCCCGCGAGGTGATAAGTTTTGTTATGTTCTCCGTTTAATGTTCCCTTGCACTAACAATGCAACTGAATATGAGGCCTTACTCCATGGTCTTCGGATGGCTAAGGAGATGAACCTAAGCCGAGTTAAGTGCTTCGGTGACTCGGACCTGGTGGCTCAACAAGTATCTGGCACTTGGGATTCCAAAGACCCACTCATGGCAGCATATCGTCGTGAGGTGGATATTGCTGCAGGTCACTTTAAGTGTTATCAGGTGGATCATGTGGATCGGCGGAAGAATGAAGCGGCGGGCGCTTTAAGCCGCCTAGGTTCCCAATGTAAACCGGTTCCGCCTAATGTCTCCTTAGATGTTCTGCATAATCCGTCCGTCAAGCTCCCTGGTGAAGAGGATTGGGCTATTCCTGATCCGGAAGCTCAGTTGGTGGCGGCTCTTCATGTTATCCCGGATTGGACGGTTCCTTATCTGGCGTATATGAACAGGGGCAAGTTACCAGAGGATGAGACTTTGGCCAGGCAGATAATCCGGCGGTCCAAGTCCATGACCATTATCAATGGAGAGTTGCATCATTGCAGTGTGACAAGGGCGTTTCAACGTTGTGTGTCTCCTGAAGAGGGCTGTGAAATTTTGCGTGAGATCCACGAAGGAGACTGTGGTCACCATGCCGGTTCAAAATCTTTGGTGGCCAATGCGTTTCGTCACGGTTTTTATTGGTTGACAGCCCATGCTGATGCAGAGGACTTGGTCAAAAGATGTGATGGCTGTCAGAAATTCTCAAGGCGCGCTCATGTACCGGCTCAAGAATTGAGGATGATTCCAATCACTTGGCCGTTTGCGACTTGGGGGATGGATATGGTTGGACCTTTCAAGAGATCCAAGGACAAGAAGACCCACCTTTTGGTGGCGATTGGTAAGTTCACAAAGTGGGTGGAAGCAGAGCCAGTTAGTAAGTGTGATGCAGCCACGGCGGTTCAATTCATCAAAAAAGTGATCTTCCGGTTTGGCTTTCCACACAACATTATAACAGACAATGGTACCAATCTATCAAAGGGCGCCATGAAGGAGTTCTGTTAGCGTGAGCACATCCGACAGCGTGTCATCAATGGCTCACCCACAGTCCAATGGTCAAGCGGAGAGGGCCAATCAAGAGATCTTGAGAGGCATCAAACCCCGGCTTATGGTTCCTTTGCAACGGACGCCGGGTTGTTGGGTTGAGGAGCTACCTTCTGTGTTATGGAGCATCAACACCACACCCAACAGATCGACAGGATACACGCCGTTCTTCATGGTTTATGGAGCGGAGGCGGTTCTTCGTAGTGACATACGTCATGACTCACCTCGTGTAGCGACATATGTTGAAGCTGACAACGAGAAGGCACGGTAAGAAGCTCTTGACCTGTTAGATGAGGAGCGTGACATAGCGGCAGCCCATTCGGTGATTTATCAGCAAGATCTGCATCGTTATCATAGCCGCCGGGTTAGAACCAGAACCTTTCAAGAAGGCGATTTGGTGCTTCGACTCATCCAAGATCAGACGGATATGCACAAATTATCCCCCCTTGGGAAGGACCCTTTGTGGTCAGCAAGAATCTACACAACGGATCGTACTACCTAATTGATGTTCGAGAGCGCAAAGACTCACGTAAATCGGAGGAGGAGACCAACTGGCCGTGGAATATTGCTCATCTTCGGCCTTACTATACTTGAGTTATAGGCTCTGCTTATGTACATATTATGACAATGTATATATTATGATCAATATAATAAACCGGAACCTTAGCTAAAGCGGGGTATCTGTTGTTTTCTTACATCATGTGTGGTTACATGGAGCTTCTGTTTCTAAAAGCGGCGTCTGGTTCACCCCTTGATTTAGCTTCTCAAAGCTTTATATTGCATCACTTGGGGGCTTGGTCGTATCCGAACCATAGCTACACCTTTTGATAGGCGCAATGCCATAGCATCACTTGGGGGCTTGGTCGTATTCGAACCATAGTCACACCTCTTGATCGACTCAAAGCCAAAATAATCTGGGGCCAAAGAGAGTGTTGTCAAACAACAACTCAAACATAGGCACTCACTGAGCACAACTCAAAATGTTACTTGGGGATTCTTTGCTATCGCAATGAACTTAGAATCTACACTTGTAATGGGCTATAAAGCCATGGCTTGGAAACCTGGTGTATACACCTAAAACCCCGGGTTAACCTGCCTCTTTAAGTAAGTCACGCCGTCCAGGTAAACCTGGTATGACCCTTCGAACTTTGGCAAGTTACTCTAAAATGCAGACCCTGAACTTGTCAAGTTAAAACGATGATTGGTTAAGGATTGCAGACCATCTTAAAAGGATTTGCAAAAATGGTTTAACTCAGTGGCCTGGCAGCCCATGAAAAGCCTCGAATTTGGGGCCTGGCAGCCCGTGGAAAGCCTCGACTACAACGGTTTTCTTTGCCTTTGATTGAGTTTTGCTCTCTTTTCTGATAAGATTTATGATGTTTCTTAAAAAACCGGCGTTATCAACCCGGTCAGACTGACAAATACAAATTGACAGTACAAGGTCAAATCATAATCCGGAGACTATCAGCCCGGTCTGGTTTTGAATCAAAATCCCAGTACAGAGTAAACCGGTGTTTATCATAACCCGGAACGGGTTTTACTATAAACCGGCCTCATATAACAGGAGTTATTTCTCCTCCAAGAGTTGGGTTATGACCCTCCCTACAACGTTGGTTAGCCAACCTTATGCCTAAAAAGTCACAGGTATTACATATATTTCTGTGTTTGATTATCTTTTACAACCTTGGTTACAAACCTTGGTCATATATATATTGGATATCATGACCCGCCCAGGGGTAAACCGCCAGGGCACTTTGAGCTTTTATCTGCAGGAACAGCTGGATTAAATGGTTATGGATTATGAATATCATATCTTCAACATATCGGATTAAGCAAGCATCAGCCGCAGATAAATATGCACGAAGGCATACTAGACCAAGTATTTTAACTAGCCTATTACAAGGCCTTCCAGTGCCCAAAAGGGTAATTGTTTTCTCAAATACATGTTGCAGCATGTAGAAGACTAAACCGGCCACCTGTTCACGATTGGTCACCAGCTTGGCCTGATGGTTGCGGATCATCTCTTGCCGGTTCAACTTCCTCTTCTCTACCCAGTGGCTGGAAATCAACAGTTGCCTAGTCGATCCCAGTTAGGGCTTGGAAAACAACTTCATCACTTATCAGCGTGGACGGTTCAATGTCAGGGGCATAAGTGTGCTTATGGATTGGCGGGATAAGATTTTGAGCTTCTGGAATTGGTGCAGCAACCCGCTTGTTCTTGTCATCATAGCTTGCTTGATAATATGAAAGGCCCGCTTCTTCAACCAGTTGACAAGCCAATGGGCGTACTTCCCGGTTTATGATCCGGAGATCATCTTCGCCAAATTCTATTCCGTCTTCCTTCAAACTGGGATAACCTTGGGCCGCTTCAACAGGATGAAAGTCAGGTACCCATGCTTTTGCCCGGGCAGGAAGCATAGATAACCTTTCCAAGGTATCCTTGATCAAGGTAGGAGGCGGATTGTTGTGTGAAGCAGTATAGATAATCCGCTGTGCGCCGGTATACAGCTGCTCTATCAGAGTATAGGCCGCTTTCAACTTCTTCTGCACATCAGATCCCAAGTGGCTAATACGAGTTCCTGTATCATTGCAAGGGTTAGTAAACCGGCAAATGCATGAAAGAATATGTTGAAATCAGGAACCAAGGATGCTTACCAAACACAGCCGCAGTCATGGCATGAACCTGCCATTTTATGCTGGTCAATTCATCAACCACCGGTTTAAGAGCGGCCTTTTCTTTCTCAGCCCTTTTGATCAAAGCATATTTTTAATTTCCCAGTCCGCCCGCTCCTTGTTGAAGTCCTCTTTCAGTTTTTCCATGGCGCCTAGAGCACTGGTCAATTCTTCTTTCACTTTGGAGGTTTCAGCTTGTTGTGATTTAAGGTTCTCCTGCAGATCAGCGGTTTGGCTCTCTTTCTTGCTCAGCTCAGCCTACAAAGAGACAGCTATATGATGAGGTGACAGTACATATTTGAAGTATCAAGCACATAACAAGTTATGCCCTTGGTACTTGGGGGCTAATGCATATTTGCTCTTCATCATACATTTCTACAAGTCCCACGCATAATAAAAGTATTCAACTTGGCACTTGGGGGCTAATGGATATTTGCTCAAAATCCCGGTTCATCTTTATAAAGTTAAACCGGCCCTTGGGGGCTACTTCAGTGAAGTTCAGATGCATTATTGGAAGCATATTTTTTTACTAAGTCCCGATTTAGATTGGTATCTTAAATCGTCACTTGGGGGCTACTGGAATTGATAAACTGCAATTGAATATAAGGGGAAAACACTTATGAAATTACCTCATAACGCTCCTTCATCATATTGACCAGACCGGCTTCATAGTCGCGGCTGGTGTAAAGACGATTAAGAATGCCAGAATGAAGGTCTTGAACATTCAGATGGGCATAAGTAGACAAATCAGCGTCCAATTTGCCTTTGCCAATTGCAGAGAGTTCTTACTTCGCAGTATGCTTTGATAAAGCGACAGGATTTCCTGGAGCGGTATGGGCAGTGGTAGTAATCACAACGTCATCATCCTTTTCCTCAGCAGCTCTTGCTGGAGTTGCTAGTTTGTCAGTATCTTTTACTGGACTGACAGGTTTGTCAGTCCAGATAGGGCTGGTTGGCTAGTCGGCATGGCCGGTGGTGTCAATTACGCACCTTTCGAACGAAGTCATGATCTTGAGGCGGTGGGTCATTCAGCATATCATCAATGTTGGTCTCTTCAGGGTCAGGAGTTTTCTCCGGTTCAACAGCGCGTCTTCCTCTGACGGTTTATTCAGACGAGCCTTCTTGCTGGGTCTGGGCTTGGCACTGAGAAAAATAAATATAAGGATCAGTACAGTATATATTAAATTGCATATCAAGGATATAAGTAAGAGTATGGCTCACCCAAGCACTGTTTTGAGCGGTGGAAGCTTTGTGGCAGACGATTCACCAGATGATGAGTGAGAAGTACCCTGATAATTTGAATCGGATGGGTTAAGAGGTTGACAAAAACAACCCGCTTTAGGGCGTGAAGTGTCAAAGGGATAAGAGACCTCTGATGGGCGTTTCCGAACCGGAGTGTTCGGTAAACTGGCGGAGGTAACTACCTGGCCGCTATGCCGAGTTGTGCGGCGAGCCTCGTGCTGTTGTATCTTCACAAGAAAGTTCGGATCCAAGTAAGCAAGAGGATGAGAAAATTTAACTTTCCGGTTTGCTCGATGGGTTTTTAGTGTTGGCAAAGGATTTGAATCGGAGGAAAGAGCGATTACCTCTACAGCATCGGCTTGGCTGACTTCAGCGTCATCCTGACAATAATCATCGTCAATAAGGCATACGAAAAATGAACCAAGTGAGTCAAGTTCTACCTCTGATTCCGGGTTACCCTCATCATCGTCGGCTGGTGGATCGGAGGATGCAGTGGTCCTTTTCTTGGCAGGTTTTTTCACAACCTTGGTCTTTGGACGAACTGGCTTGACCGGTTTATCTTGTGGTTTCGCTGGTTTGTGTTGCGGGTGTTTGTTGTTCCAGAACGGATCATCACCCTGTCAGAAAATAATCGCGTTTTCAGAGAATATTTGGGCAGAAGCAGTTTCAGATAAAAAGAGTATATGACTCTTACAGCTGGCGGTTTGTTGAAAGCACAGAAAGGGAGCAGTCCGGTTTGGGCACAGACGGCCTCCGGTTCATTCAACATATTCTTCACAGCTTCAGTGACTTCTTCATCTGTAAGTTGAATGTCAATGTGCCGCTGGGCATTCTTCAGACTCCCTGTCGGTGTCAAAACCGGCGGATCTCGGGTAGGGGGTCCCGAACTGTGCGTCTAGGCGGATGGTAATAGGAGACAAGGGACACGATGTTTTTACCCAGGTTCGGGCCCTCTCGATGGAGGTAAAACCCTACTCCTGCTTGATTAATATTGATGATATGGGTAGTACAAGAGTAGATCTACCACGAGATCAGAGAGGCTAAACCCTAGAAGCTAGCCTATGGTATGATTGTTGTTTGTCCTACGGACTAAAACCCTCCGGTTTATATAGGCACCGAAGAGGGTTAGGGTTACATAGAGTCGGTTACAATGGTAGGAGATCTACATATCCGTATTTCCAAGCTTGCCTTCCACGCCAAGGAAAGTCCCATCCGGACACGGGGCCGAAGTCTTCAATCTTGTATCTTCATAGTCCGTGAGTGCGGCCAAAGGTGATAGTTCGGCTATCCGGACACCCCCAATCCAGGACTCCTCAAGAGCCTGAACCAGGCTTCAATGACGACGAGTCCGGCGCGCATATTGTCTTCGGCATTGCAAGGCGGGTTCCTCCTCCAAAAACTTCATAGAAGATTTTGAACACAAGGATAGTGTCCGACTCTGCAAAATAAGTTCCACATACCACCGTAGAGAGAATAATCTTTACACAAATTCAATCTACTGACGTATTCCGTGGCGTGACATCACACCACGGCCAAGCCTTTATTCGAATCATTTTCTTGTCCCACCTCGGCGTGTTTAGTGAGGCGGTTTCTTTGTACGTCTTGTCAAAGCAGAGATCGTGTCCCCTTATTTGGGATTCTCATTAATACGGGCATGGGTAACTTGATCGTGCCCGTTAGCGCCTCCTCTATCGAAGGTGTGTCCCGAACGGTCACGGGGAGGGCTCTTGGTATTCAACCTCTTTATAGCGAGACCAAGGCCCGCTCCTTTCTTTCAATCTCAATCGAATCCGCCCCTCGCCTCGAGTTCCAACACCCAAAGCTCCAGATTTAGGCGCTTCGGACCTTCGAGGATGTCCGGCTCCGACCTGCTAGGCCGGTGGATGCCTTCCTCCGTCACGGAAGAAGACGTGCTAAAGCTGAGAGACGCCCGTATCTAACCAGCGAAATTTCGCATAGGTTGCCTGCCCAAGGGCAGGTTATTCCCACTCCCGAGCCTGGTGAGAGCGTGGTGTTCGTGTCTCACTTCCTTCGGGGGTTAGGCTTCCCGATGGACCCCTTCGTGAGGGGGCTCATGTTTTATTATGGGCTGGAATTTCATGACTTGGATCCGGAGTCCATCCTCCACATCTCATCGTTCATCGTTGTATGTGAAGCCTTCCTCCGCATTACCCCTCACTTCGGATTGTGGCTCAAGACCTTCAAAGTAGAGCCGAGGATGATCAAGGGGCAACAGGCAGAGTGCGGAGGGGCTGTCATAAGCAAGAATGTTGACGCTCTGTGGCCCGAGGGCTCTTTTCAAGAGGAGCTCAGCCTATGGCAACAGGAGTGGTTTTATATCACCGCTCCTAGGGGCACCAAATGGATGGCGCCGCCTGTCTTTCGCTCGGGTCCTCCACCACGGCTGGCGTCATGGGTCAATAAAGGGCTTGACTGGGGGCCGTCCAAGGATGTGCCCATGTTGCAGGGCCGTCTTTGAGACCTCCTAGAGAGAGATCAATCTGGTCGTAGTAGCGCAGGTCATGCTGATTCGGCGCCTCCTGCCCTGCAAACATCACCCCCTCCGCCCGTGGGAGTTTAATCCAGAGGGACCATGAGCTCTCCAACATTTTATGGGCGCGACGCCCGTGGAGATGTACCAATTGTTCTTCGGATCACAAGGAATGTGTCCGGACTTGACCGAGGATGCAGGTCTGAGCTGCAATCGCCCGGATACTCAAGTAAGTAGCCCTGTACCCGGACACGCTATCCATATATTTATCATAAACTTGCCCTTAAAATAGCTGTCCCTTGAATAGGAGTGGATAGCGAAGGCAAAACTGATAAGGTGTCCGGCCCCCCTCCCTGAGACCACGCCGGATCCCGTGTTAACCAAGATGCTGGAGGCCGCGCCTTTGGGAGAAGGCGAAGGGGGGAACAGGGAAGCTACTACCTCCGCGAAGGAGGTTATCAAGAAAGGGGGGATCAGGAATCCCTCCATCCAGGGGGAGAAGAGGACCGCTTCTGAAGATCCGGAGACCAAGGCCTCAAAGCGGGGGAAGAAATCTTCGCCAGAGGGTCCTGCGTCGGGAAATGCCCCAGCCGCACTATTTCCCCAAGGATCAGCCCTCCAATGAACCGTAAGTAGAGAGGGAGTTTTGTAATAAGGGACACCCTGTTTTACTTGCCGAAGATAACCGAGATTTTACCTTGTAGTTCGGATCTCAGCCCTTCTCAGTGAGCTCATCTTGAGGATCTTCATCCGGAGATGATGGAGAGCCAACGCCTCACTTTGCCGTACCGTCATGCGAGGCTGACGACCCTGAGGTGTCGTCGCGGAGGGTTTCTCCGAATCCGGCGGGGCCGGAAGGCAGTCGTATGTCCCCTCAAAGCCCTCCGCGTCCGGCCTTCGAAAAAGGCCATCGGACGAGTCCGACACCAACTGGTGTACGGTCGGAGGAGCTGAAGGATCTGCTTGAGCGAGCATCTATCTCAGAAGATCACCGTGCGTTTATGCGTACGGTGATTGAAAGGATTTCATCCGCTGAGAGCGGATTGCATGAAGCCGTCAGAAGTTTACTGACGGGTTTTGAGGTACGCAAAATGATGTACCATCTGACAGTTCTGCATATAGAATGCGCCCTGTGTAGATAGTAGCCCCCGAGACTCGGTGCATTGTCAAAAATGACAACGCGCCGAGGATCATAATCCCAGGTATAATATGCGCTCTTCCTATGTAGGTGACGAAGCGTCCGATGGCAAGCCGGACTGATGAATTTGCCGAACTAAAGCGGCAACTTGACGTGGCGGATGCTGACATCGCGCTTGTCAATAAGCGACAGACGAGTCACAAGGTATGCAGCTTCTCCGTGGACACTGGTAAGGGAGCTTGATGTCCGTGCCTTACAACATGTATGCTTGATGCGAGATGGTGCCGCTGCCATGGAGAACCTTGGCGGAACTTCGCCCGAGCCAAGGAAACAAGCGAGGAAAAAGTGATGCGGCTGCCTTAAAAGGCGGCCAAAGAGCTAAAAGCGAACAGGCTGCTCCTTTGCCGAAGCAAGAAAGAAATGGCCGAGATGGCCGTGAAGTTGAAGAATGCTATCGACCGCTCTGAGCTTCTTGAAAAAGAAGGTCGGCGAACAAGAGGACCTGAAAAAGGCCGCCACCGAGGCCAAGGATGCTCGCTCTGAGATGAGAGCTATGAAGGAGGAGCTACGTCAGGCCGGAGATATCGCGGCTGGAAAGCCCTTTCTGCTGCAGAGGAAATTCACGGATCCTAAGTACGCTCTGTTGGACCGGCTGTTGGGGTGCGGAGGATGCTTATCTGGACTTGGCGGCGAGTGCCGCAGACGCGGCCGAACACTTCCGAGGTCAAAAGGATCACGGAATGGAAGAGCTTTTTTGGTCGCAATTCCATAGTCCAGAGCGTCCACTTCCATTAACCGATCGTTTGGCCGAATGGGCTAAGCTGAATAGGTTGTCCGGACTTGCCATGAAGGATGTCGTGACTCATTTGTGGCCGAAAAGGCCCGAGCTGAAGAGTTATTTTGGCTTGGTGCAACAGTTCCTTGGTGCGGTGCCGCATATCGATGCAATGAAGCGGTCAGCATGCATAGAGGGTGCAGGGATGGAACTTGCCCGTGTCAAGACATACTGGGCGAAGATGAAGGCCACCAACATTGCATCCCAAGATTTGGACAGAAGCCGAGTACCTGTCGAGCACTATTTTGAGGAAGTCTTGCAGGGCGCTCGTTTAATAGAGACGCAGTGCTCGAAGGATATTATGTTCTAATGACATGTATGATTTGTGAAACAATGTTTCAATAGAATATAAGAGCTTTTTATACTTGTGCGTTCAAGTATTAAAATACCTCTGTCTGACGTTAATGTATATGTGTATATAACACGAAAGATGGCAGTCTTGACTTCAGCCCCCACGCACATAATGCGGGGTGTTTGCAAAATAGCGCATTTTCACACTTAATCCAACGTCTTGGTCCTGTAAAGGAGGTGATAGCGTAGCAAACTAGGCAACCGGACTATAATGCTTTATCACTTTCACTTAGCCATAGGAGTTCGATGGTGGGGCTACTATATAGCCCCTAGGGGCACCGCGCTCTCCCGAATTCGGGGCGCGTATGTGCCTGACCGGGAAACAGTCCTTCATTAATGCGGAGGAATTCTAAGCATTCCGGTGGGTCATCGAGTGGTTGACCAGCCTCACGCTATATCACGACAGTTAGTTTTCGGCTTTCTCTACTGAGGTGCTCACCTGGCCGAACCGGGGCACAATCGCAGTAGTTCTCCTGGTGCCGCGTTAGCCGATAGAACGGAACGTAAGGTCGCAAAACACAGGAGCCGCAAACCCAACATTTGACCAAAGACATGATTCGGAGCTGATGCATATAAGGCCTAACTCGAGGCGCGAACACTCCCTAAGGTATTCGGTCTTTATGAAAACGGGCGAACAATGCCCTTGGTAACAAGCCCTGGTGTCCAGTGCAGCATAAAATTACAGCGGCTGATGCCAAAACGCATGACCTCCTCCTCGGTTATAGCAAGAAACCGGGGGATGTGTATCAACAAGAGACAGTAAAAAAGGTTTACGCAGGGTCTTAATCTGAAAAGAATCCTTGCAACAGGTCCCTACTGCATGTCTGTGCCTGTGTCTCCGTTGTGCCGTATCCTGGACGGGTGTAGCACGGTGTTCATCTGTAAAAGAGAGGAACTTAGTTGAAAAAAGATCGTGCGAAAAATGTACTTTATATTAAATAAACAGAGTACGATTCAAAAAGTGAATAAAATTGAGCTTTATTGTCTCTTGTTGTACATGCATGCAGCCCCTTGTACGGGGGTATGCGGCTAGTAGGCCTTTATATGTTTACGCCGGACTCGTCTAGCCATGTCCGGGTCCGAACGACCTGTTCAGTGCTTTGATTAAGCGGGCGGATTAGTGTGTATTTGTCAAGGCAGTATCACGTTCTTCCGTGCTTGAGTAACACTTGATACTTCCTTTTAATGAGATAATGCCGCGTGGACGGGCATTTTAAGTGTAAGAGATGCATAATGCGGTATTGCGTTAAAAGCGGTAAAGCTTCACGTCCCAATAGTGCTTGATAGCTACTTTTGAATGGGGCGATGTGGAAGGTTAACTTTTCGCGGCGGAGGTTGTCGGATGAGCCGAACACAACTTCTAGCAGTAGGGAGCCCGTACAATGGGCATATAGGCCTGACATGACCCCTTTGAAGGAAGTGTTGCTATGGTGAATTTTGGTTGGGTCTATCCCCATTTTGCGGGTTGTGTCCTGATATAGCAGGTTTAGATTGCTACCGCCGTCCATTAGGACTTGTGTAAATTGGAGTCCGTCGATTATAGGATCTAATATCAAGGCAGTCCATCCTGCGTTCCGGATACTTCCAGAGTAATCCTGATGGTCGAAGGTGATTGGTTTTGACAACCAGTGTCGGGACTCCGCTGGGATAGACCGTGCGGCGCGTGTTTCCATGGGCGCCGCTTTGTTTCTCCCTTTTTCACTTGAAGTGAGTTTACTATTTTGACTTCTTGTGGGAAATTCTTTTGTTTTCCAGTGTTCTGCTTGTGGGGTTTGTCATCGTCCTCGCTTTGTGTGTCGAGCCCCTTGTGTTCGGCGTTGAGTTTGCCGGACTGCTTGAAGACCCAACAATCTCTATGGGTATGGTTTGCGGGCTTCCCGGAATCTTGTGGATTTGGCATATCTTGTCCAAGATTTTGTTTAAGTTGGATAGCTCGTCCTTTGTTATCCTTAAGGGGCAATTTTTTATGAGTCTGCCGAGAGCTTTTGAATCCGGCGTTGACTGCCGTGCTCTTCGGGCTGTTTCCCTTGGTCCGGCGCTGGTCCTTGCTGCGTCGTGGTTTCCCATTTCCATCCCTGACTTCGGATGTACTTGGGTCGCTGGTGTTGCATCTTGCCAGCCAACTATCCTCTCCCGCGCAAAAGCGGGTCATGAGGCTTGTTAATGCGTCCATTGTTCTCAGCTTTTCCTGGCCAAGGTGTCTGGCGAGCCATTCGTCTCGGACGTTGTGTTTGAAAGCTGCTAAGGCTTCGGCGTCCGGACAGTCAACTATTTGGTTCTTTTTGGTGAGGAACCTGTTCCAGAATTTGCGGGCTGACTCCCCGGGTTGTTGAGTTATGTGAGTTAAATCGTCTGCATCCGGAGGGCGGACATAAGTCCCTTGAAAATTTGTCCGAAAAGCATCCTCGAGCTCTTCCCAACTCCCAATGGTATTTTTGGGGAGGCTTTTAAGCCAGTGCCGGGCTGGCCCTTTGAGCTTGAGGGGTAAGTATTTTATGGCGTGGAGGTCATCTCCTCTTGCCATGTGTATGTGGGGGATGTAATCCTCAATCCAGACTCCAGTGCATTGTTCCGTCGTATGCCTCTATGTTTACGGGCTTGAATCGGCTTTGGAAATTCATAATCCAGCACCTCATCGGTGAAACATAGGGGGTGTGCGGCACCCCTATATTTGGGTGTGCCGTGATGTTCAGATATTTGGTGTGTTGCATTGTTTACTAGAGCTTGCTTTCTTGGCCCATAGATAGACCTAACTGGGCCATCCTTTTGATGCGAATCCATATGAGGATCGCGTGCCGACTTGTGTGTGGCGCCGCTTGCCGCTCTATGTTTGCCATGTGGTCGTCTATCCGACCGGGCGGCCTCTTTGTTCTTTGATTGCGGGGGCTCTACGGCCTCCTCATCGAATTCGGCGAGTAGTTTGCGCGGGTAGCTCTTTGTTTGGCGTTGTCGCCGTGTTGTCTGCGGTGTTGAGTACTTTGCTCCATCTGATTACGAGTGCATCTTCCGTTGTTTTGAGCTTCCGCTTACGCTTTTTCAGGCTACAGCGTAGTGGCGGCGAGCCTTTTGTGGAGGTTCTTCTGCTCCAACAATTTGTCCGGCGTGAGATCGTCCGTCTGTTATTTTCACCGGGACGGGTTGTTTATCAAGTTGTACTGTTAAATGCGGTTGCTTTCGATAGCATGTTCGTCATCCACCGGTTCGCCCCGCTCTATGGCTGGGTCTGTATGGCTGCCGTCTTTGTCGAGGCGGGACTTTGGGCGGCGCTTACGTCGCCGTTTTGATTGCTTTTCGAGGGAATTATCATTCGTAGCGTCCCATTGTTCATCATCGTCACTTCCTTTAGGAGTAACCACCATGTATACATCATGAGATGAGGTGGCTGTCCAGTACCCTGTAGGTGCTGGTTTGTAGTTATCTCCTACATCGTCGTCCATACCGTCAATGTCTTCGGAGTCGAAATTGAGCACGTCGTTTAAACTTTCGACAGTGGCTACGAAGTGGGTGGTGGGTGGGCGTCGAATTTTTTCGTCGTCCGCATCCCAACCTTGTTGACCGTAGTCCAGCCAAGGCTCTCCTAATAAAGAGAGAGATTTTAGTGAATTCAGGATGTCGCCAAAGGGCGAGTGCTGAAGGATGTCCGCGGCAGTGAACTCCATAATCGGCGCCCGATCGGATTCGATTGGCGGGGGCGCGGAAGGTTCGTTGTCTGGGGAGGCGTCCGACACCTTGGAGTCACGAGTTTCGCAAAGGACAGGGATGGTGTTCGGCTCAATCGCCGTTGAGATCGCAGCCTCCGAGGCGGTGTCCAGCCACCCGTCCTCGATCGACACGGTCGGCTCCGAGCTAAGGGTCGGAGCGGACACTGGTGCTTGACCTCGAGGCACTTGTTGGCGGCAGAGCTAGATCATGCCCATTGAGACAGTGTGGCGCGCTTGGCTGTGGCTCGAACCTGTCGAATATCAAGTCTCCACGGATGTCGGCCGTATAGTTCAAACTTCCAAATCTGACCTGATGGCCAGGGGCGTAGCTCTCAATCTGCTCCAGATGGCCAAGTGAATTGGCCCGCAGTGCAAAGCCACCGAATACGAAGATCTGTTTGGGGAGAAAAGTCTCACCCTGGACCGCGTCGTTGTTGATGATCGAAGGAGCCATCGGGCCTAAAGATGACGACACAGAGGAACTCTCAATGAAAGCACCAATGTTGGTGTCAAAACCGACGAATCACGGGTAGGGGGTCCCGAACTGTGCGTCTAGGCGGATGGTAACATGAGACAAGGGACACGATGTTTTTACCCAGGTTCGGGCCCTCTCGATGGAGGTAAAACCCTACTCCTGCTTGATTAATATTGATGATATGGGTAGTACAAGAGTAGATCTACCACGAGATCAGAGAGGCTAAACCCTAGAAGCTAGCTATGGTGTGATTGTTGTTCGTCCTACGGACTAAAACCCTCCGGTTTATATAGGCACCAAAGAGGGTTAGGGTTACACAGAGTCTGTTACAATGGTAGGAGATCTACATATCCATATCGCCAAGCTTGCCTTCCACGCCAAGGAAGTCCCATCCGGACACGGGACGAAGTCTTCAATCTTGTATCTTCATAGTCCAAGAGTCCGGCCAAAGGTGATAGTTCGGCTATCCGGACACCCCTCAATCCAGGACTCCCTCACTCCCCGTATATTCGCACATCAAACCGGAGCGCTGGCTTAAGGGCAGAATACTCTAGCTTATCCAACAACGAGCTAGATCAACTCCTGTCAAAGCGTTCGCTAGGAAGGCTCTGAGCTTTGATAATTGAGGAGCATAGTTGTCCCTCTCTTTTGCAGTCAATCTTTGAGGGAAAGGATGTGTGTTGCTCAGGCGCTCAGGGCCGTAACCTAGCAGCGGGTTCTCATCAGGTGGAGATGTGTCTCTGCAATAAAACCAAGTGGCGTTCCACTCCTTGGGGTGACTGTGAAGTTTAGGATGAGGAAAAGTAACTTCCTTCCTCTTCTGAACCGCCCCGCCCAATTCAGTGTTGGGTCCATCTATGAATTCTATATGGCGGTTTAGGTGAAAGAAATCTCTGAACAGTTCTATTGTAGGTTCCTCTTGAAGGTAAACCTCACAAAAAACTTGGAACTGGCAGATGTTGGTCACAGAGTTAGGACCGATGTCTTGAGGGCGCAATTGAAAGCTGGCTAGTACATCCCGGAAGAATTTTGAACCGGGAGGACTGAATCCCCGGCCTAAGTGATCAGCAAAAACAACAACCTCTCCATTCTTGGGTATAGGAGGACATTCCGGGCCAGGAACCCTCCAATGGATGACATCCTTCTTGGCTAAAGCGCCCGTTTTGACAAGATTGTTTAACTGCTCTTCGGTTACTCATGAGCAGGCCCAATTGCCTTCATAAACTTGCTTGGCCATGGCAATGAAAGATCTACAACATGATAATTACCGGTTTAAGATTTACAGTGGTCAATTATGCGGTGGTACGAGGATGTAAGCATGTTGTTAAACCGGAGTTGGCTGATCATAAACCGGAGTTTACTAAACGAAGACTATAAATGGGAAGTATATTGGCGGTTCAACAAGGGGGCTAATGATATATACCGGGTCATCATTTTTCAAAAAGTTAAACCGCCTAGTCTGACATTAAAGATACATGTCTACAGATGTATAAGTGAAGGAAAAACAGATTTCACAAGTTGGCATTATAATCTTGGATCTGCCGCATATCAGAAAAGGCAAATATGTTCAGACTTAAGAAGAAGTGCCGAAACAATGGATGAAGGTTCAGATGGGATCTTCTATTTAAATGAGATGCATAGATGGAAAGAGAGACTAAGACTATCACTATACAAGAGTAAATATTCAGGGTTCTATCAAAGAGCCATTACGTCAAAAAGGAACACCGACAAACACCGAAGAACACCGAAACCCTAGAAACAGATCTATGGTGGAAGAATGGAAAGCTTACTGATGCGGATGGAAGAGCGAAGAAGTGCCGCGGTTCTCTGGTACACTCAGGGTAATGCAGCGGCCAGAGTTGAGGCAGAGGCGACGGTCGACGGTGGCGGCCGAGCTCCAGAGGTTGAGCAGTGCGAGGAAGACGACGACGCGAAGAGGCACGAGGGGGAAAAGTGAAAATCACCCCTCGGCCCTATTTATAAAGGCAAGGGATAAGTGCCAGGCGCGAAAATCAAGGAGCCAGAAATTTGGATATAAGGCGGAGCTATCGCCTCGATTGTCGGAGGACCATTAATGAAGATGGGTTATACACAGTTTTTAATAACAGATGACGTCACGACGGTTTACCATGGTCCTAGAAGATGACGTCATGGCGGTTTACAAAATTATGTGAAGATGTTGAAGACGAAGTTTTCTTGAATATTGAGGACTGACATGAACCAGTTCAAATCAGTCTGGGGCCTAATGTTGGGGATATTACCACTTGGCGTAAACCGGCCAGGAGAGGCCGGGTTAACTCCATCAGTAGTTCATTATACTTGAAGCCCGTGAAGACAGACGGTGACGCTGTATAAAGACCCAGGGCCCAGAACCGGTTTAAGGCCTGTAGATATAAACCGGCACTGATATGTAACTTGTACTATAAGGTAGAAAGAACAGAGACCGCGCCGGACACGTTTATGAGCCGGCCTCGGAACTCTGTAAACCGACGGGCGTCAACCCATGTATATAAGGGGACAACCTGACGGCGGTTCAGGACAGACAACAACTCGAGACTCAGGCAAAGCGTATTCGCTCCCTGGTCATCGAAACCCCATCAATCCCATCACAACTAGACGTAGGCTTTTACCTTCATCGTAAGGGGCCGAACTAGTATAAACTCTCTTGCGTCCCTTGTCCGCTTTAACCCCTTCAAGTTAACCCGTAGCGATGGCTCCACGACTAAGTCCTTTCATGAGGACATCTGCCGTGACAAAACCACGACACCGATCAAACTGAAAAAATGCTTGTTTTGGTAAAATTCCACGCAATAAAATCAGAACTAACATACATTGGTAGTGGAATTGTCAGGATCCTTTGAATATCAATTGGCCAAAATGTTTGATTAACTAGTTGCACATCCTAATCACCTATAACGAGGTTGATAAGGTCACTAACTTTAGATAGTAAATGGTTATCCCATCTGGTCATGATCATTCGATCATTAGCTTGTGGGATCGCATCCTGCCAGATATAATTTTCAGACCATCTGAAAGGATCGATATGGTTGGCTAGAGGGGGGGGGGCGTGAATAGGCAACTACCAATTTTTAGCTTTTCTTGACAAATTAGGATTAGCAACAAATAGGTCATCTAGATATGCAACTAGGTGAGCAACCTATATGATGCTAGCAACAACAATACCAATAACAAGCAATATACACAACACAAGTAAAGCATACACAAAGTAAAGGTAAGAGATAACCACAAGTGGAGCCGATGGACATGAGGATGTGTTACCGAAGTTACTTCCCTTTGATAGGAAGTACGTGTCTGTTGGAGTGGTGTGGAGGCACAATGCTCCCTAAGAAGCCACTAGGGCCATCGTATTCTCCTCATGCCCTCACACAATGCGAGATGCCGTGGTTCCACTAGTGGTGCCCTTGAAGGCGGCGACTGAGGGAGTCCTAGATTAAGGGGTCCTCGAGTGTCCGGGCTATGTGACATGGGCCGGACTGGTGGGCCGTGAAGATACAAGGCAGAAGACCTTTCCTCGTGTCTGGATGTGACTCTCCTTTGCGTGGATGGCAAGATTGGCGTTCGGATGTGCAGTTTCCTTCCTCTGTAAACCGACTCTGTACAACCCTAGGCCCCTCTAGTGTCTATATAAACCAGAGGGTTTAGTCCGTAGAGGCTATCAGAATTTACATAGGCTAGACAACTAGGGTTTAGACATTACGATCTCGAGGTAGATCAACTCTTATTACCTCCATTAAGAGGGCCCAAACCTGGGTAAACATTGTGTCCCCTTTGTCTCCTGTTACCTTCAATCCTCAGACGCACAGTTCGGGACCCCCTACCAGGGATCGACCGGTTTTGACACCGAAATTGGTGCTTTCATTGAGAGTTCCACTGTGCCGTCGACAGAAGGTTCGATGGCTCGTTCAATCATCAACAACGATGCTGTTTCCGGGGAAACTTTCCTCCTTGGTCAACCTTTTGTGTTCGGCAGCTTCGCTCTGCGTGCCAATTCAATTGGCCACCTTGAACAGATCGACAGCTATGCCCCTGGTCATCAGATCAGATTTTGAAGCCTGAATTATGTCACTGATATCCAAGGAGACTTGATGTTCGAAGGGTTTGTGGCCTCGCCGACGCTCTGGCCTTAGATCTGGAGCAAACTGCCGGGTCCGAAGATGGGAGTTTGGAGCCCACCGGACTCTCCGCTATTACGAAGCTCACTACCGGAGACCCGGAGGTGACTGTGTCATCGGCAAGCCCGGAGTCAAACCGGGTTCCCCTATCATTGGAAAGCCAGACTCGCCCCCGGACGCTAGCTCCGAACTCTCGAGGTCCATGCCAAGTGAGCATGGCCAGGAGGCTTTTGCCCTGCCTAGCTCCACGGGCTCTCGTTTCCCCGTCCAAACCTCGCTCTTAAACAAGGCTCTGGACTTAGTGCAATCCCTTGCCATTACATAGGAATCACCTCCGAACTATGCTCAGCCAGGATCAGGGGTTGGGAGCGGGGAATTTTAAGACTGACCCACCACCCACTTCATAGCCACTATCAAAGACTTAACCGACATGCTAGTTTATGCCTCCGAAGACATCAGCGACATGGACAACGATGTCGGAGACAAACAAAGCCAAGACCCGCCACTCACCGGGCACTGGACGGCTACCTCCACATATGATGTGTATATGGTGGATACACCCAAAGAGGACGATGACGAAGGCAGGAAAGATTCGATTGAGGATAAAGCCGCGGATGCACCACCGAAACATCAACGTCAGCGACGCCGCTCAAAATCACGTCGCGGAAAGGAAAATAATACCGGCACCGGAGACGATAACACTCCGGACAATGCCGAAGACCCCGTTGAGCCTACATCCAAACAGGACGAACAAGAGGAGGGGCAAGTTAACTCCGACGAGCAGGTCGGGAATGAGGATTCGGAAGATAGCAACTATCTACCGATCTCCGAGGATGACGTCAGCCTCGGCAACGAAGATTTCATAGTGCCAGAGGAATCCCTCGAGCAGGAGCGCTTTAAGCACCAGCTAATCGCCACTGCGAGGAGAATAAAAAAGAAGCAGCAATAGCTCCAAGCCGAACAGGATACACTCAACGACCGGTGGACCCAAGTCCTAGCTCCCGAGGAATACAACCTCGAGCACCCAACAAAGAGTTATCGAAAGCGTCGGCTACTACCACAATTTGACGACGAGACCCTTGAGCTAATACCATCAAGACATGACCGCCCTGATGAACCAGACCGGACACCACGTGGGCGAGATAAAGCGGCTACCTACACCGAACACTAACCCGCACCACCTCAACGTAGAGGCAAAGAGACAGCGGCTCCAGGATACACCTACGACCTACGACAGAACCTGGACAATAGAGCAGGCCAAGCCAGATCAGTCTATGGATCAAGGGGGCATGCCCCAACGCAAGAAGACGGCCATCAAGCTTGGCGGGATAGGCAGAACCTCACCCGAGCTGAAAACCGAACACTGATGTCATCCGAACTCCGTCGTGACGTTGCCCGATCTGAGCGCCACACACCCCTTATGCTTTACCGATGAGGTAATGTAGCACCAGTTTCCAGAAGGGTTTAAACCCGTAAACATCGAATCATACGACGACACGACAGACCCCGTAGTATGGATTGAGGATTTCCTTCTCCATATTCATATGGCTCGCGGTGACGATCTCCACGCCATCAAATACCTCCCCTTAAAACTAAAAGGACCAACAAGGTATTGGTTAAACATCCACCCAGAGAACTCCGTTGGTAGCTGGGAAGATTTGGAGGATGCCTTTTGAGACAACTTCCAGGGCACCTACGTCCGGCCTCCGGATGCCGATGACCTCAGACATATAGTCCAGCAACCCGGAGAGTCAGCCCGCAAACTCTGGACTAGGTTCTTAATTAAAAAGAACCAAATCATCGACTATCCGGATGCCGAAGCCCTCGCGGCTGAGGGAGTCCTGGATTAGGGGGTATCCGGACAGCCGGACTGTATACATCGTCCGGACTGTTGAAGCGTGAAGATACAAGACTCAAGACTCCGTCCCGTGTCCAGATGGGACTCTCCTTGGCGTGGAAGGCAAGCTTGGCGATCCGGATATTATGTTTCCTTCCTTGTAACCGACTCCATGTAAACCCTAGCCCTCTCCGGTGTCTATATAAACCGGAGAGGTTGGTCCTTAGAAGGCCGATCACAATTACAATCATACCATCATAGGCTAGCTCTTAGGGTTTAGCCTCTACGATCTCGTGGTAGATCTATTCTTGTACTACTCATATCGTCAATATTAATCAAGCAGGAAGTAGGGTTTTCCTCCATCGAGAGGGCCCGAACCTGGGTAAACATTGTGTCCCTTGCTTCCTGTTACCATCAGCCTAGACGCATAGACCGGGACCCCCTACCCGAGATCCGCCGGTTTTGACACCGACATTGGTGCTTTGATTGAGAGTTCCTCTGTGTCGTCGCTGCAAGGCTCGATGGCTCGTCTCGTTGTCAAGGACAACATTACCTCTGGGGGGGCGCTGGCTGTAGGCCAAACTCTCCGACTTGGCGGCTTCATCATGGCTGCCCCATCGGTGATTGGCGCCGATGATGGCCTCTCGGGTCATCACGCATAACCTTCAGCGTCAATTCGGAACTAGCGAACAGATGGATCGATAGAGCTCTCCTCCCTTAATGAGCTCTTGGATCGCATCGCGCTTTGGGAGTCGCTACGGACTATGACCGGATCGGGCTTAAACTCGACCAAAGGGACATTAAATCCCCGCCGGCCACCCATGAGATAGCGGTAGGGGAGGAACCACAGACGGATTACCTCTCAATTCTGAGGACGAATTATGTCTGGATCACCGAGCTCCCTGATCCGGACACCCGCCCAAGGGAATACATGACCTGGATCCCAGACTTAGAATCGGGCATTGGGCCGGAGAAATTGGGCAGCACCCCGGATCCCGAGCTGTCGGGCTCGAAAGCTCCCATGCCCCTGGGTGCTAGAGCGGATCAGAATCCGGATTCAGCTATTCCCACCCACACGGACTTGAACCGTCTCTCCCATATCAGGCAAGAGCCCCAGGAGACAGTACATCGTTACTGGGTGTCGGGGCAGGCTGATCTGGCCCACGAACACCTATGGGGCCGGCGGACCGAGCCCCTTTCGGTTCGGCGGGGGGCGGAGGTTGCACTAAGAGTAGATCGAGGCGAAGCATGCGCGAGGTTTACCCAGCTTCGGAGCTCCCCGGAGAGATAATACTCCTACTGCTGCATGTCTAGGTGTATTACGTTCTTGCTCAGGCGCTTCGAATGCTCTGATGCAGACAAAGGCCGCTAACGAGGCCTGGCGTGGAGGGAACTGATCGACCAACCCTTTCTACGTTGCGCATGGGCCTCCTTTTATATGCTCAAAGGGGCTCCGGCGGTGGCGGCGTGAAGCGGGGTACAAATGGAAAAATAGTGGTTGGTACACCTACTTATGCGATTATGCGATGTAATATACCTAACCACGGCGGCGAGGGGACAAAGGCATTAAATGCCCGTCTAGTCACCCTAACGGTGCAAACATGGACCGTCGAGCGTCACCGTTTACCACGATGGCAAACTTGTCGGCGCTTCTTGCCACCTCACCGCGGCGGCTGCCTGACCTCTCGCCACGCAGCGCACAGAAAGGCCCCGAGGCGACACGTTAGTGGTTGTCTTTGGAAGCGTAAATCTGAAGGTGATGCCGCATGACAAGCGCCTTACCGCGGTTGTTGTCTTGTCGCACCGGAAGCTTGTCGCTCACGGGCCTTCCGGCAAGCTCCTCTTGCGGGGCCTTGTCTCCTCGTGCCTCGGGTGGCCTTCCCGACAAGCTCCTCTTCTTGGGGGCCTTGTCTCCTTGGCTTGAATACTTTGTTCTTGAATGGCTCCAAAGGAACCACGGAGGACCTTGGTGGTCACCGGTAAGCCTTGCAGCGGAGGGCTGCAACTGCCCGTGCACAAGTTCGGGATACTAGGGTACCCCTACTCTAGTACACCGACAGGAGCCCGGGCTGGGCCACCTGCAGTGCGGCGCTGTTGGGCGAGGCCCAAAAGCAGGCTGCGGGCACACGCGGCCAGGTCACACCATAACTCACCCGGACCCACCACGCCCCCACAGGCAGCACGCGCCAGGCGTGGCATCGTGTGAGAGATCGTGGGCGAGATCGTGGGGTTTCTTTATTCGAAAATCGGGCGTCCGCCCCTCCCTCTTTATAAGCAGGGAAGCAGGGGCACGTCGCCTACCTTGCCGATTCTTTGTCCCATCGAAAAACCACCGCTGCTCCCCCTTCTTCTCAAGGCTGAAAAGAGCAGCGCTCCTTCCATCGCCACTCGGCACCTTCAACGCCGTCGATCTCCTCCACCACCTCCGCCATGGGCCCGAAAGCCGACAAGGGGAAGACAGTGAAGTCGGCCGAGGCGTTGCGGCTTGCGGCGCTGTGGAAGGAGCGGGCCGTCTTCCCCCCTCAGCTCGCCGCGAGGGAGCTGAGGGAGAACTACTACCTCTTCTGGTCGACGGAGACGCGGGCGCATCCGCGCACGAAGGTACTCCCGCCGTTCTTTGCAGAAGCTGGCCCGGCACGGGTATCCCTTCTTCGCACTCTTCTTCTCTGCGGGCTCTGCCGCCTTCTCTGAGTTCTTTTGCGACATTATGAACACCTCTGGGTTCCGCCTCCTTGATTTCACCCCCAACACCGTTCGACCATGGCAGTTTTCGCACATCTCTGCGAAAACTTTGTCGGAGTCCACCCAAATGTAGCTCTTTTCCGTCACTTCTTTTTACCCCGAGCCGAGAGAGGAGAGCCCCTTTCCGGAGGAATTGCTTGGGTCTCCAGGGTCGGCAAGAAGGAGGCCTATCTGGAGGGAGAGCTCCGTAGCAAATGGGAGGAGTGGAGGGCAGATTGGTGCTGGATTGTTGAGGAGAACCCGCAGCCTTTTACCGCCCAGCGCCAAACCCCGAGTACGCGACAATGATTGGAGAAATCTGGCCCGGAGGGCGCTTAGGTTGAAGATCGCGATTACTCGAATCCTCCGCCTCACACTTGCGGACTCACTTTAGGCAAGCCTTTGTTAGCGGACTTTCTTGCCGCCCGACGCCATCCCTTGCGGGAGAGAAGGAGACCTGCACAGGAATTTGAGCGCCGCAGACATCATGAGGCTGCGCCCAGGCCTCAACTTCAACTTCACTGTCTTGGAGCTTGACGCAATGCTCTTAGAGCTGTTCAAGCCTGATCACGATCATCCGGAGATGTTTAGGTTGCCGAGGCGTCGTTCATTGTGCAACAACTCGTTGCTTGACCGCATCCGTGCAATGATGCCGTTGTGTGACTCCCATGGAATTGTCCCCACTTGGCAAGAGCCGGTAGATGACGTCGTGCGGCAGTTCTTCGACAATCTAGTGGAGATGCCGGTCCGCCCCAATGAGCAGAGGGGCCTCACCCACGACACCACTGACGACGAGATGCAGCGCATCGCCACCAGGCTAGAAGAAGCGGCAGCAGCCGCTGCCGCGGGCGAGTTTGGCTTCACTGTGGAAGAGGCAGAGGCAGCCGAGGCGGCAAGCCTTGTCGAGCGAAAGGAGTTCGTTGGCGAGGAAGAGCTTGCCGAGCCTGAAGCCGAGTCGAGCAAGCCCGCCGAGGGCGCATCCTCCCCACCTCCAAGCAGCTTGCATGGCGGAGCCACCGGCTCCACCAAGAAGGCGTCTTCGCATAAGGCCGGAGACGCAGCTGGGCGGCAGACGGGCCAACAACCGCAGCGCGCCTTCGCCCTACCGCGGCAAGCATTTGTTGCCTTGAGGAGCTCCTCACGCCCGCTGCGGCAAGCTGGAGCGGGCCTCGCGAGCCACCGGTCCCGCTCCCGCTAAGCGTCAAGGAGCCCACTCCTCTGCCTCGTCGTGCGGAGGCGGGCTGGTCGACCTCTCCGCGCTCGGCTCCGGCGAGGAAGAGGAAGAGTAAGATTCCTTCTTGTACTTGTAATTCTTCGATTTGTTGCCTTGTCTTGTATCTGATCTGCTTTACTCTGAATCCATTCCTTTTGGAATGGCTGGCCCGGAAGGATGTCGAAGAGCCAAGACCCGGTGATCGTCGTCGAGGGCGAACCTCTTTGCTGACGGCAAGAGGCGCGTCCGAGACAACCTTGCCGGATGAGGCAACTCTCCTGCAAAGCAGCCCCCAGCGTAAGTATATGGTCTACTTCTTGCTGTTCGGCGTGCATGGGTGCTTTTTCCTTTGCTGATATCTGACTGTCAACTTGTGTAGGAGCAGAGCAGCCTCCTTCCGCTTCGACTACGCCGCCAAGGGTGGATTCCCCGGCAAGGGAGCGTTCCCCGGCAAGGGAGCCTTCTCCGGCAAGGGAGCGTTCTCCGGCAAGGGACGACACCAGCGATCCCTTGGCGGCGGAGACCATGACCGCAGCCCCGGCGCGGTAACCTTCTTACTGAGTACTTCCCTTGTGTTTTTCTTCTTGGTTTTATCTTTGAATATTTGCACGACTCTCTTCATCCGTCCGCCACAGAGCCAATGGAGACCGAGGTCGCCCGGCAAGGAGGACGTCTTGGCAGCAACACTTGATGAAACGCCCGCCGTGGAAGAAGAAACCGGCGCCAGCGAGCCGCCCGGCGAAGAGGCCGCCGAAAGCTGCCGCCAGAAGCCGGGCGAGGGTCGGTGATCGTCTTGGCGACCACAGGGCCCGCAGGGGCGCCAGGCGCTACACCAACCGCCGATCCCTCCGCCATCGCTGCAGCGTCGAGTTCAAGAGCCCCAGCCCGGCGCCTACTTGAAGGCGGCGACAGCGTCTTCATCAAGCTCCCATGGGAGTCGAGCTCCAGTGCGGCCTAAGGAGAAACCCGATGAAAAGTTGCTGCGCCTCCGCTGGGTTGGCGCTAGTTGGCGCACCAAGCAGCAGCGTGGCGAGCACGAGGAGGAGCAACTGCTGCGGAAGCTCTTGTCGCTCTACCGCGCCCGACAAGCCAAAGCGGCATCCCGGGGCGCTTATCGCATAAAGCGGGGCGGACATCGAAGCAGCGGAGGAGCTCTGGGGCGCAACCAGGAAGCTCTCCGGTCCTTGGCGGAGGAGCGGGAGCAACTTCGCCGAGGCGCAAGGCCTTCATCCTCGAGAAGGCTGCAGCTGAGGAGGAACAACGGCTTGCCACCGAGGGGCTGTCTGCGCAGGAAGGCGAGCTGGCGCAGCGGAAGGTTAACCTGGACAGCCACGAGGAGGATCTTGCCATGCGCGAGGAGACATTTGGCGGGGCTCTCAAGGAGGCAAAGGATCTTGTGGCTGCCGAGGCCGCCAAGAAGGAGCTGGAGGCAGAATGTGGGCGTGGTTGGAGGCCAGCCTCAAGAAGAGCGGCGAGGAGCTTGCTGCACTCAAGCCTGGCGAGAAGGACGCCTACACTCTTGGCGAGCTGCGGGGCCGTCTCGCCGAGGAGCAAAAACTCAGCGCCGCCGAGACTCAATGCAGATCTTGAGTTGAAGCTAACTACTTTGACTCGGGCGGCTGGGCGGCGCCAAGGAGGCGGGAGGTGGCCTTGAAGGAGAAGATCAAGGCCGACGAGGAGCTGCTGGCGAATCTTTGTTGCGCCCAGGTGCCTTGAGGGAGTGTGTGGAGCCTTGGACCGAAGGTCTCGTGGATACTGCTGCCGCCATCCACAGTGAGCTGATGGAGCTGGGGATGGTGGATCTTGGATACTCCTCCGACGAGCACCTCCAACCCAGCGCCAAGCTTAGCTTATTCTTCAAGGGCGTGGTGACGGGCCTCCAGCGACTCCGGGAAGAAGTCCCAAAGCAGCTGGCCGAGGAGTCGCGCCCGGATCTGTGAGGAGCTCTCGAAGGTGCTAATGAAGGTGGCCTTCCGCAATCCAGGCCTCAACTTCACCAACGTCCTCAAGTCCCTGCCCGGATCTTGATGTGGGCGCTCAAGACCCTTGTCGCACCCATTGTGGACAGGGTGAGCGGAATCAAGAGGGTTGAGGGCGATCGCGTAGATTAGGCCGCCCGTTTTCTCTTTCCCTTGCCGCTGCTGGTCATGTCATGGGAACAATCCATTAGAGCTGCGACAAGCTATCTTGTAATATAACTTTATTTTGGATATCAATTGCTATGTTATTTCCTTTACTTGATTCCTTCCTTTGTATGTTTCTGCCTTACGCTTTTAGGGAACTTGTCGGCGTGGGCACTGAGCCATGGCTGAGTGCGAACGTCGTGACCTTCTTTGGCGGTGTCGCTTCGGCAAGCAACCTTGTCGCAACTAGTCGCAGCTCACTTAAGTTGTTGAGCGGACTCGAAACAATGTAAGAGGCGCAACTAGCTACGAGTTGGTTCCTCTGCACAAGGTTTTCCATACAAAGTTCGATTCGTTCAAGGAAAATAACTTAAAATTTTAAAACTGATTGCTCAAACTTTGGCAACTTAGCTTTTCTATCGTTTGCTTCCCGGTAAGGCTAGACTTCCTTGAGCGACGCTTGGTCCACACCATTATCTTCTCCTTTCCCCCCGGCAAACTTGTGTGCAAGGGAACCTTCCTTTGTTTGAAAAAGAGAAAGAAGAGAAAATAAAGATATGGAGCCTTGTGGCTCGTTATCACTCACCAGGGGTAGGTGCTGCACAAAGTGTCAGATAATGCATGCAAATAGAAGTAAAAAGCATGAAATTGACAAGGTGTGCGAAGCACGCTAGCTTTACTAATGCACGGGGTCTGCGCCCGGCTTTGTACAAAGGATTACATGCATCAGCGGCAAGACTTGTACAAAAGGTGGTTGCCGGAACAGGTTCCGGCAACCGCGCATCTGGGTAAAACTTACGAAGATGCTCGATGTTCGGGAGTTGCTCACGGAATGCCATCTTCGGTCTCAAAGCGACAGCGCCCGAGGCCTAGTGACTCGTTTCACCCGATAAGGGCCTTCCCACTTCAAGGCGTCAACTTGTTGGAATTCTTGGCGGACTGAGCAGCGAAGAACAAGGTCGCCTTCCTCGAGACTTCTGGCATTGACTTTGCGGCTATGGTAGCGGCGCAAAGCTTGCTGGTACCGAGCAGCTCGTACAACAGCCTGAAGACGATACTCCTCAAGGAGCAGCGCGTCATCTTGTCGCAGCTGCTCTTGCTCAAGCTCATCATAAGCGAGCACTCGAGGCGATCCGTATCACGAAGTTCCGTGGGGAGAACTGCCTCTGCTCCATAGACTAGAGCGAAAGGTGTGCGGCGATGGCTCGATTTGGCGTCGTCTGATCGACCAAAGAACCACCGACTCCTCAATCGATTTCTTCCGCACTTGTGCAGCCTGTCGAAAGTTCTGGTCTTGAGCCCGCGCAACACTTCAGCATTTTCCCTCTCCGCTTGACCGTTGCTTCTCGGATGAGCAACAGAAGCGAAGCAGACCTTGGCGCCAAGATCTTGGACGTACTGCATGAAGGTGCGGCTTGTGAACTGTGTGCCGTTGTCGGTGATGATCCTGTTAGGGGTTCGAAGCGGCAAACAATCGACTGAAGAACTTGATCGGCTGTTGTCTTTGTCACCTTCCTCCTTGCTTCCACCTACGGCCACTTTGTGAACTTGTCGATTACAGCGTACAAGTACTCAAAGCCCTCGGCAACTTTCGGGGAAGGGGCTGAGGATGCCGAGCCCCAGACGAAAATGGCCAGGATAAAGGGATCGTCTGGAGAGCTTGAGCTAGCTGGTGTATCTGTTTGGAATGGGCCTTGCACGCTTCACACTTGGTTACTTGTGCGATTTGCATCTGGAGGGCTGTCGGCCAAAAGAAACCTTGCCGGGCAACGCTTTGCAAGCAAGGGCTCTGGCGCCAATGTGGTGACCACATATGCCTCCATGTATCTCCGCCAACAGCTTTGTCCGTCTTCCCGGTGAATACACTTCAATTTCACACCGTTGAGTCTTCTTACATGCAGTGTCTTTGTCGACAAGCTGGTACATACTTGACTACCGGGCTACTCTTTCCGCTTCTTCTTGCTCTTGGGAAGTTCTCTGTCATGCGAAGGAAATGGACAATCTGCTGCGCCCATCTTTGGAGCTTGCGGCTCGACAACAAGGACTAAAGGCACATCTGGTGCTTGGGGAATATCGGCTTCCACGGCAAGAACCTGCGGCTCAGCCGGAGCTTGGCGTTCCTCGACAAGCTTGCCGGAGCAAAACTTGTCGGGAGCGTCTGCTTCAACAAAACAAACCACAGGGCTTGGAGCAGACTGCCCCTCAAAGACTGCCTTGGTGTCGATCTTGGGGACCTTCTTGGCGGCGGCTTCGGGAAGCTCTGCCGGAAAGTAGTCACTAGAGATCAACTTCCTCTTCGTGCTCTGTCCAGTTGGTGGTGTTACAGATGGTTGAGTCAGCTTGAGCACAAAAATCCCTGGTTCCACAGGTAACTTAAGTGCGGCGCACTTTGACAAGCCATCAGCAATGTCGTTCTGAGCTCTCAGAATATGTTCCATTTGCAGGCTGTCAAAGTGCTCTTCTAGCTTCCTCACTTCATCAACATAAGCTTCCATCAACGGACTCTGATAATTCTTGTTCACTTGGCGGATAACAAGTTGTGAGTCACCCCTGACAATGAGCTTCTTGATCCCAAGGTCTACCGCGATCCTGAGACCGGCAAGCAAGCGTTCATACTCTGCAGTATTGTTTGTTGCTTGCTCCTTGGGAAAGTGCATCTGGACTACGTACTTGAGGTGCTCTCCGGTGGGTGCGACAAGCAGCACGCCGGCACCGGCGCCTTGCAGCGAGAAGGCACCATCAAAGTACATCAGCCATTCTTTGCTTGCTTCCTTGACGGGGACGCTCGTTTATGGAATTTCTTCATCTGGCGTTGGTGTCCATTCTGCTATGAACTCCACCAATGCTCTGCTTTGGATAGTTGAAGTGCTCTCAAACTTGAGGCCAAAGCTTGACAGTTCCAGTGCCCACTCGACAATTCTGCCTGTTGCCTCTGGATTTTGCAGTATCCTCTTGATGATAAGCAGTGACAAGCTGTGACCTCATGTGCACGAAAGTAATGGCGCAGCTTTCTCGAGGCCATGAGGAGGCCAGCAATTTCTGCACACCAGAGTACCTTGACCTAGCCCCTGCGAAGAGGAACCGACAAAGTAAAGCTGGGCGCTGCACCATCCTTTTACGCATCTTCTCATGCGTCTGCCTTGCAGATTCGTCCTTGTCGGGACAGAGCTTGTTGGCGAAGCCCCACCTTTGTCATTTGGATGTATGCGCCATGGTTGCTAGCTCATCATCCGCCTCCCTTTCCGCTACTAACGCAACACTAACCACTTGATTGGTCGCTGCTATATATAGCAGCAACTTCTCTTGTGGCCTAGGTGCGACAAGTGTTGGAGTGGAGGACAGATATCTCTTCAGGTCCTGCAACGCAGCCTCCGCTTCCGGAGTCCATTGCATCGGACCTGCCTTTTTCAGAATTTTGAAAAATGGCGGTAGCGCTCGAAGATCTAGAGATAAACCTGCTTTGAGAGCAGCTACGCAACCGCAAGTCTTCGTACATCCTTGACGCGCTTTGGTGCTTCAATCTGCTCAATGGCCTTGATCTTGTCGGGATTGGCTTCAATTCCCGCTGAGACCACGAAGAACCCGAGAAGCTTGCCGGAAGGGACTCCAAACATGCACTTCTCGGGGTTGAGCTTGAGGTTGATCTTGCGCAGATTTGTAAAGGTTTCATCTAAATCTTGAACTAGGGTCGCCTTGTCCTTGCTTTTGACCACTATGTCGTCCATGTAGGCTTCCACATTTCTGTGCATTTGCGGCTCAAAAGCATCATGAACTACTCTTGCAAACGTTGAACCAGCATTCTTTAACCCGAAGGGCATCCGTACAAAACAGTATGTGCCACATGGGGTGATGAATGCGGTCTTCTCCTCATCCTCTTACGCCATGAAGATCTGATGATATCCTCGAATATGCATCCGAAGCGAAAGCAAATCACATCCGGCCGTGGAGTCAACAATCTGGTCGATGCGCGGCAAGGAAATGGGTCTTTGGGACAAGCTTTATTGACATCGGTAAAGTCTATACAAAGCCTCCATTTCCCGTTAGCCTTCTTGATACAACTACGAGGATTGGCCAACCACGTAGGATGGAGCACTCCTCGACAAGGCCTGCTGCTTCCGGTTTCTTGATTTCTTCGCGATGAACTCTTGGCGCCCACCGCTTGCTTCGACTTTACGCTTGTGGGCGCGCGCATGAGGACAAGCGGCAAGATGGTGCTCAATTACTTTCACAGGAACACGGGGATGTCGACGGCTGCCATGCAAACACGTCGGCGTTAAGCCGCCAGGAAAGCAACGAGCGCGCCTTCCTATTTAGTGCCGAGAGAGGCACTGATGGTGAAGGTACCACCAGTGCCGTCCTCCTTGGCGGACACCTTCTTGGTCTCTGGTGGAGCTGTCATCGTCTTCTTATACTTGCCGGTGGAGCTCGATGGTGTGTCCTCGACGGTAGCGCAGCACTCCGAAGAGGTGTGCTTGCCGGAGTGGGCATCAGAGCTCTTGCCGGACTTGGTCTTCTTCTTCCCCCCGGGAGCTTCAGCGGCAAGTGGCTTGCAATCTGTCAGCTGCTGCTTCGGTAGATCTTGTCGGCGCAGATAAGAGCACCCTTCTTGTCGCCAGGGGCAGAGATGACACTCATCGGGCTGGCATCTTGACATGTTGTAGGCATAGTGAGAGGCCGCCATGAATTTGGCGAGTCTTTGGGCGGCCAAGTATTCCATTGTAAGGCAATGGAAAGTCAGCAACATCAAAGGTGACCCTCTCGATCCTGAAGTTCAAGTCGCTGCCAAATGTTACCTGCAACGTGTTCTTTCCCTTGACTTGCTCCTTCCGGATTAATTCCTTGAAAGGTGCGGTCTCTTGAGCTCGCCATCGAGGATCCGGAGTTTACGGAGCACCGGAGGAGATCAGATTCAAGCCGGCCCCTCCGTCAACTAACATCTTGGTGACCTTGAGGTTGCGGATAGTTGGTGAAGCCAACATCGGCAAGCACCGGCCGATTCTGCGATCGGGGTGGTCCTCAATATCAAAGATGATAGGCATGCTTTGGACCATTTCGAGGCTTGCGTGACTCGATGGATGGTTCTGCTGCATTGACCTCCCGCATCCTTTGCTTGAGCTGGCGGTGAGAGGTATCTGAGCTTACCGCCGTCAACGCACAGGACCTCTGTGGCTTTCTGGAACTCCTGCTCATCGGCTGGTCATCATCCATGTCTTCATAAATCGTCGTAAATCGCTGTCGTCCTTGTCGCGACCACGGGAAGTCTGTCTCCTTGTCATTGCTTGGCCTTGCCTTGGCGCCCTCCCGGCAGGCGTTTCTTGCCGGGTCCTCCTGCACCCTCTGGGCCTTCTCCTTGTCGCGTCGTTCTTATTCAGCCTTCTGCTGCTCGACAAGCTGCTCTACCTTCTTGCAGCTCACGGAGGTCATGGCCCTTAGTGCGGTGGATCTTGCAAGATCTTGCTTGCCGGAGCCGTCACAGCTTGTCGGCGGCCGCCATAGGCTGGCGATTGGTGCCAGTGGCAACCTCCTTGCTGGAGCTACCAGCCTTGGCTTTCTTGTCGCCACCTCCGTTGCTTGGACTGCTCAACAACTAGCACATCTCTGCCTTTCTTTTTCCTGTTGCCCCGCTTGGCTCTTCTTTGCAGGCGGTCTCTTCACTATCGAGATCCTCCCGCTTGGTATTCTCTCCGGGAGTCTCCTCCCTTCCTCAACGCGTGCACACTTGTCGGCCGGGCGTATAGCTCCTTGGCGTCTCTGATTTTGCACATCGCCATCTCCTCCGCATCCTGCGGTTTCGCTTTGTCCGATGGAACACTGCGATTACCGGCGGGGTGGGCGTGCAGGATGTTGTCTTTGTACTGCAGCTGAATCTTTGAATATACTTGCGCGAGGCTCTCCTTCCTTCCGGGCGGCAGATGAAGGTCGCTTTCTTGGCCATGGGGCTTGTGGCCGCTGTAAAGCGCCGACAAACTGATGGCATAGATCTGCCAAGAAGATATGGAGTTGTCCGGCAAGTGCATGAGCCAGGATCGACATTGGGCTTGAGCACGGCGGGAAGTAGTTGGCAAGGATCTTGTCGTCTCGCCCCGCAGCCTGCACCGCGATGGTGTAGATCTTTGAGGAACTCCGACGGATGCGTCTTGCCGTCGTGCTTCTCAGATACGTCGGCTTGAAGTTTTTCTTCTTTGGGCCTTTGGACTTGCCGCAGCTCACGAGTGAACGCGGGCAACCCACAGCGTCACGGCAAGTCGCTGGTTCCTCTGGCGGCGTGCATGTCAACAGAAGGGCCCAGCGCGCTTAGCCGGATTGACGTCGCGCTTCTCTTGGCGCTTCGATGCGAGTTCAAGCGTCCTCTTGCTGCCGTTCGTGAAGAACTTGGCGCTGATCGCGATGAGCTCGAGGATCGATGTGTGATGGAGTATTTGTCGAGGTGGATCCGGCGAGTCGGCGATCTTGGCCTTGAGGCGGAGAAGTGCATGGTGGTTGCACCCCACGGTCTCGTCGCCACCGGCTCGTGTTTAGTAGTCCTGCCGCGCAATGATGCACTTTCGGTTGCCGCGGGCGTCGCCGTTAAGCGAAGCCGATGAGACTTTGAATGGTGGCCCTCCACTCCATCGACCTTGTTGGCCGTTGGAGGGTAATCCAGAGCGATTCGCGCTCGCCAAAGCCTGCTGAGTAGTGGGTGGCGATGGCGAGCGGCGCGAGGCGGGATATGCTCGGACTTCTAACTATGTTAGAAGGAAGCGATATCCCGTCCGGCGGCAAATGCCCTTCAGCGCCGGCATGTTGGCGTGCATCTTTGGTCTTGAGCATCCGAGATCCTCGGCTCGATCTCGGTCCAACGAGCGTATGGCATTGTGAATGCCATGGCGCTGTCGATCCCAGCGCTTCTGAGGCAGGCGCGGTGCATGTCTGACGCCGAGGTCTGCGCAGCCTTGTCCTTGGACTTGGCAGCACCGTGAAGCTCCCCGTCGCCGTCCATTCTTCCGCCGGCGTCTACCCGGCACCTGTTTGCTCGGTGGTGGTGGGTTCGACAGCGGACGGGGCTTCGCCGCTGAAGCCTTCTTCTTCGGTGGCATGTTGGCGAAGATGATGAAGATCTAGCTTCGCATGGGCGCGGATCAGGTTCACACAACCTCGACGCCCCCTACCTGGCACCAAAGATGTCGGGGCAGGCTGATCTGGCCCACGAACACCTATGGGGCCGGCGGACCGAGCCCCTTTCGGTTCGGCGGGGGGTGGAGATTGCACGAAGAGCAGATCGAGGCGAAGCACGCGAGAGGTTTACCCAGCTTCGGAGCTCTTCGGAGAGATAATACTCCTACTGCTGCATGTCTAGGTGTATTACGTTCTTGCTCAGGAGCGCTCGAATGCTACAGTACAGACGAGCTGCTAACGAGACTGAGCATGGAGGGAACTGATCGACCAACCCTTTCTACGTTGCGCATGGGCCTCCTTTTATATGCTCAAAGGGGCTCCGGCGGTGGCAAGCGTGGGCGAAATACAAATGGAAAAATAGTGGTTGGTACACCTACTTATGCGGTGTATAGTGTAATATACCTAACCACGACGACAGGGGACAAAGGCATTAAATGCCCGTCTAGTCACCCTAACGGTGCAAGCGAGGACCGTCGAGGCGCCACCGTTCGCCACGATGGCAAACTTGTCGGCGCTACTTGCCACCTCGCCGCTGGCTGCCTGACCTCTCGCCACGCGCGCCTGGAAAGGCCCCAGGGCGACACGTTAGTGGTTGTGCTAGAGCATAGGTACAGAGAGGTGGTCTGCCGCGGCAAGCGCCTTGCCGCGATTGTTGTCTTGTCGCGCCCGGAAGCTTGTCGCTCACCGGGCCTTCCCGGCAAGCTCCTCTTGCCGGGGCCTTGTCTCCTACGTGCCTCGGGTGGCCTTCCCGGCAAGCTCCTCTTGCCGGGGCCTTGTCTCCTTGGCTTGAATACTTTGTTCTTGAATGGCTCCAAAGGAACCACGGAGGACCTTGGCGGTCACTCGGTAAGCCTTGCCGCGGAGGGCTGCAACTGCCCGTGCACAAGTTCGGGATACTAGGGTACCCCTACTCTAGTACACCGACACTGGGCCAGATTCCTCCTTGTGCTAAACAAGGTCAAGGACTGCCGCGAGGAGGACGTAGTCTCACTTTTCTGCAAAAACTGCACGAACAAAGGAATCCTTAATGCTATAAGTCACCGTGACATAGTACACTTTGCGGACTAGGCAACCATAGTACAGAAGTACTGTGCGATGGAAAGTGCCTGGAAGACCCAAACAGAATTTTGGGATAGTCCCACTCTCACCAAAACCTTTTTTCGAACTAAACGGGCGAACTCTCGTAAGTCGGCCGATCAAATCCCCAAGAAACCAAAGCCCACCCCAGGGCGGGGAACCGTATTGGAAGAATGGCCCAATAGGCCATGTAAACTCCACAGTACTCCGGACACAACACCAACTCATAGCCTTAGGGCATGTTGGATACTCCGGCGGGTCGCAGAAAGTGGCGAGGACCTTCTTGCAAGCCATAAAGCAGAACAACATCCCGCCAACGAACACAATACGGTACTAACAGTCTTGAAACTTTTGCCTCAAACAATAGGCATAAGCGAAACTTCGTCGAAGCTCCGCTAAAATTTGCCATGTGGCAAAAATAAACCCATGGGGCGAAGCTGCTATAACTTTCAATGCCAGTGATGGACCTCGATTCCAGACTGTCTGGGCACCAGCCGCTCTGGTCCTTAGCCCGGTCGTGGGTGGCTTTCGGCTTACTAAGGTACTCATGGACGGCGGAAGCGGATTAAACTTGATATATTTAGAAACACTCAACAAGATGGAAATTGATAAAAGCCGCATTGAACAAAGCGGCACAACCTTCAAGGGAATTATCCCTAGTCGGGAAGCACGGTGTGCGGGAAAAATCACACTCGATGTGGTATTCGGCACCCCGGAGAATTATAGGTCCGAAGAAATCACATTCCAAGTGGCTCCTTTTAGCAGCGGATACCACGCCCTTCTAGGGCGGGACGCGTTTACAAGCTTTCAAGCTATACCCCATTACGGGTACATGAAGCTTAAAATACCCGGACCCAATGGAATCATCACTCTAGCCAGTGATCCGGACGTCGCACTTCGCGCCGAAAACAAGACCGCAACACTAGCCCTGGAAGCATTATCCGAAGACCTAGCGGCCGAAGAACTAACAACACTCAGGTCAAATGTGGACAGGGACGACGTGATACTCGACAAGCGACCCAAGTCCACCTCATTTAAACCCGCAGACAGATAGTCAAATTCCAAGTCCATCCAACGGACCTCACGAAGACAGCTTCCATCGGGACATAGTTGAGCCCCGCAATGGACACCGCACTGCGAGACTTCTTACGCGAGAACTGGGACATTTTCGCCTGGCACCCATCGGACATGTCGGGCATCCCACGCAGATTGGCTGAACACAGCCTCAATATACTAAAAGGATACAAATCGGTAAAGCAGACTCTAAGGTGGTTTTCAGAGCCCAAACGACAAGCCATGGGGGAAGAGCTAACCAAACTACTCGAGGCCGGATTCATCAGAGATATCAAGCATCCGGATTGGCTGGCAAATCTGGTAATGGTACCAAAGAAGGACAAATCTTGGCGCCTATGTGTCGACTTTAAAGACCTCAACAAGGCTTGCCCCAAAGATCCCTTTCCCCTCCCTCGCATCGATCAAGTCATCGATGCCACAGCAGGACACGACTCGTTGTGTTTCCTCGACGCATACTCTGGATACCATCAAATAAAAATGGCAGAGTCTGACCAAGCTGCAACAACTTTCATAACGCCATATGGCCCTTTTTGCTTCAACACTATGCCTTTTGGGCTTAAGAATGCCGGCGCAACCTATCAACGCATGATTCAAACATGCCTGGAAAAACAAATCGACAAAACAGTGGAGGCATACGTGGACGACGTGGTCATAAAAACAAGACATGTCGAAACCCTAATAGATGACTTGAGGCTTACATTCGATAACCTCCGGACATACGACATCAAAAGTCGAACCCGGAAAAAGCAGCGTTTCGGTGTCCCCTCGGGGAAACTGCTGGGCTTCATTGTTTCCAATAGAGGAATTGAGGCGAATCCGGCAAAAATCCGAGCTCTGTCACAGTTGGCTATACCAATAGACCTCAAGCACATCTAGAAACTGGCTGGATGCGTGGCTGCTTTGAGTCGCTTCATCTCCAGGTTAGGAGAAAAGGCCTTACCTCTTTACCGCCTTCTCCGGCGCACCGAACACTTCGTGTGGACGGATGCAGCCGCGTCCAGACTGGATGAAATAAAGACCTTATTGGCCAGTAATCCAGTCCTAACAGCGCCAAATATCAGCGAACCTATGCTGCTGTACATAGCTGCAACACATCAAGTTGTAAGCGCAATGCTCGTCGTCGAACGAGAGGCTGACGGATACAAATTCCCGCTCCAGAAGCCGGTTTATTACGTATCCACGGTTCTCACCCCATGCAAATCCCGATACCCACACTATCAAAAAATGGCATACGCGGTCTTCATGGCATCCCGGAAGCTACGACACTACTTTCAAGAGTGTTCGATTACGGTGGCCTCCGAAGTACCACTCAATGACATAATAAATAACCGCGACACTACGGGACGGATTGCTAAATGGGCCATCGAGCTCCTTCCGTTCGACATAACATACAAACCACGGCGGGCCATCAAGTCGCATAATCTTGGCTGACTTTATGGCGAATGGATGAAGCCGAACTCCCTAAAATGCAGTGCGTACTCTAAGCGGATCATGCACTTCGGCGGCTCTAAAATGCTGGCGAATTGGGACCAGTGTAGTCACAGCGTCTCCCACCGGAGACACGATCCAAAGACGTCCTCCAAATATTATACATAGACTCCAACAATGCGGCGAATATGAGGCTCACATTGCACGGTCTCCGGATGGCAGTCTCTATGGGCATTCAACGCCTGGAAGTGCGCGGGGATTCAAACCTCGCAATATCACAAATCAATGGAGACTTTGACGCCAAGGATCCAAAAATGGCGGCCTACCGTAATGCCATCCTCAAAATGTCAGCTCGGTTCGAGGGGCTCGAATTCCACCATGTGGCTCGAGAAAACAACCAAGCGACGGACGTCCTTGCCCGCATCGGCGCTGAACGCGACCCTGTCCCACCTAACATATTCCTCGAAAGGCTGTTCAAGCCATCCGTAGTATGGGAAGGGGAGTCCGGCAATACTAGCACGGATCCGAACACACCCCCAGATTCCGAACTATCAGACATAATCGGAGGCTCCATCACCGAAATAACATCTTCGGCCCACGAAATCATGGCTGTAATCGCCCCGTGGACCGAGCCTTTCTTGGCCTACCTAAATAGGCAGGAGCTCCCCGAAGACCAAAATGAAGCACGCCACATCGTCCGGCATTCTAAAGCTTACAAAGTCCATGAAGGGGAACTCTACAAGAAAAGTGCGACCGGAGTGCTCCAAAGATGCATCTCCGAAGAGGAAGGGCGGCAGCTCTTGGCTGAAATCCATGCCGGTTGGGCGGACACCACTTGGCTCGAGCACTAGTCAGCAAAGCCTTCCGTACAGGCTTCTATTGGACGACGGCCCGAGCAGACGCACAGGACCTTGTCCAACACTGTGTTGGTTGCCAACTCTTTGCCAATCAGAGTCATATGCCCCCTACCGCTCTCCAAACAATCCCCATAACTTGGCCCTTGGCGGTCTGGGGGCTAGACATGGTCGGACCCCTTAAAGGGTGAAGCCATAATAAAAAATACTTGTTGGTCATGGTGGACAAGTTCACCAAATGGATAGAAGCCAAACCAGTCAAAGCGGCGAATCCGGACCAGTAATAGACTTCATATCCGGGTCGTACATTACACCGTCTGGCGTCCTCCACAGCATCATCGCGATAATGGCTCCAATTTCATAGCCGATGAAGTGAAAACCTGGTGCAGCAAAATGGGCATTAAGCTCGACTACGCACATCTACCATCCCCAAACAAGCGGCCAGGTCGAGCGGAAAGCGGTCTCATCATGGCGGCATCAAACCCGGACTAGTGCGATCCTTGACAGAGTCGAGATCGCCTTTGGGTCGAGGAGCTCTACTCCGTTCTCTGGGTGCTGCGGACCTCGCCGTATCGCACCACCGGATATTCACCATTTTTATGGTATACAGCGCGGAAGCTGTACTACCCTGCAACATAATACATGATTCGCCACGCGTACGCATGTACGAAGAGAAGGAAGCCGAGTTAGATCGGTAGGATAACTTGGATGCCCTGGAGGAGGAGCGCGATGTTGCAAAAGCCCGCTTCACATTCTATCAACAGCAGGCTCGACGATACCAAAGCAGAGAAGTGCGGGCCAAAACTTATAATATTGGCGAGCTCATTCTACTCCTACCGGAGAAGAAGAAGGACAAGCTCAAACCCAAGTGGGAAGGTCCCTTCGTCATTGACAAAGTTCTCACCGGAGGAGCGTACCACTTACGTAATGCATCCGATAACAGACCCAAGCCGAACCCATGGAACGCGGCCAGACTCCGGAGATTCTACGCCTAGCGCCGAACTAAGTGTTCGTCTCCTTACCCCCTCCTTTTCAATTATGCTCCCTCCCTTTTCCTTTCTCGACCTTTTTTCCTCTTCACACAAAGTATTTAATCTGATGCAGACTCCGGATCCTTCCAGACGCACTATGTGTGTCGGTAATACACAGGGGCTTCCTATACGGAAGCTAAAAATATTTACTCTAATGGCTTTTTGCCCATCACATATACGTTTCTTTTTCCATATGTGCCTTTTCTTCACCATTATATGCACCGATATGACTTAAGATGTGGCCAAGCTGGGTTGCCTGGCTCTTGTGTTTATGCCCTACGTTCCCGTTAATTCGGCTAGGGCATAAGGGGAGCACCTCTGCGATTGTTACTGTCGGTTCGGCCGGATGTATACCTCAGACTGGGTGAAGCTGAAAGCTAGCTTCCTTAAGAGAATATTCGGTCGCTAAACAAAAGATGTATTCATTTATTACAACGTCAATCCCCAGAAGTTTTGTATCCTGCGCCCTTGTTCGCAGTCCGGACATGTGCATCATCGAATGCGTACCCAGGGAAAGGAACCCTAACGGAACTATTCTCCCTGGAAGATATTTCTTACTATCCAAGTAATATAACATAACTAGTTGGGTACTTATGCATTCAAGCACTTATGACCCCTACGCTTTGGTGTCCACGCATACCCGGTTACGTATAAGCGAGTGGGTATTGGACACACACGGACTATAGGATCCGGGGGCTGAAGCGAAAAGGTCCGCCATGACAAATGATTTTAATCCGGCTAGGGACTACTTATGTCCATTGAATTACACAGTCACTTTGACTAACTATATTCCTCCTCTATACCATCCAACAGGCTATCTAGCTTACAATCCTGTTGAGAATACTTGCGGCTAACGCTACCTAGTCATATACCAGGCTCACGGGAATTTCTTGCCCATCTGGCCCGGCCGGTCCGACTTCGGCTATATGGTTCGGGTCCAGCTTGGTGTAGCGCATCTTCACCATAGCCCAGGCTTCTCTTGCACCTTGCTGGCAGGCCGACATCTTCCACAATCGGAAGCGCCGCCGTGCTCCTTGAAACATATCCATAAGCTCCCCCGTGCCATTCGGCAGGAAGCTTGATGGCCACAAGGCCTGAGCAACGCCCTGCATCACCTGCCGAGCTCGCTTGTGCAGTTGTAAGAGGTCTTGTAGTAAATCGCCTGCAGATGAGGGCATCTCCTCCTCAGGGCGACCCGTTAACATTCCTACAAGCAAAATCCTTTCAATATACTTCTGCGCCGAACTATACTACAGTTCGTCTAGGCACTTACCGTAAATGCCGCGTCGAAGCCTTTTGTTCTCCTTCACGGAGTCCGCCAGCTGAGCGCGGACGTCTTTTAACTCCACGTCCAGCTGGCCTTTGGCATCTTGAAGATTGTTCTTCTCCTGCCTAACTTGCGTAAGAATGTGCTCGCCAGCCTTCAGCTGCCTTTTGAGATGTGATTCATCATCTCTTACGTCCTCCGGATTTACCCCGGGATTGTCTGCAGAATTTTCTGTTAGACTTGTCATATCAGCCATTTACTAACTGGTGCATCTTCGTACAATTGCGACAAATGTTACCAGATGAGGGCTTTTGGGATTCCTCTAACTTGGCAACTGCGGCCCTCAGCTCGGCCTTGCACTCCTCCAGCTCCCGAGACAATTGCTCATTCTTATCTGCAAGGACCTGTGCATAAATTGATCCTTAAAACAGTTGTTCCAACCGTTTCATGTCTCAGGGGCTACTGCTACACATGGTTATCACATTTTCTTACCCGTATATCTTTGGTATACTGGTCCGTCGCTCGGGCATGCCCGCCTTGAGCAGCTCGGATGTATGCGTCTCCCAAATTGAAGGCGTTAAATGCCTCTTCGGAAAAAATGTTGTTCCGAAGTACGGCCCGTCGGCGCCGGTGATTCATGGCGCTCTCTACTTTGGAATTCGTAGCCGAGAGCATATCCGCATCCTCTGTCGGAGAACTATGTGGCATCGGCCCGCTCCGCCTCCGCTCTGAAGCGGTTCCGGAATCCGGCTGGTGGAGGCGTGGTTGGCAGGATCCCCGGATATAGTCCGACTGCTCCTCTTCCTGCCAGGACACAAAGGGCGCCGTTATACTTCAAAAATACCATAATCGCAGCACAGGTTTTTGCCTTACCTCTGTAGCGGCGAGTCGACCCTTACTGCCTTCCTCTTGAGCCTGCCCGATCCTGACGCCCTTGGTCGACGAGTCCCTAGGGGCTCGGCCCCGCGCTCCGGCCGTCGTTTCTGCAAAAACACGACACTTCAAGGGTAAGGCATGACATCTGAAGGGAGTCCTCTTCGGAGGATAGGGTTTTTCGGCTTGGCTTACGCGCGACGCAGGCAGCAGTCCGGGATAGTCGGCAATAATGGCCACTGAGGCGCCATCGCAGCTCGCTTGATAAAATATCCCGTTGACAAGCTCCACGGTAATATCCGGATCTTCTTCGAGTCCTGGATCTAGGGCCCTTCCGGGGTCCTCTAGCTGCGGGGAGGGACTGGAGATTCCTTCTACGGCCCTCCTCAGTTCCTGCTTGGGAATATCGAGGCAGATGACCTTAGCGAAGAACGCCACAATAAGTGACGCGGGGAATGGAATGACAACTTACCCAGTTTGGGGGGTTGTGCACAGAGAATCCATCTCGTGGTTTGATGTGAAGGAATTCCTCCTCTTCCCCTTTGTATAAATCGGACAATATCCTTGCCAGAGTAGTGGCGGAGTCCTGACCCTTACGGCCACAGCGGGTGGCATCATCTTCCCCGTTGAAGTGCCACATGGGCTTCCCCCGATATTGAAGCGGTTGCACTCCCTGTATTATGCATATTGCCATAACCTCGACTATCGTCAGTCCGGATTTGATCAGTAACTTTATCCCGCTCATCAGGTAATGTATTTCCCTGGTATCCTCCTCTTGGGGGCCTCGGGGGCGCCAGCTTAGACGTGCCCTCGGCGGGGCGTTACTGAACTTGGAGAGACCTGTCCGGACTGGATCCGGAAGGGGAACGTCGTCAATGTAGAGCCACTTTGAAGTCCAGTTCTCTGATGCCTTCTTGGGAGTGCCGGATAGGTATCCGGTCTCGGCAATGCGCCATACTTCGGCCCCGCCCACCTGACATAGGGATTCTCCCTGGTTGCGGGGGACAAGGCAGAACAACTTCTTCCATAACCTGAAGTGAGCCTCATAGCCTAAAAAGAGCTCACAAAGGGCAACGTACCCTGCTATATGTAGTATAGAGGTAGGGGTAAAGTTGTGCAACTGGAGGCCGTAGAACTCCAGGAGCCCGCGAAGGAACGGGTGGATGGGAAACCCGACGCCCCTTAGCAGATGCGGGATGAGGCATATTCGCTCCTCTGGAGATGGATTAGGAGATCCCTCCGCCTGTTCCCCGCCGTTATAGGTGGCTACTCCGGCTCGGACGGGGACCATGAACACCACTGGGAGAAACCCTTGGGTTTGTAACTCGATCAAACGGCTATGGGGAACTGAACACTCTTCCCAGTCCCCCGGCTTGGAGCGAGGAGAGCGAGCAGAGGAGCTGCGACGACCGTCCATGTTGGAATGGTTTTTCCGGAGCGCTCTGTTGGATGTTTGCTCGAGGGGGGAGAGTGAGGTTTGGATCTGAGAATCCCCGTCTCTTCAAATAGACGGTCAGCCCGAAAGGTTGGAGGTGGAAAATGCGAAAATGCTTCGGCTCCTCGCATTCGTTCGACACGTGGAGATGGTCATTATTGAGGCACTGAAGCCGAGGAGTACAACATTGATGGGATGCCGGACACTATTCATCATAACAGATACTTTGGAGTATTCGGAGATGGAACCCGCCCTGCAATGCCGAAGACAAGACTGCGCGCCGGACTCATCATCATTGAAGCCTGGTTCGAGGGCTCTTGAGGAGTCCTAGATTAGGGGGTATCCGGACAGCCGGACTGTATACATCGTCCGGACTATTGAAGCGTGAAGATACAAGACTCAAGACTCCGTCCCATGTCCGGATGGGACTCTCCTTGGTGTAGAAGGCAAGCTTGGCGATCCTGATATTATGTTTCCTTCCTTGTAACCGACTCCATGTAAACCCTAGCCCTCTTCGATGTCTATATAAACCGGAGAGGTTGGTCCTTAGAAGGCCGATCACAATTACAATCATACCATCATAGGCTAGCTCTTAGGGTTTAGCCTCTATGATCTCGTGGTAGATCTACTCTTGTACTACTCATATCGTCAATATTAATCAAGCAGGAAGTAGGGTTTTACCTCCATCGAGAGGGCTCGAACCTGGGGAAACATTGTGTCCCTTGCTTCCTGTTACCATCAGCCTAGACGCACAGATCGGGACCCCCTACCCGAGATCCGCCGGTTTTGACACCGACAGCGGCCTTTAAACATAGCGTCCGTGATGAATGGCTCACCCGACACCTCGGTCAAGAAAAACCGAAGTCCATGGCAGCTCTTACCGCACTCATGACCCGCTTTTGCGTGGGAGAAGACAGTTGGTTAGCTCGTAGAAGCAAGAGTACCAGCAACCCTGGCACCTCTGAAGCCATAAACGGCAACGGTAGGCCACGACGCAACAAACACAAGCGTCGAAGCAACAATGAAGATACCAAAGACACGGTGATCAACGCCGGATTCAGTGGTTCTAAATCCGGTCAGCGGAAGAAACCATTCAAAGGAAACAAAGATGGTCCATCTAGTTTGGACAAAATACTCGATCGGCGTTGCCAGATTCATGGCACCCCTGACAAGCCTGCCAACCATTCTAACAGAAATTGTTGGGTCTTTAAACAGGCCGGTAAGTTAAACACTGAACACAAGGGGAAAGGGCCTCCAAGCGAGGACGATGAAGAGCATCGCCCACCGAACACAGGGGGACATAAGAAATTCCCCCCTGAGGTGAAAACAGTAAACATGATATATGCCACGCATATCCCCAAGAGGGAACACAAGCGTGCACTAAGGGACGTCTTGTTGGGGAACGTAGTATTTCGAAAAATTTCCTACGATCACGCAAGACCTATCTAGGAGATGCATAGCAAGAAGACGGGAGGGTGTGTCCACATATCCTCGTAGACCGAAAGCGGAAGCGTTTAGTAACGCAGATGATGTAGTCGAACGTCTTCACGATCCAACCGATCCAAGTACCGAACGTACGGAACCTCCATGTTTAGCACACGTTCAGCACGATGACGTCCCTCGAGCTCTTGATCCAGTAGAGGGTCGAGGGAGAGTTCCGTCAGCACGATGGCGTGGTCACGATGATGATGAAGTTACCGGAGTAGGGCTTCGCCTAAGCACTACGGCGTTATGACCGAGGTGTTAAACTGTGGAGGGGGCACCGCACACGGCTAAGAGATTGTCTGTTGTGCTTTGGGGTGCCCCCTGGCCACGTATATAAAGGAGGGGGAGGAGGAGACCGACAGCAAAGGAGGGCGCGCCAAGGGGGAAGTCCAACTAGGATACCCAATCCTAGTTGGATTACCTTTCCTATTCCATGAAGGGGAAGGAGGGAAGGAGAGGGAGAGCGGAACGAAAGAGGGGGTCGCGCCCCTCCCCCTAGTCCAATTCAGACTGCCTTGGAGAGGGGGACGCGCCACCTTGTGGCCTTCCCTCTCCTACTCCCTTATGGCCCATCAAGACCCATAACTTCCCCGGGGGGTTCCGGTAACCCCTCGGTTCCCCGATAAATATCTGAAACGTCCCGAAACCTTTTTGGTGTCTGAATACCTTCGTCCAATATATCAATCTTTACCTCTCGACCATTTAGAGACTACTCATCATGTCTGTGATCTCATCCGGGACTCCGAACAAACTTCGGTCATCAAATCACATAACTTATAATACAAATCAACATTGAACGTTAAGCATGCGGACCCTACGGGTTCGAGAACTATGTAGACATGATCGAGACACATCTCCGGTCAATAACCAACAGCGGAACCTGGATGCTCATATTGGTTCCTACATATTCTACGAAGATCTTTATCGGTCAAACCGCATAACAACATACGTCATTCCCTTTGTCATCGGTATGTTACTTGCATGAGATTCGATCGTCGGTATCATCATACCTAGTTCAATCTCGTCACCGGCAAGTCTCTTTACTCGTTCCGTAATGCATCATCCCGTAACTAACTCATTAGTCACATCGCTTGCAAGGCTTATAGTGATGTGCATTACCGAGAGGGCCCAGAGATACCTCTCCGATACACGAAGTGACAAATCCTAATCTCCATCAATGACAACTCAACAAACACCTTCGGAGACATCTGTAGAGCATCCCGGTTACATTGTGATGTTTGATAGCACACAAAGTGTTCTTCCGGTATTCGGGAGTTGCATAATCTCATAGTCAGAGGAATATGTATAAGTCATGAAGAAAGCAATAGCAATAAAACTAAACGATCATTATGCTAAGCTAACGGATGGGTCTTGTTCATCACATCATTCTCTAATGATGTGATCCCGTTCATCAAATGACAACACATGTCTATGGTTAGGAAACTTAACCATCTTTGATTAACGAGCTAGTCAAGTAGTGGCATACTAGGGACACTCTGTTTGTCTACGTATCCACACATGTACTAAGTTTCCGGTTAATACAATTCTAGCATAAATAATCAAAATTTATCATGATATAAGGAAATATAAATAACAACTTTATTATAGCCTGTAGGGCATATTTCCTTCAAGTCTACACCGTAGACCCAGTCGCCCCAAAATTCAACCCCTGGTCGGCCTGTCCGATCACCTTTGATCGTAAGGACCACCCGACCAGTATCCGTCACGGAGGTTCGGCAGCTTTGGTCCTTGATCCAATCATCGACGGATTCCATCTCACCCGAGTCCTCATGGACAGCGGTAGTAGTCTTAACTTGATTTATCAAGACACGGTCCGCAAAATGGGTATTAAACCATCAAGAATCAAGCCTACTAACACCATCTTTAAAGGAGTGATACCCGGTGTAGAAGCCCGCTACACTGGCTCAATAACATTGGAAGTAGTTTTTGGTTCGCCGAACAACTTCCAATGCGAAGACTTGATCTCCGACATTGTCCCCTTTTCGCAGTGGTTATCACGCCTTTGCCGAGACGAACCGCCTTCGCTCGCTTCAATGCGGTCCCACATTATGCTTAAATAAAGCTCAAAATGCCTGGACCCCGCGGCGTTATCATAGTTAATGGAAACATGGAGCGCTCCCACCGTACCGAGGAGCACACCACGGCCCTCACAGCCGAGGTACAGAGCGGCCCTATCAAGCCGAACACTTCTTCGGCCATCAAGCCCCTAGACACTGTCAAACGAGCCCGGCCTACCCTGCAGAACGACAGCTCGGTCCATCCAGAGCTGGACTAGCAATTCCGCCTCTGTCTCCCCCATCTAATCGTGGCATATGTACCGCGCGTGCATAACTATGCACTAAAAATACCTTGGGCAAGGACGAAGGGACACTAAGGACAAGGTCCATAATGCGGCTCGGCCCTATTCGGACCTTAACCTTCTTATTTTTCTTCCTCCCCTTTTTTATCTTCTCTCTCATATTTCAGGTTCTTTAAAACCCAAATCACTTTTCAATGGCACAAGGGCCCTTTTCTAGTCCCCTTCTATATACACAATCGTCGATACTCTCAAAGATCCTAAACCAAGGCGAGAAGCGCCGCAAACATGCGGCAGGGTGTCCAAAGGATATTCAAGACCACCTTTTCCTTTTTAGGACATGTATACAACTTTCCCTTATTAAATTCTTGGCATGTAAAATAGCCTTGATGCTTATGGCATTCTTTGTAAGAGCACGTTTTGACGTATCAATCAGACTACAATGGAAATAGTTTTGTCCAAACCTATTTGGCATTGGTTTATTTCATAAATCTGTATTCCCTTTTCACGTGAGATTGGCATATACACCTCGGCATGATTTCAAGTGCCAGGGGCTCTATTCGGCCACATATATTTTCAAAAAAAGTTCGAACACTTCTATAGTATACTTCGGTGTCCCGAATACTGCATTATATGTATCAGCTCCGAATCATGTCTTTGGTCAATAGTTGGGTTGCCCGGTTCCTGTGGTTACTACCTTACATTCCGCTTGTTCGGCTAAGGTAGTAAAGGGATAACTACTGCGCTCCGATCAAATGCCTTAGTAGATAAAGTCGAAACCTGACTGTCATGATGCGGCATGAGCTGGACAGCAGTTCGGCAACTTGATGTAAATCTCTTGCGATTTCTTCTGTTTATATGAAGGACTGGCCTTCGCACAGTCACGCGTCTAAGGCTTCCTAGTTGGGATAGCCGCATACGCACTAGGGGCTAATCTCTAGCCCCACCGTCAAACTCCTATGGTTAAGTGAAAGTACTAAAGCCACATAGTCTGATTGCCTGGTTCGCTACGCAAACACCTCCCTTATGGACCAATACGTTGGGTCAAGAGTGATCATGCTTATTCCGAACACCTCCGTAGTATCTACGTGGGGGCTGAAGCCGACGACTGGCAAACTCTCAAGATTAACAAACGGCACACATGAGGAAAGTAGTTTCGGATAAAAGGCATAAATATATTACAAAGACTTGGTTCATAAAACAACGTCTGGGCAGCCCAGATACATTCATTCAAACATCATATCCTTCAAGCATTGACCCTTTATTAAACGGGCACCCTCTAGGACGTCTTCAAAATATCGCTCTGGCTTGCGGTGGTCCTTGCCTTCGGGTGGGCCCTCAACCGCCACGACGGTGGCCTTCATCTTCGCCCAGTGCATCTTGACACGGGCAAAGGCCATCCGGGCACCCTCTATGCACACCGAGCGCTTCACAGCTTCAACTCGGGGCAAGGCGTCGCCGAGCTGCTTGACTAGGCCGAAGTAGCTGCTAGGAATGGGTCCGGCTGGCCACAACCGGACTATGATATCCTTCATGGCCAAACTGGACATCCTATGCAGCTCCACCAGCTGCATCGTCTGGTTGTTCAGCAGCGTTGGCCGCTCCGGCGCCAGGTACTACGACCAGAAGAGCTTCTCCGCTGTATTTCCCTCTTGGGCCCGAAAATACTATGCGGCGTCGGCGCACTCTTCGGAAGATCCACAAAGGCGTCTGGAGAACTCCACAGTCGAGTGAGCAAGGCATATTTCTGACTGCCAAATTTACATTGCAAAAGAATGGGCTTACCAGCCGCTATCTGTTCGGCCTGCTTGATCTCCTCGCGAGCCGCCCGGGACTCGGTCCGCGCCTCCTTGGCCTCTTGGAGAGCCTTGGCGAGATCGACCGCTTGGGACTTATTCTTCTCCTCCAAGGCCTCGCACTTGCCGGTGGCGTCCTTGAGCTCTTGCTCCACTTCGGTCACCCGCTCCTCATACTGGCGGCGGGCGACCTGCTCGGCCTTTAAATCTGCAACCGCTTTGTCAGTGTCCGCTTTGCTCACCCTTGCCTGCTCCTTGGCTTGGGCGAGGGCGCTCTTCAAGGTCTCGACCTCGGCCGCACTACCTGTAATCATGATCAGGGCAACACACGAGCTTAAAACCGTGGATTGGCGTATGACTTCAGGTGTGTAAATAAATTTTCAAACATACCTTGCGCCTCATCGAACCGCTTGTTAATGCGGACGATATCCTCATCGGCCAGCTCTAGCTTCTGCTTGAGTTCGGAAACTTCGGCGGCCTGGGTGGTCACCGCTAACAGTGAAGGTTGTTTATCAAAATAGACAGGTACGTTATCTCCTGCGAATATTACTTGATCCTTTGTTTGGACTTTTCTTTCAAAAGCCGAACAGAGTCTCAGGGGCTACTATCTATACACAGGCATATTTTTTGCATATGAAAAACGGCTAAGAATATTACATCGCATACCTCAAAGCCTGTTAATAGGCTCGTGAAGGCTTCGTTTAGCCCGCTTTTGACGGACTGAACCTTCTCAACCATCGTACCCATCAGGGTACGGTGCTCCTCCACGACGGAAGCACGTTGCAGTGCATCCATCAGAGGGTTCGGCACCTCTGGATTAGTGGAGATCGCCGTCGGAGTAGGCGCTCCCTCCTCCTTTGAAGGGGGTTGCTCGCTCGATTCCGAAGCCACATGGGTCTACGGAATGGTGTTCAGCTGGGGGCCGAACGGGTCAGGGCCCCTGTCGTCAGTCTCCATGGGGGTTGCGCCCCCATGTTCTCGGCGGCCAAGGCATTACCCTCTGACGTCGTCTTGGCGGCCTCCCGCACCTCTCCGTGGCCCGGAGAGGCCCATTGGGATAACACTTCGGTGTCGTCCGTGGCGGTTGGCGGAGAGGCTCGCGGAGGTGTCTCGCGCTCCACCATCCCCGACTCCAGAGAGGTCCCCTTCGATGATGATTGTTGGGGGAGATCTCGGGCCGGACTGAAGCACACAATATAAAGTGTTAAAACTACAATCATAAAAACCGGATATATGTAAAGCATCCTTGGATACTTACGATGCGGCCAGGGGCTTCGACCTGGGGTGCCACTCGGGGATGGCTTCGGCATCCGAATCCGAGCCGTCCGAGAGTGATATCTTCCCCCTCTTGGACGCCTCCGCCTCTGGGTCTACGGAGGCCACCCTTTTCTTCTTCCTCCCCTTAGGGGGAGAATCGCTTTCTGCCAACTCCTCCTCTTTGTCTTAATCTCCCTCGTGGGAGGAGGGAGCCTCAATCTCTCCTGGCATAGCATTCGAAGTACCTTAGCGGCGGAGGCCGCCTTTGGCCTCCTTGCTCTTCTTCTTGGCCTTCTTCTCCGGCGCCTGATACGGCGCCGGGACCAACATCCTCGTTAGCAGAGGAGTGGCTGGGTTTTTAGGTAGCGGTGCCTGACACCTGATCCGCTCTGCCTTCGCTGTCCAGCCCTGAATGAGGAATGGACATCTCAACATACCCTTTGACTTATGGACCGAAATTGTGTTCAGAAGTAAAATGCTTACCGTAGTAGCCGGATTCGCGCTGTCGAGACCGATGTCTTCAGTCTTCTCGCCACGTCTCCTGGGCCTTGAAAAGCAGTTTCCAGATCTCTTCGTGCATTGTGCCGAAGAAGCACTGCAGGGTACGGAGGCCCTCCAGATTAAACTCCCCCATACGGAGAGGCCGGCGTTGGCATGGGAGGATCCGGCGGAAGAGCATCACCTGAATTACGTCGGTGAGACTAGTGTTCTTGTTTATCATACTCTTGATGCGCTTTCGCAGCATCATCACTTCGTCGGTCGACCCCCAGTCCAGACCCTTGTTGGTCCATGACGCGAGCCGCATAGGGGGCCCGGATCTGAACTCAGGAGAGGCCGCCCATTTGGTACCGCGGGGTTCGGTGATGTAGAACCACTCCTGCTGCCACACCTTCACGGTCTCCACGAAGGCCCCTTTGGGCCAAGTGGTGTTGGGGAGCTTGCTCACCATTGCACAGCCGCAGTCCGCATGTTGCCCGCGACCACCTTCGGCTTCACATTGAAGACTTTTAGCAAGAGGCCGAAGTGTGGGGGATGTGGAGTAGCGCCTCGCATACGACGATGAACGCTGAGATGTGGAGGAATGAATTCGCGGCTAGATCATGGAAATCTAGCCCGTAGTAGAACATGAAGCCGTGGATGAAGGGGTGGAGGGGAAACCCTAACCCGCGGAGAAAGTGAGGGATGAACACAACCCTCTCACCGGGCTCTAGAGTGGGGATGACTTGCTCTTTGGCAGGGAGATTGTGTGCAATTTCCGCGGTCAAGTACCTCGCCTCCCGGAGATCCTTGACGTCCTTCTCCGTGACGGAGGAGGCCATCCACTTGCCCTGTGAGCCAGATCTGGACATGGCTGGAGAGGTTGGTGGCGGTAGGAAAGATCGAAACTTGGGCGCTGGAGCTCGAGGATGGGAAAGCAGGGAAAGGAGGAAGGCGTGGGGTAAAAAGATGGATCCTTATCCGCTTATATAGGCAATGAATACCGAGCGCCCCCCCTCAAGCCTTAAAACTCGCCTGTTCCCAAGGGGTCGTGCGGATGGCTTGGTTGGATTGCCCAAACCCGTATTGATGAAAATCCCGCAATAAGGGGGCACGATCTCTGCTTTGACATGACGTGGCAATAGAGGCTGCGCCTCGAAACGTGAAGCGGGAGGCCAAAAAAGGTTCAAAATGATAAAGAGGCTAGACGTAACGTTTCGCCGAAAAAGCTGTTAGTGGACAGACCTTATTTTGTATTAAGTATTGTGCCCTTGTGGTTGAGGGTTGTAGCTTGTTATATAGAGCCAGATCTGAGTTCTCTTGCTCGGAAGACTGCTTTACAGTATTAGGAGGAGGAACCCGCCTTGCAATGCGGAAGACAGTATGCGTGCCGAATACATCGCCATTGAAGACTGGTTCAGGGGCTACTGAGGGAGTCCTGGATTAAGGGGTCCTCGAGTGTCCGGGCTATGTGACATGGGCCGGACTGGTGGGCCGTGAAGATACAAGGCAGAAGATCTTTCCCCGTGTCCGGATGGGACTCTCCTTTGCGTGGATGGCAAGATTGGCATTCAGATGTGCAGTTTCCTTCCCCTATAAACCGACTCTGTACAACCCTAGGCCCCTCTGGTGTCTATATAAACTGGAGGGTTTAGTCCATAAAGGCTATCAGAATTTACATAGGCTAGACCACTAGGGTTTATCCATTACGATCTCGAGGTAGATAGACTCTTGTAGCCCCTATACTCATCAAAGTCAATCAAGCAGGAAGTAGGGTATTACCTCCATTAAGAGGGCCCGAACCTGGGTAAACATCGTGTCCCCTTTGTCTCATGTTACCTTTGATCCTCAGACACATAGTTCGGGACCCCCTACCCCAGATCGGCCAGTTTTGACACCGACAGCGACTAAACCTTTACAAACATGGTTGGGGGCAATCTCCACAACCGAATCGGAGGCTCCCAACAATAGCACGAAGCGTCACCATAATGGAATGTGGCTCCGAGGTGACCTCAACCATCTAGGGTGCTCGAACACCCAAGAGTAACAAGACCCGCAAGGGATTAGTGGGTGCGGTGGGGGGGATAAAATTTCTCTTGGTGGAAGTGTAGATCGGGGCCTTCTCAACTAATCCCTAGAAAACCAACAAGTTTGATTGGTTAGGGAGAGAGATCGGGCGAAAATGAGCTTTGGACCAACAATGGAGTTTGGGGAGGAAGAGGTGGGTCTTCTAGAGGAAGAATACCCGCTTTATATAGTGGGGAACAATTCCAACCATTACTTAGGTTTCAGCCCGCACAGAGCGTTAGTACAGCTCAAGGGAGCGGTACTGCCGCTCAAGTGGTAGTGCACAAAATGCGGTGCAAAGGGGCAAGCCCTCGAGGCAGTAGTGCCGCCGGAGCGGTACTACCGCTCGCCCCAGCAGTACTACCATCGGGGTTGCAGCACGAGGCACTAGAGGCGCAGAGCAGTACTGCCGCTGGGGAGAGCGGTACTACGGCCTATACACGGTACTACCGCTCGCCTACTGCCACTCTGCTGTCACTGAAAGACAGGGGGGCTCAGAGGGCAGAGCCGCGAGCGGCAGTGGCAGGCTTGGTATGATACGTCTCCATCGTATCTATAATTTTTGATTGTTTCATGCCAATATTATACAACTTTTACATACTTTTGGCAACTTTTTATATTATTTTTGGGACTAACATATTGATCCAGTGCCTAGTGCGAGTTCCTGTTTGTTGCATTATTTTTGTTTTGCAGAATATCCATACCAAACAAAGTCCAAACACGATAAAATTTACAAAGATTTATTTTGGAGTATTTGTGTTTTTTGGGAAATTGAATCAACGCGAGATGGTACCCGAGGGGCCCACAAGCCCTAGGGCGCGCCCCCTACCCTGGGCACGGCCAGGAGGCTTGTGGGGCCCATGTAAGGCGGTTGGTTCCCTTCTTTCTCCGCAAGAAAGCTAATATCTGGATAAAAATCTTGTTAAATTTTTAGCCCAATTGGAGTTATGAATCTCTGGGAATTTAAGAAACGATGAAAGGCGAGAAAACAGGAACGCAAAAAACAGAAGGAAATACAGAGAGATCCAATCTCAGAGGGGATCCCGCCCCTCCGCCGCCATGGAGGCCAAGAACCAGAGGGGGAACCCTCCTCCCATCTAGGGAGGAGGTCAAGGAAGAAGAAGAAGGAGGGGGGCTCTTTCCCCCTCCCTCCTGATGGCCTTGAGAGCATGGCAAGCCATCATTGTAACGGAGATCTACACCAACAACTTTGCCGCCATCATCACCAAATCTCTCCCCCTCTATGCAGCGGTGTAACACGTCTTCTCCCCATTGTAATCTCTACTTAAACATGGTGCTCAATGATATACATTATTACCCAATGATGTGTGGCTATCCTATGATGTTTGAGTAGATCTGTTTTGTCCTATGGGTTAATTGATGATCGTGATTGGTTTGAGTTATACATTTTATTATTGGTGCTATCCTATGGTGCTCTCCGTGTCACGCAAGCATGAGGGATCCTCGCTATAGGGTGTTGCAATATGTTCATGATTCGCTTATGGTGGGTGGCATGAGTGCAGAAGCACAGACCCGAGTAAGTGGGTTGTTGCGTATGGGAATAAAGAGGACTTGATACTTTAATGCTAAGGTTGGGGTTTACCTTAATGATCTTTAGTAGTTACGGATGCTTGCTAGAGTTCCAATCATAAGTGCATATGATCCAAGTAGATAAAGTATGTTAGCTCATGCCTCTCCCTCATATAAAATTGCAATAATGATTACCTGTCTAGTTATCGATTGCCTAGGTACAAATAACTTTCTTGTGACAAGAAGCTCTCTACTAAAACTAACTTAATTGTTTTTTATCTAAACAGCCCATAGCTTTTATTTATGTGTTCTTTATTATCTTGCAGACCTATCCCTTTACACTTACAAAGTACTTCTAGTTTCATACTTGTTCTAGGTAAAGCGAACGTTAAGTGCGCGTAGACTTGTATTGGTGGTCGATAGAACTTGAGAGAATATAAATTCTACCTTTAGCTCCTCATTGGGTTCGACACTCTTACTTATCGAGAAAGGCTACAATTGATGCCCTATACTTGTGCGCTATCATGGTACTACCGCTCCTATTGCCGTTGCTACTACCGCTTGCCCTACTGGGTCAAAAAGGGGTTAGCGGGAGTATGCCAGTGGGACAACCGCTGGACTACCACTGAACCTGACACGAAAATTGGGACCAAAGTCGAGGCGGCAGTACAAGCAGTACTAGGAGCATTACTACCGCCTATAAGCGGTACTACCGCTGCAAGTCGTGGTACTACCGCTGCCAGCATTCCCAGACACTCCAAAGAACATAATGGATACTCCAAAGAAGAGAAAATATGCGGAGGGTGCAAATAAAGATGTGTGTGTGTTGATTCCACACAAACCTTTCCGAAGCGGACCCCCTCTTGATAGTAAAGTAATTCCTATGACTCAAGTCCACCGAAAGAGAAACGAAGGAAAATAAACCGTCTTCTATTTAGAACTTCGAGGGGCATCGATTTTCTTGTGCCAAATGATGAATTATCTGAAATGCTCAATGCACACGATTAGTCCGCAAACTATTGTCGTAAATCACCAAAACCACAAAGGGAGAAATATGCCCCAACAATCTCCCCCTTTTTGGTGGATTGATGACAATACGAGATTTTCACAAGAATATAAAGAGATAATAAGCAAACCCAACATCTACAAAATATAGACTGGCTCCCCCTATATGTGTGCACTAATGAAATATTCTTTTGGAATGAAAAGCACATACATACTAGGATCAACACTCCCCCTATATTTTATAGACCGACAAACTTGCATCAACAAGAGAGAAATACAAGGATGCAAAGAAAAACATGTGAGCATAAAGATAGGGCACAAGATAAGCACAATATCTCAGAACTAACATAATACATGACATAAATATAGGATAAATAAGATAAGGTAGCATATGCCTCACACCATATGACTTAGTCTCCAGGTCTCACAAACACAAACCAAAGCAAGCGATAAAAGAGTTCAAGAGAGAGAAAGGTAAAGCAAATACGACACACTCGTGACTCGACAAATCCCTAAACACCTCTTCCCCTTTGGCATCAAGACACAAAAGGGGAATGAAGACAACTAAGGACATAAGTGGTAGCATAGCAAAAGATCGTCAATATCATCACTCCTCGTGGCCGCTGGCGATCTGGTCAGCAGCAGCTGTCTGATCCACCTCTGTGTCTGACCAGTGGCAATGCTGAGTGGTCCATTGATACGTCTCCAATGTATCTATAATTTTTTATTGTTCCATGCTATTATATTATCTATATTGGATGTTTTATGTGCATTTATATGCTATTTTATATGATTTTTGGGACTAACCTATTAACCTAGATCCCAGTGTCAGTTTCGGTTTTTTCCTTGTGTTTGAGTCTCGCGGGAAAGGAATATCAAACGGAGTCCAATTGACCTGGAACTATACGATGATTCTTTATGGACCAAAAGAATCTCATGGAGTACCGGAGATGCACCAGAGGAGTCCCGATGCCACCACAACGGTGGGGGGCGCCCCCCGACCTTGTGGACCCCTCGTGGACTCCCCTGATTTGTTCTCGACGCCAACACCTCTTATATATCCCAAAACCTCCAGAACAGAACGAATATCGGGAGTTCCGCCGCCACCACAAGCCTCTGTAGCCACCAAAAACCAACCGGGACCCTGTTTCGGCACCCTGCCGGAGGCGGAAATCATCACCAGTGGCCATATTCATCATCCCGGCGCTCTCCATGACGAGGAGAGATTAGTTCACCCTCGAGGCTGAGGGTATGTACCAGTAGCTATGTGTTTGATCTCTCTCTCTCTCTCTCTCTCTCGTGTTCTTTATTTGGCACGATCTTGATGTACCGCGAGCTTTGCTATTCTAGTTGTATCTTATGATGTTTCTCCCCCTCTATCTTCTTGTAATGGATTGAGTTTTGCCTTTGAAGTTATCTTGTCGGATTGAGTCTTTAAGGATTTGAGAACACTTGATGTATGTCTTGCATGTGCTTATCTGTGGTGACAATGGGATATTCACGTGATCTACTTGATGTATGTTTTGGTGATCAACTTGCGGGTTCCGTGACCTTGTGAACTTATGCATAGGGTTTGGCACACGTTTTCGTCTTGACTCTTCGGTAGAAACTTTGGGGCGCTCTTTTAAGTTCTTTGTGTTGGTTTGAATAGATGATTCTGACATTGTGTGATGCATATCGTATATTCAAACCCGCGGATACTTGTGGTGACATTGGAGTATCTAGGTGACATTAGGATTTTGGTTGATGTGTATCTTAAGGTGCTATTTTAGTACAAACTCTAGGGTTGTTTGTGACACTTATAGGAATGGCCCAATAGATCGATTAGAAAGAATAACTTTGAGGTGGTTTCGTACCCTAGAATAATCTCTTCGTTTGTTCTCCGCTATTAGTGACTTTGGAGTGACTCTTTGTTGTACGTTAAGGGATTCTTGTATGATCTAATTATGTTATCATTGTTGAGAGAACTTGCACTAGTGAAAGTATGAACCCTAGGCCTTCTTTCTAAGCATTGCAATACCATTTTCGCTCACTTTTGTTACTAGTTACCTTGCTGTTTTTATATTTTCAGATTACAAAAACCTTTTTCTACCATCCATATTGCACTTGTATCACCATCTCTTCGCCGAACTAGTGCACCTATACAATTTACCATTGTATTGGGTGTGTTGGGGACACAAGAGACTCTTTGTTATTTGGTTGCAGGGTTGTTTGAGAGAGACCATCTTCATCCTACGCCTCCCATGGATTGATAAACCTTAGGTCATCCACTTGAGGGAATTTGCTACTGTCCTACAAAACACTGCACTTGGAGGCCCAATAACGTCTACAAGGATGAAGTTGCATAGTAGACATCAAGCACTTTTCTGGCGCTTTTGCCGGGGAGGTTAGTGCTTGAAGGTATATCTTTAGATCTTGCAATCGAATCTTTTAGTTTCTTGTTTTATCACTGGTTTAGTTTATAAAAGAAAATTACAAAAAAAATGTAATTGAGGTTGCCTCATATGCTTCATCTTTTTAATGTCTTTCGTGAAAATGATGGAAAAGAAAATTGTGCTCAATTGCTGGAGGGAGAATGCAATAAAATATTTGACATCAAATCTTTGAATGATGAGCATGATTGAAATGTTGTTAGTATGAATTCTTTGAATATCCATAGTACTAATGATGATTGCACTAGTCATGATAAAAATGTTTCTTATAAGCATGTCAATTTTTGTGGAGTGCATAGAGTTTGCTGTTACATACCAAATAGGGAAGATAGATTTTGCAAGAGGCATAAGCATTTAGAAACTAAATGTTTGCAAGAGAGGCTAGATGCTTGTGCTGAAAAATTTAATTTTTTTCGCCATCCTTGTGAACTTTGCAATGAGCGTGGTCATTTAAATCTCAATACAAATTGTTTCATGATCGCATAGTGTCCAAAAATTGTGATGACTTGATTTCCCTTGCACATCATAATGAACTTAGTTTATACAGGATATGAAGAAATGAAACGTATAACTAAGGGTATTCCAGAATATAACCTTGAGAGAGTTCTTGATTTTGATCTAGAGGAAATTTATATGTATTGTGCGGTAAATTGCATTGAAAATCCTTATATTGCCAATTACTTAAAGACAGGAAAACAAAAAGATGAAGAGAATATGAATGAAGGGGAAGAGGTTTCCCAATATCCTCCTATTTTTTCTTATGATGAATCATGTAACGAGGAGGAGCTTTTTATTCAACCAATCTCATCAATAAGGAGCTCCAAAAGGGTGATTAAACCCACACATGATGTGAAGAAGAAAAAGAAAAGACGGAAAAACAAAGGTAAAAAGGTATCTATTCCAAATGATGTTCCTCCTATTATCGTTATGCCTCATGAGAGTGAATCAAAAATAAATGTGGATGACGATATACTTGATGATGATATTGATTCTTTACCTTATGGTACTATGTCCGAAGAAACTATTGAGGATGATTTCGTTATGCCAATTACTCATTGTAATGATTATGATTGGGAAAGTAATGGCCTTTGTTATAATCTTGAAAACCTTTTTGGCACCAACTTAGAAAGTTGTGATGATTATAATTGCTATACTATTTGTGCTATCCATACTATTAATGATGAGAGTGATTATGCTTACGATATGCAAAGGCCCAAGCTTGGGAATGCTATGTTTGATGAGAGTGGCATATTTGAGATTTTATTTGCTGCAATTAATGTTTGTCCCAAGCTTGGGGATGCTACGTTTAATGTTGATGATATTTTTAGTCCCCCAAGTTTTGATGTGCAAATTTATTATGATGATATTATGCCTCCTACTTACGATGATTGCAATGTTTATGAAAGTGGGCTGGGAAGAGTGTCAACTTTAGATAATAGTTATCCCACTATTTTGGAGAGTGTTGAATCTTATTATAATGAAAAGGTGGATTTGGAGAGGTCATGACTTTATTTAGTAATGATTCCACTATCTTGGAAGAGGTTTCAACTGATTTTGATGAGAAAAAAGTTGCTACTTATGATGATTATTGTGATGACACTTATGTTATAAAAAGTAGTGATGATTATATTTATAAAACTTGTCATGATTATGATTACCCCTTTTCTGAACATTACTCTTTTAATGTGGAAATAGTTTATAGTATTCAAGTTTCATATGATACTCCTACTATTCCGAATGAGAAGAAATTTGCTTATATGGAGAGTAGAAAAATTTATGTGCTTATGCATCATTTGAATAATGCTTTATATGAAAGTTATATTGTTGAATTCATTCATGATTCTACTGAAAATTATTATGAGGGAGGAATATATGCTTTTACATATTGCAATAATATCAAGTTTCCTCTATATGTGTTGAAAGTTTTGAAGTCAAGCTTGTTCTGCCTTCCTATACAAGTTGATTCTTGTTCCCATAAGTTGTTTGCTCAAAAAATCCCAATGCATGGGAGGTGGGTTAAACTTAAATCTGCTTTTCATATGCTTCATGATTCTCCCATTATGTTTCAATTCTTATCTTTTATGCGAGCATTATTAAAATCATCATGCCTAGCTAGAAAGGCATTAAAGAAAAGCGCTTGTTGGGAGAGAACCCAACACCATTACCTACTGTTTTTGTGTGTCCACATGATTAAGCTACTATAGTAATCATGTTTTATAGCTTTTGTGTCAATAAAGTGCCAAGTAAAGCCTTTGGCATAGTATGGATGATAGTTGACTTGATTCTGTCCAAAAATAGAAACTTTTGCGCCCAGTCAGAGAATTGTTAAAAATCACTGGAGCGTCGAAAAATTCTGAATTTTTTACAGTATATTGATATGCAAATTTCCCAGATTTACCTATTTTTTCAGAGTTTTTGGAGTAACAGAAGTATGGTTGTTGTTTAGATCATTACAGAATGTTCTGTTTTTGACAGATTTTGTTTTCGATGCATAGTTTGCTTGTTTTCTAGTTTCTATGGCTTATATTGCTTAATATAAATTGTAGAAATGATAGGGTACAGTAGGCATCATGTGATAAAAATTATGAATCTTGTCTTGACAACCAAAGTGAATGATTTGTTTTATTATACTAACAGAGCTTACGAGTTTTCTGTTGAGTTTTGTGTTGTGAAGTTTTCAAGTTTTGGGTAAAGTTTTGATGGACTACGGAATAAAGAGTGGCAAGAGCCTAAGCTTGGGGATGCCCAAGGCACCCCAAGGTAATATTCAAGGACAACCAACAGCCTAAGCTTGGTGATGCCTCAGATGGCATCCCCTCTTTCGTGTTCGTTCATCGGTAACTTTACTTGAGGCTATATTTTTATTCACCGCATGATATCTGTTTTGCTCGAAGCGTCTTGTATGATTTGAGTCTTTGCTTTTTAGTTTGCCACAATCATCCTTGTTGTACACACCTTTTGAGGGAGACACGCATGAATTGTGATTTATTAGAATACTCTATGTGCTTCACTTATATCTTTTGAGCTAGGCAATTTTGCTCGAGTGCTTCACTTATATTTTTTAGAGCACGACGGTGGTTTTATTTTATAGAAATTTATGAACTTTCGTACTTCACTTATATTATTTTGATAGTCTTTAAAACAGCATGGTAATTTTCTTTGGCTATAAAATTAGTCCTAATATGATAGGCATCCAAGAGGGATATAATAAAAACTTTCATATAAAGTGCATTGAATACTATGAGAAGTTTTATTCCTTATGATTGTTTTGAGATATGAAGATGGTGATATTAAATTCATGCTAGTGAGTAGTTGTGAATTTGAGAAATACTTGTGTTAAAGTTTGTGAGTCCTCCGGCATGCATTATGGTGAACCGTTATGTGATGAAGTCAGAGCATGATTTATTTATTGATTGTCTTCCTTATGAGTGGCGGTCGGGGACGGCGATGGTCTTTTCCTACCAATCTATCCCCCTAGGAGCATGCACGTAGTAATTTGTTTTGATGACTAATAGATTTTTTCAATAAGTATGTGAGTTCTTTATGACTAATGTTGAGTCCATGGATTATACGCACTCTCACCTTTCTGCCATTGCTAGCCTCTCTAGTACCTCGCAACTTTCACCGGTACCATAAACCCACCATATACCTTCCTCAAAACAGCCACCATAACTACCTATTATGGAATTTCCATAGCCATTCCGAGATATATTGCCATGCAACTTTCCACCGTTCCGTTTATATGACATGCTCCATCATTGTCATATTGCTTTGCATGATCATGTAGTTGACATCGTATTAGTGGCAAAGCCACCATTCATAATTTTCATACATGTCACTCTTGTGTCATTGCACATCACAGTACACCTTGGGAGGCATTCATATAGATTCATATATTTGTTCTAGTATCGAGTTGTAATTCTTGAGTTGTAAGTAAATAAAAGTGTGATGATCATCATTATTAGAGCATTGTCCCATGTGAGGAAAGGATGGTAGAGACTATGATTCCCCCACAAGTCGGGATGAGACTCCAGACAAAAAATAAATAAAAAAAGAGGCCAAAAAAATGAGAGAAGGCCCAAATAAAAAAATGAGAGAAAAGAGAGCAGGGGCAATGTTACTATCCTTTTACCACACTTGTGCTTCAAAGTAGCACCATGATCTTCATGATAGAGAGTCTCCTATGATATCACTTTCATATACTAGTGGGAATTTTCATTATAGAACGTGTCTTGTATATTCCAATGATGGGCATCCTCAAATTGCCCTAGGTCTTCGTGAGCAAGCGAGTTGGATGCATACCCACTTAGTTTTCTTTTTGAGCTCTCATAAACTTATAGCTCTAGTGCATCCCTACACACTTACATTGATATCTATTGATGGGCATCTCCATAGTCCGTTGATACGCCTAGTTGATGTGAGACTGTCTCCTTTTTGTCTTCTCTGCAACCACCTTCTATTCCACCTATAGTGCTATGTCCATGGTTCACACTCATGTATTGCGTGGAAGTTGAAAAGGTTTGACAACATCAAAAGTATGAAACAATTTCTTGGCTTGTCATCGGGGTTGTGCATGATTTAAATATTTTGTGTGACGAAGATGGAGCATAGCCAGACTATATGATTTTGTAGGGATAAGCTTTCTTTGGCCATGTTATTTTGAGAAGACATAATTGCCTTGTTAGTATGCTTGAAGTATTATTGTTTTTATGTCAATATTAAACTTTTTGTTTTGAATCTTATGGATATGAATATTCTTGCTACAATAAAGAAGATTACATTGATAAAAAAATGTTAGGTAGCATTCCACATAAAAAAAATCTGTTTTTATCATTTACCTACTCGAGGATGACCAGGGATTAAGCTTGGGGATGCTTGATACGTCTCCAACGTATCTATAAGTTTTTATTGTTCCATGCTATTATATTATCTATCTTGGATGTTTATATGCATTTATATGCTATTTTATATGATTTTTGGGACTAACCTATTAACCTAGAGCCCAGTGTCAGTTTCTGTTTTTTCATGTTTTTGAGTTTCGCGGGAAAGGAATATCAAACGGAGTCCAATTGACCTGAAACTTTACGACGATTATTTATGGACCAAAAGAAGCCCATGGAGTACCAGAGATGCACCACAGTAGTCCCAAGGCCACCACAAGGGTGGGGGGCGCCCCCCTAGTGTGCGCCCCCGACCTTGTGTGCCCCTCGTGGACTCCCTTGACTTGTTCTCGACGCCTACACCTCTTATATATCCCAAAACCTCCAGACCAGAATGAAGATCGGGAGTTCCGCCGCCGCAAGCCTCTGTAGCCACCAAAAACCAATTGGGACCCTGTTCCGGCACCCTGCCGGAGGGAGAAATCATCTCCTGTGCCATCTTCATCATCCCGACGCTCTCCATGACGAGGAGGGAGTAGTTCACCCTCGGGGCTGAGGGTATGTACCAGTAGCTATGTGTTTGATCTCTCTCTCTCTCTCTCTCATGTTCTTGATTTGGCACGATCTGGATGTACCGCGAGCTTTGCTATTCTAGTTGGATCTTATGATGTTTCTCCCCCTCTACCTTCTTGTAATGGATTGAGTTTTCCCTCTGAAGTTATCTTGTCGGATTGAGTCTTTAAGGATTTGAGAACACTTGATGTATGTCGTGAATGTGCTTATTCTGTGGTGATAATGGGATATTAACGTGATCTACTTGATGTATGTTTTGATGATCTACTTGCGGGTTCCATGACCTTGTGAACTTATGCATAGGGGTTGGCACACGTTTTCGTCTTGACTCTCCGGTAGAAACTTTGGGGCACTCTTTGAAGTTCTTTGTGTTGGTTTGAATAGATGAATCTAAGATTGTGTGATGCATATAGTATAATCAAACCCGCGGATACTTGTGGTGACAATGGAGTATCTAGGTGACATTAGGGTTTTGGTTGATGTGTATCTTAAGGTGTTATTTTAGTACGAACTCTACGGCTGTTTGTGATTCTTACAGGAATAGCCCAATAGATCGATTAGAAAGAATAACTTTGAGGTGGTTTCGTACCCTACAATAATATCTTCGTTTGTTCTCCGCTATTAGTGACTTTGGAGTGACTCTTTGTTTCACGCTGAGGGATTGTTATATGATCTAATTATGTTATCATTGTTGAGAGAACTTGCACTAGTGAAAGTATGAACCCTAGGCCTTGTTTCTAAGCATTGCAATACCGTTTTCGCTCACTTTTGTTACTAGTTACCTTGCTGTTTTTATATTTTCAGATTACAAAAACCTATATCTACCATCCATATTGCACTTGTATCACCATCTCTTCACCGAACTAGTGCACCTATACAATTTACCATTGTATTGGGTGTGTTGGGGACACAAGAGACTCTTTGTTATTTGGTTGCGGGGTTGTTTGAGAGAGACCATCTTCATCCCTCGCCTCCCACGGATTGATAAACCTTAGGTCATCCACTTGAGGAAATTTGCTCTTGTCCTACAAAACTCTGCACTTGGAGGCCCAACAACGTCTACAAGGATAAAGTTGCGTAGTAGACATCATCAATTCCTCCTCATTAGTAATCCTCTCCTCAGACCCATCTGGAACCTCGAGCCCAAGCTTCCTCACGATAAGCTTGTCTCGGCATCGGGACTTCTTCTCTGCCACATGGGACATATACTACCCGTGAGCCTGCATGCAACACAACTTCTTCATCTTCAACTTGAGCTTCTTAGCCCAAGATGGCTCCACTCCAGCCGGCTCATAGTCAGGCTCGTCGTCATCGTCAGCCTCATCCTCATCCATAGGGGCCTTCATCGTAGGAATGGGAGTACCCTAGTTATCCTTCTCCCTCAGTCGAACCACCGCATGGAAGGTCAAGTCACCAAGCACCAACATCTCATCCGGATAGCCCAAACCTTCTCAATGAGAAGCATCAAGTAAGGTCCATAAATGGGACACTTACGCTCCGTGATGGCCGAGCGAAGCTCCGACCACATGATATGCGACACATCCAAAGGTTGCCCTATGGGCACCTCCTTTTCCTTCTGACAGAATATATAGCAGCTAGTCTACAAGATAAGTGTGAACCCGATCCAAGTTCAATGCAGGGGAAGAGCGTGTGCCTGAAGATGCGATGCATGGTATCCAGGAAAGGGTACAACTCATACGACTTCTTCTTGGTGGTTGGTGAAATCTTCATGGTGCTATAGGGACAAAGAGCAGACTTGTGAGTAGCAGTGGACTCGTTGTGAGGGCGCATCCCGAGAGGATTATCGCCCTTGATCCTCATATCCAAAAGCTCCATGAATGCCTTCCACTTGACTGAGTGTAGTTTTCCATTGGTCATCCACGTCAAGGTCCTCTCCACACCATTGCCAAGGTGAACGGTGGCATCCACGACCTCTGCATCAAAGTCCTTGTTGAGCGCATCATCGACAATGTATAGTTTCTCACACAACTCAAGGGATTCTCCAAAGTACTTTGGATTCTTCTTCATATAAGAAATGTCAATGGTCCTGGTCTCCACAAACAGGTTCTTCTTTGCTTTGAGCACATCTAGATAGATAGAGTGCTGCTGCTTGGTCCGAAAGGGACGGTTGAGAAGAGCTGGATCTTGGTTGTTGCAATATGGATTGATACAACAAAAGATACATAAGTCCTAGCTGTTCATATCAGGCACTGGCTTGACTTTTGGCTTGGGCTTGCTTGCAACCTGTTTGGAACTCTGCATTGGCTGAGCTGGCTGAACACTAGAAGGAGCACCGACATCCTCAGAAGTGCGACAACGCTTGGAACCTTGGGCGCTCCGGATTCTTGCGATGAGCACGATACCTTGCACTGCTACCACTTTGGGAGCCCAAAACAATGAACAACGAAAAGCAGGTGTAAATAATTGCATAAGCCAAGCACGAGAACAAAGAGATTGAAGTTTGATATGAGAGAAGGAAAGTGACAGCCCCAAGCGGTAGTACCGGGCATCATAAGCGGCGATTACCGCCGTAGGCGGTAATACCGCTCCAAAGGGAGTAGTAGCACCGCCCGAGGCGGAATTCAACAGGCTGACCAGTGCTGCGGTGAGATCCGGTACCACCGGGGGTGCCAAATTCAAATTCCTTCCAACCAAACTTCAATCCACCTAGTCTAGCAGTCTTCTACGTCCTACTGAAGCCTTGATTTGACCAAAAATCAAATAATGCAACACATATTGCCCTAGAACCTAGATTAGAAAAATAGAACCATAGGAGAGAAAATAGGGACAATATCGGCATCCATGGCAAGAGGAAAAGGTGGGGATCGAGCCCACCGGACGGAATCATGGAAGGCGACATGGAAACAACTGTTGCCCGGTGGCCATCCGCAGCTTGTTCATCGCCTGTGAGAGGAGAGGGAGTGGGAGAGAGATGAATGGGTATGGGGGAGTTGGAACTCCCCCTGCCCGACTCATAACCCCCGCGCCCCACCACTGAGCGGTAGTACCGCTCGGAGGAGTGTTAGTACCGCCCCGGTACTACTCCATGGCAGGAGGCCAGGTAGTACCTCGCTCGAGCGGTAGTACCGAGGTGCTCGGCGGTAGTACCACGCAGGCGACAACAAGCAAGAACAAGGTATAAAAGGATGGCTTATGAAAATATAAAGAGGATGAAGATGAGATGGCTTGGGTTGGAGACATGAAACACCCACAAATGGGAAGAGAAGCTCCAAGTTCAAAAGGGAGAAACAACATGGATCAAGCATGGAGTAACTCAAATCACAAACAAAGTCCTAAAGACTAGATAAAACCAACTAGAACCAACTCGAGTAGCTACCTCTCAAAGAGAGGGCGGTGGCCGAAGCCACCTATGTTTGAGTCAATTGGTATGGTACCGCAAAGATTTTAACCTTTGGCCCATGACCTAAACTCATCTTTGAAGCACAAGTACCATAAAAATGTCTAAAGTGAAAGACTTGATCAATTTATGCGTAATGGGGGGAGGGAGAGTGCATTGAGAGAACAACACTCCCACTATGTCCATGCCTAGAATAAGATATCATGATGAATGTAGTGGGGTGTGCCTAGATTCAAGCCACATTGCCTGAATCAATGATATTTAGCTCATGCATTAACTCGCAAAATCTTGCTTCATCCAAAGGCTTCATGAAGATATCCGCTAGTTGCTCTTGAGTGTTGACGTAGATAATCTCAATCTACCCACGCTTGATATGATCCCGGATGTATGTGCGAGATACTAGTAAATGGTTGTGGTTAGTAAGAATATTGGTGTTAAGGTTTGTGATTCCCGAAGCATGCACATATAGTCTCTCGTTATGCTATGAAGTTAGAGCATGATTTATTATTGATTGTCTTCCTTATGAGTGGCGGTCGGGGAATGACGATGGTCTTTTCCTACCAATCTATCCCCCTAGGTGAATCTTGATAGTACTTTGCTTCAAGGTCTAATAAACTTTTGCAATAAGTATGTGAGTTCTTTATGACTAATGTGAGTCGATGGATTATACGTACCCTTACCCTTACCTTTCCACAATTTGCTAGTCTCTTCGGTACCGTGCATTTCCCTTTCTCACCTCGAGAGTCGGTGCAAACTTTGCCGGTGCATCCAAACCCCGTGATATGATACACTCTATCACACATAAGCCTCAATATATCTTCCTCAAAGCAGCCACAATACCTACCTATTATGGCATTTCCATAGCCATTCTGAGATATATTGCCATGCAACTTACACCATTCTGTTTTTATGACTTGAGCATTCATTTCCATATTGCTTTGCATGATCGTAAGATAGCTAGCATAATATTTCCATGGACTGTCCGTTTTTTGATATCCCTGCAACGCTAGATCATTGCACATCCTGGTACACTACCAGAGGCATCCATATAGAGTCATATTGTTCTAGGTATCGAGTTGTAATTTTTATTTCTTTTGAGTTATAAGTAAATAGAAGTGTGATGATCATCATTATTCATTATTAGAGCATGTCCAAGTGAGGAAAGTATGATGGATACTATGATTCCCCCACAAATCGGGATGAGACTCCGGACAAAAAGAAAAAAAGAAAAAAGTGAGGCCAAAAAGAGCCCAAGGAAAAAAAAGAAAAAAAGATGAATGAGAGAAAAAGAGAGAAGGGGCATGCTAATTCCACACTTGTGCTTAGCACCATGTTCTTCATATAGAGAGTCTCCTATGTCGTCACTTTCATATACTAGTGGGAATTTTTCATTATAGAGTTAGATGGACACCCACTTAGTTTTCAGTTTGAGCTTTCATACACTTACAACCCTTAGTGCATCCATTGCATGGAAATCCCTACTCCTCGCATAGATACCAATTGATGGGCATCTCCATAGCCCATTGGTTAGCCGCGTCAATGTGAGACTTTCTTACCTTTTTTTCTTCTCTATGTTTACCCCTACCATCATACTATATTCCACCCATAGTGCTATGTCCATGGCTTGTGCTCATGTATTGCGTGGGGGTTGAAAAAGCTAAAGCGCGTTAAAAAGTATGAACCAATTGCTCGGCTTGTTATCGGGGTTGTGCATGATAAATACTTTATGTTAAGAAGATGGAGCATGACAAGACTATATGATTTTGTAGGGATAGTGTTCTTTGGCTTCTATATTTTGGAAGACATGATTGTTTGTTGGGATGCCTGAGTATTGATATCTTTATGTCAAATTATAGACTATTGCTTTGAATCACTCGTGTCTAAATATTCATGCCATGATTAGATATATGATCAAGCTTATGCTAGGTAGAATTCCACATAAAAATATCTTTTTATCATTTACCTACTCGAGGGGCAGTAGGAATTAAGCAGGGATGTTGATACGTCTCCGTCGTATCTATAATTTTTTATTGTTCCTTTTTCCAATATTATACAACTTTTATATACTTTTGGCAACAATTTATATTGTTTTTGGGAATAACATATTGATCCAGTGCCCAGTTCCAGTTCCTGTTTGTTGCATGTTTTTGTTTCGCAGAATATCCATATCAAACAAAGTCCAAACACGATAAAAATTTACTGAGAATTATTTTGGAATATACGTGATTTTTGGAAGGTGGGATCTCATAAGCGGAGGCCCATGACCTCCACTAAGCACCGGTAGGCGCTTTGCCCTTGGCAGTGGTGGTACTAGTGGGCACCTAAATAAGTCGGTTGGGGCTCATCTTGGTGCAAGGAATCTTATATCCGGAAAAAAATCATGTTAAAATTTCAAGCATAATCGTAATTCTGGATCTCCTGGAATTTAAGAAAGCGGTGAAGGGCGAGAAAATAGGAGCAGCAAGCAGGGCGAGAACTAAGAGATAGATCCAAATATAGGAGGGCTCTCGCCCCTCCGCCGCCATGGAGGCGATGGACCAGAGGGGGAACCCCTCCCATCTAGGGGGGAGGCCAAGGAAGAGGAAGGACGGGGCTCTCTCCCCCTCTCTCCGGTGGCATCGGAGTGCCGCTGGGGCAAAGATCGTGACGGCAATCTACACCAACAATCTTGCTATCGTCAACACTAACCTTCTCCCTCTCTATTCCCGCTGCAAGTCTCTACATAAACATGGTGCTCAATACTACTCCCTCCGTCCCAAAATTCTTGTCTTAGATTTTCCTAGATACGGATTTATCAAGTCACGCTTTAGTACTAGATACATCCATATCTTGACAAATCTAAGACAAGAACTTTGGGACGAAGAAATATATATTCTATACAATGATATGTGGTTATCCTATGATGTTTGAGTAGATCTGCTTTGTCCTATGGGTCGATTGATGATCATGATTGGTTTGAGTTGTATATTTTATTTTGTTGTTGTCCTATGGTGCCCTCCGTGTCGGCGCAAACATGAGGGATCCTTGTTGTAGGGTGTTGCAATACGTTCATGATTCACTTATGGTGGGTGGCTAGAGTGACAGAAGCTTACGCCCGAGTAAGGGGGTTGTTGCGTATGGGATAAAGAGGACTTGATACTTAATGCTATGGTTGGGTTTTACCTTAATGATCTTTGGTAGTTGCGGATGCTTGCTAGAGTTCCAATCATAAGTGCATATGATCCAAGTATGGAAATTTTGTTAGCTCATGCCTCTCCCTCATATAAAATTGCAATTATGATTACCGGTTTAGTTATCAATTGCCTAGGGCAAATAACTTTCTTGTGTGACAAAAGATTTCTACTAAATTTCATTATCTTGCAATTTATTTGTAGTTTAATTATATAAAGTACTAGTTTTATTCTTGTTCTAGGTAAAGCAAACGTTAAGTGTGCGTAGAGTTGTATCTGTGGTCGATAGAACTTGAGGGAATATTTGTTCTACATTTAGCTCCTCGTTGGGTTCGTAACTCTTATTTATCAAAAAAAGCTACAAACAATCCCCTATACTTGTGGTTTATCACCGACTTAATGGCAAGCTGGCAATCAAAGACCAGTGTGTTGTTGTCCTTGATCTTCTTCATTGCCGACTCAGTGGCAAGCTGGTATCTGAGGGTTTGGTGTTGGTCTAGTTTGTTCCTTCTGACTGATTGTCTTCTTTTCTTGTAACAGAGGGTCTGCGAGCTGGGATCTCACTACGCCGCCTTGGAGAAGGAGGTGCTATCACTCTGAGTCGATCTAGATGCCGAGAAGCACAAGAGAAACCGTCTGGAGAAGGAGAAGAAAGCCCTGGGAGGTTAGTTGTTTCCTCCGACTATTCACCGTATCTCGTTTTCTCCCTTGATCCGAATCAATTCGCTTCGACAGATGTTCGTAGCAAGAATTCCCAACTCGTAAATAGGCTCAAGTCTTCTATTTCTTTAGAAACCATGCAGCAGGCCCTTGAGGACAAGGACAAGTAGCTAGCACTGGCGCAGCGGGGGGCCAGGACCAAAACCAAAACCGCTGAGGAGAAGCTGGCGGCAGTCGGCAAATTGGAGGAGATCAAGACCCTGAAGGCCGTTGTTGGGGTGGCAAAAGGAGAAGCCTCCGAGTGGGAGAACAAGTGCAAGGACCAGACTGGTGTTTTTGAGCAGGAGAAGAAGACCATGGAAGAGAAGGTTGCTCAGCTCCTCGAGAAGAAAATCACACTTGATCAGTACATCGACGACTTTTGCTCGAAGATGAATGAGAAGCTTGCCGGTAAGTCTTTCATCCGAATGAAACTCATCTGCTCTCAGGTTTCTTTGATTTTTGATTTTTGTGTTGTTTTCTCCCCGATAGAGTATTGTCCCAAAAAGGAGCTGGAGACTGAGAGGATCAAGAGGGACCTGAACCCCGTAAGGCAGCCCGTTAGCGCAAAGGCCGCCCTTGCCGTCCTGCGACTGGATGACCGTCTCGACAATGCCTTGGTCTATATCACTCGGCGAGGGTGCCATGGGAAGAATCAACAAGGAGCTACAACCTGAAGTGTCGGCCGGATGGATCTGGAGTCCATGATGGCGTGGTTGAACAAGATCCCTACCGAGTGCAAGCGTGGAAGAAGTCGGCTGTAGTGGTGCCAATGTGGCCTTATCACTTGTCCCTCTCCGGTTCAGGGCGTGGGCGAAGAGAAGCTGAAGACTCTCCGAGTGGTCAACAAGAAGAAGCTCAAGTTCGAGCACTTCATGGAGATGTTATTTGAGGCGCGACACGGATTGCTGATGGCATTGATCTGGAGACCTTCATTGAGCCGGCCAGGCCCCAGCCTGAGGCATGAAAAAACTTCTTTGAACGAATTTGCCCCGGAATGCCAGGTGTTGCTGTAACCGTAAACTTTGATGATCCCCAGGCTCGTTTACTTTGCTTTTGCTTCTGAACACTCGGGCAGATCAAAGTTTTCAATCGGAGACTTAATCTTTATTTCTTGATGACTTAGGTGAAGCTGGTTCGTAGCTAAACCCCGAGTGTGGAGCATGTCCACTTTTCGGAATGTTTGACTTAAGAAAAGCAGGTTCACAGCTAAGCCCCCAGGTGTGGACCGTGTCCGCACTCGGAATATTTTTTAACTTAGGCAAAGCAGGGACGCGGCTAACCCCCGGGTGCAGAGCATGTCCGCACTTGGATTATTTTTAACTTAGGCGAAAGCTAGTTCGCAGCTAAGCCCCCGAGTGTGAAGCATGTCCCCACTCGGAATGTTTTTTAACTTAGGCGAAAGCTGGTTCATAGTTAACCCTCGAGTATGGAGCATGTCCTCATTCAAAATGCTTTTTAACTTAGGCGAAAACTAGTTCGCAGCTAAGCCCTCGAGTGTGGAGCATGTCCGTACTCAGATGTTTAACTTAGGAGAAAACTAGTTCCAACTAAGTCCTCGAGTGTGGAACATGTCCATAATCGGAATGTTTTTAACTTAGGCAAAAACTAGTTCACAACTAAGCCCCAGTGTGGAGCATTTCCGCTTTTCGGAATGTTTTCAACTTAGGCGAAAGGCTGGTTCATAGCTAAGCCCTCGAGTGTGGGTAATCGTCTCCAGCGTATCTATAATTTTTATTGTTCCATGCTATTATATTATCTATTTTGGATGTTTTATATGCATTACTATGCTATTTATATGATTTTTGGGACTAACCTACTAACCTAGAGCCCGGTGCAGTTTCGGTTTTTCCTTGTTTTAGAGTTTTGAGAAAAGGAATACCAAATGGAGTCCAAACGGAATAAAACTTTCGCCATGATTTTTCTTGGACGAAGACACCAGAGACTTGGAGTGCAAGTCGAGGAGCCTCGGCGGCCACAAGGGTGGGCGTGCCCGGGGGTGAGGCGCCCCCAAACTTGTGAGCCTCGTAGCTCCTGACCTAATTCTTTTGCCTATATATATACTATTATACCCCAAAAACATCCAGCGAACCCACGAAACCACTTTTCCACCGCCACAACCTTACATGCCGTGAGATCCCATCTTGGGGCCTTTTCCACCATCCTGCCGGAGGGGGAATCGATCACGAAGGGCTTCTACATCAACACCATTGCCTCTCCGATGAAGCGTGAGTAGTTTACTTCAGACCTATGGGTCCATAGCTAGTAGCTAGATGGCTTCTTCTCTCTCTCTTTGATTCTCAATACAAAGTTCTCCTCGATGTTCTTGGAGATCTATTCGATGTAATACTCTTTTGCAGTGTGTTTGCCGAGATCTGATGAATTGTGGATTTATGATCAGCTTATCTATGAATATTATTTGAATCTCCTCTGAATTCTTATATGCATGATTTGATATCTTTGCAAGTCTCTTCGAACTATCTATTTGGTTTAGCCAACTAGATTGGTTTTTCTTGCAATGGGAGAAGTGCTTAGCTTTGGGTTCAATCTTGCGGTGCTCGGTCCCAGTGACGGAAAGGGAACCGACACGTATTGCATTGTTGCCATCGAGGATAACAAGATGGGGTTTTCATCATATTGCTTGAGTTTATCCCGCTACATCATGTCATCTTGCTTAATGCGTTACTCGTTCTTATGAACTTAATACTCTAGATGCAGGCAGGAGTCGGTCGATGTGTGGAGTAAGAGTAGTAGATGCAGGCAGGAGTCGGTCTACTTGACACGCACGTGATGCCTATATTTATGATCATTGCCTTAAGATATCGTCATAACTTTGCGCTTTTCTATCAATTACTTGGTAGTAATTTGTTCACCCAGTGTAATAATTTCTATCTTGAGAGAAGCCTATAGTGAAACCTATGCCCCCCGGGTCTATTTTACATCATATTAGTTTCCGTCAACTTTCCAATTTACATCACCGTTCTCTTACTTTGCAATCTTTACTTTCCGTTCCATAAACCGAAAATATTAATTTACCGTTTATCCATCTCTATTAGATCTCACTTTGCAAATAATCGTGAAGGGATTGACAACCCCTTTGTCGCGTTGGTTAAAAGTTGGTGTTTGTTTTTGCAGGTATTCGATTGGCTTGTTGCGTAGTCTCATACGGATTGATACCTTGGTTCTCAAAAGCTGGGGAAATACTTACACTCCTTTGCATGCATCACCCTTTCCTCTTCAAGGAAAAAACCAGCATAAGCTCAAGAGGTAGTGTAGGATCGAAAGTATGTCTAGAGGCGGGGGTGATTAGACTAATTGACTTAATAAAAATCTAGCCTTTTCCCAATTTTAGTTCTTGGCAAATTTTAGCAACTTTGGACTAGTCCAGCAATCTTAACACAATTCAAGCAAGCATGCAAAGAGTATATGAGCAGCGGAAAGTGAAGCATGCAACTTGCAAGAATGTAAAGGGAAGGGTTTGGAGAATTCAAACGCAATTGGAGACACATATTTTTTTGTCGTGGTTCCGATAGGTGGTGCTATCGTACATCCATGTTGATGGATACTTCAACCCCACGAAGGAGTAGCAGTTGCCTTGGCGAGTCCACGGAGGGCTCCACCCACGAAGGGTCCACGAAGAAGCAACCTTGTCTATCCCACCATGCCGTGCGCCCATGAAGGACTTGCCTCACTAGCGGTAGATCTTCACGAGTGGCGATCTCCTTGCCCTTACAAACTCCTTGGTTCAACTCCACAATCTTGTCGGAGGCTCCCAAGTGACACCTAGCCAATCTAGGAGACTCCAAGAAGTAACAAGCGGTGTGTTGATGATGAACTCCTTGCTATTGTGCTTCAAATGATAGTCTCCCCAACACTCAACTCTCTCTCACAGGATTTGGATTTGGCGGAAAGAAGATTTGAGTGGAAAGCAACTTGGGGAAGGCTAGAGATCAAGATTCATATGGTAGGAATGTAATATCTTGGCATCAACACAAGTGTAGGTGGTTCTTTCTCAGAAAATGTGTATTGGAAGTGTAGGTTTGTTCTGATGGCTCTCTCCACGAATGAAGAGGAGGTGGAGGGGTATTTATAGCCTCCACACAAAATCTAACCGTTACACACAACTTGCCAAACTCGGTGGGACCGAATTGATAAACTCGGTCGGATCGATTCAGCAAATCTAGTGACCGTTAGGATTTTCGATGGGACAGACATGCAACTCGGTAGGACCGATACGGTTAGGGTTAGGGCATAACGTAATCTCGGGAGACCGATTACACAAACTTCGGTGAGATCGATTTTGGTAATAAGCTAACCAGAGAGTTGGTCAGGTAAACTCGGTGGGACCGATTCGCTCATTTCGGTGAGACCAAAATGTTATAAAAGGGAAACAGAGAGTTTACATTGCAATCTCGGTGGGACCGATCGCTCATCTCGGTGGGACAAAATGTTACGAAGGAAGCAGAGATTACAATCCCATCTCGGTGAGACCGAGATCCCTATCAGTGAGACCGATTTGCCTAGGGTTTGTGGCGGTGGCTATGACATAAAAACTTCGATGGCGCGGATAGAAAGAATCGGTGGGGCCGAGTTTGACTTTTGGTTTAGGTCATATGTGGATGTGAGAAAGTAGTTGAGGGCTTTTGAGCATATCACTAAGCATTTTGAATAAGAGCCTCAATAAGCAAGACCTCATCCCTCCTTGATAGTATTGGATTTTCCTATAGACTCAATGTGATCTTGGATCACTAAAATAGAAAATGTAGAGTCTTGAGCCTTGAGCTTGAGCCAATCCTTTTGTCCTTAGCATTTTGAGGGGTCCACTTTTCTCACCCATGCCATGCCAATCATTGAGCTTTCTTGAAATATTAATCTTGAAATAGCATTAGCTCAATGCTATATGTTGTTAGGAATTACCAAAACCACCTAGGGATAGTTGCACTTTCAGGTAGCAAGAAGGATTTCTGGCACCGTTGCCGGGGAGATCTACACCAAGCCAAGACATACCAAGTACCAATCATAAACTCTCATCTCTCGCATTACTTTATTCACCATTAAGCCTCTCGTTTTCCTCTCCCCACTTCTAAAACGATTTTCGAAAATATTCGCCTTTTCTCTGCCCCTCTTCTGTTCGTCTTCTTCGTTTGCTTTTTGTGTGCTCGTGTGTTTAAATGCTCGATTAGCTCTCATGGCTAGTCCGCCCATTATCATGAGCACTCCACGATAATGAAGTTTTCAATTTAAAACAAAGGGAAGGAGAAAATTTGAAAGATGCTTGGTATAGAATTTGCAATGCTCAAAATAGATCTACACGAAAGCAATCTACTGTTGTTCTTCTTCGCAATTTTTATGTAGGCATTACACCATGGAATAGATATGTTGTAGATAACATTACTGCGGGAAATTTCTTGGGGAGCCATACTTTCGTTTCCTATAATGCCATGATATATTTGCTAGGCCCACCACCTCTTTTGGTTAATGGAACTGTTTTAACTTTGGAACATGTAATGCAAAGACTTGATATTATTGAGAATAAAATTGCTACGTTGAGTTGATTGAAAATTTGGATAAAAGGATTCATAATCAGATTACTGAATATGGGTCTAAAGTAGGAGTTACCTTGAAGAATCTTAGGGAAAAGGAACCACTACTTAATGAAAAGATAGATCAAGATTCTACTAGAATTGGCAAACTAGAAGATATTATTACCAACTTTGGTTCCGCTTTTTCCTCCGTTAAAACTACTCCAAATCTTCCTCCTAAGATTTCAATGCTTGTTAATGTTCCTAAAAATAAGGGTGAATCTTCTAGTAAGAACAATGAAGATCTTAAATCAATTAGTGTTCACCCCAATTTTCTCGAAATTATTAAGGAACCTATTGTCACGAATGAATTTCTTGGTTTCTTGCCTAGGAGTTTGATCATTTATTAAACTGAAGAATCTGCTAAGAATCACAAATGTGTAATTGAAGAATTGCATGCCAAAGATGATAATACTTAGATCTATTCGTGTTTTTATGCCTAGCTAGGGGCATTAAACAATAGCGCTTGTTGGGAGGCAACCCAATTGTATTTTTGTTCTTGCTTTTTAGGTCATGTTTTGCTTTGAAAAAATAATCTAGCCTCTGGTTAGATGAGTTTTTGTGCTTAAATTAGTGTTTGTGCCAAGTAAAACCTATGGGATAACCTACGGTGATAGTTAATTTGATCTTGCTGAAAAACAGAAACTTATGCGCTCATGAAAACAATTCTCATTTTTAGCCAGAGAGTGATTTTTAGTTGATTATTTTTGTAGAAGATTAATAAACAAATTTTCTAGGATTTCCTATTTTCTCAGGATTATTTGGAGTTATAGAAGTATTCAAAATATTCATATTGCTACAGACTATTCTGTTTTTGACAGATTCTGTTTTTCGCGCGTTGTTTGCTTATTTTGATGCATCTATGGCTAGTATCGGGGCGTATGAACCATGGAAAAGTTGTAATATAGTAGATATTACACCAATATAAATAAAGGAAGAGTTCACAACAGTACCAAAAGTGGTGATTTATTTTCTTATACTAGCAGACTTACGAGATTTTCTATTGGAGTTTTGTGTTGTGAAGTTTTCAAGTTTTGGGTAAGAATTTGATGGACTATGGAATAAGGAGTGGCAAGATCTTAAGCTTGGGCATGCCCAAGGCACCTCAAGGTAATATTCAATGATGTCAAAAATCCTAAGCTTGGGGATGCTAGGAAGGCATCCCTCTTAAAATCTTCGTCTATCGGTAACTTTACTTGAGGCTATATTTTTATTCACCACATGATATGTGATTTGCTTGGAGCGTCTTGTATGATTTGAGTCTTTGTTTTTTAGTTTGCCACAATCATCCTTGCTGTACACACCTTTTGAGAGAGACACGCATGAATCGTGATTTATTAGAATGCTCTATGTGCTTCACTTATATCTTCTGAGCTAGGCAAAATTGCTCTAGTCGTCACTTATATCTATTTTAGAAACCTGACGGTGGTTTTATTTTATAGAAATGGATGAACTCTTGTACTTCACTTATATTATTTTGAGATTCTCTAAACAACATGGTAATTTCCTTTGGTTATAAAATTAGTCCTAATATGATAGGCATCCAAGAGGGATATAATAAAAACTTTCATCTAAAGTGCATTGAATACTATGAGAAGTGTGATTCCTTATGATTGTTTTGAGATATGAAGATGGTGATATTAGAGTCATGCTAGTAAGTAGTTGTGAATTTGAGAAATACTTGTGTTAAGGTTTGTGAGTCCGTAGCATGCATTATGGTGAACCGTTATGTCACGAAGTTGGATCATAAGATGTTTTTGATTGTCTTCCTTATTAGTGGCGGTCGGGGAATGACGATGATCTTTCCTACCAATCTATCCCCCTAGGAGCATGCACGTAGTACTTTGTTTTGATGACTAATAGATTTTGCAATAAGTATGTGAGTTCTTTATGACTCATGTTGAGTCCATGGATTATCGCACTCTCACCTTTCCGCCATTGCTAGCCTCTCTAGTACTGCGCAACTTTTGCTGTACCATAAACCCACCACATATCCTTCCTCAAAACAACCACCATACCTACCTATTATGGCATTTCCATAGCCATTCCGAGATATATTGCCATGCAACTTTCCACCATTCCGTTTATTATGACATACATCATCATTGTCATATTGCTTTGCATGATCATGTAGTTGACATCGTATTTGTGGCAAAGCCACCGTTCATCATTTTTTATACATGTCGCTCTTGATTCACTTTGCACATCGATTACCTTGCGGAGGCACTCACATAGAGTCATATTTTGTTCCAAGTGTCGAGTTGTAATTCTTGAGTTGTAAGTAAATAGAAGTGTGATGATTTTCCTTATTAGAGCATTGTCTCATGTGAGGAAATAAAAAAAAGAGAAAGGCCAAAAAAAGAAGGCCCAAGAAAAGGGAAATAAAAAAAGAAGAGAAAAGAAAAAATGAGAGAAAAGAGAGAAGGGACAATGTTACTATCCTTTTTGCCACACTTGTGCTTCAAACTAGCACCATGATCTTCATGATAGAGAGTCTCCTATGATATCACTTTCATATACTCTTTGGGAATTTTTCATTATAGAACTTGGCTTGTATATTCCAACGATGGGCTTCCTCAAGCGCCCTAGGTCTTCATGAGCAAGCAAGTTGGATGGACACCCACTTAGTTTTCTTTTTGAGCTTTCATAAACTTATAGCTCTAGTGCATCCGTTGCATAAATCCCTACTCACTCGCATTGATATCTATTAATGGGCATCTCCATAGCCCGTTGATACGCCTAGTTGATGTGAGACTATCCTCTCTTTTTGTCCTCTCCACAACCACCGTCAATTCCACCTATAGTGCTATGTCCATGGCTCACGCTCATGTATTGCGTGAAAGTTGAAAAGGTTTGAGAACGTCAAAAGTATGAAACCAATGCTTGGCTTCTCATCATGGTTGTGCATGATTTAAATATTTTGTGTGATGAAGATGGAGCATAGCAGGACTATATGATTTTGTAGGGATAAGCTTTCTTTGGCCTTGTTATTTTGAGAAGACATAATTATTTTGTTAGTATGCTTGAAGTATTATTGTTTTTATGTCAATATTAAACTTTTGTTTTGAATCTTACGAATCTGAACATTCATGCCACAATAAATAGAATTAGAATTACATGGATAAATATGTTAGGTAGCTTTCCACATCAAATTTTTTGTTTTTATCATTTACCTACTCGAGGACGGGCAGGAATTAAGCTTGGGGGTGCTTGATACGTCTCCAACGTATCTATAATTTTTTATTGTTCCATGCTATTATATTCTCCGTTTTGGATGTTTTATATGCATTAATATGCTATTTTATATGATTTTCGGGACTAACCTATTAACCTAGAGCCCAATGCCGGTTTCTGTTTTTTCCTTGCTTTAGCGTTTCACAGAAAAGGAATACCAAACGGAATAAAACTTTTGCCATGATTTTTCTTGGACCAGAAGACACCCAAGAGACTTGGAGTGCAAGTCAGAGGAGCCTCGAGGCAGCCACAAGGGTGGAGGGTGCGCACCCGACCTTGTGGGCCCCTCGTAGCTCCGCTGACCTAATTCTTTCGCCTATATATACTCTTATACCCCAAAAATATCCAGTGAACCACGAAACCACTTTTCCACCGCAACCTTACATGCCCGTGAGATCCCATCTTGGGGCCTTTTAGGCATCCACTTGGGAGGAATCGATCACGAGTGCTTCTACATCAACACCATTGCCTCTCCGATGAAGCATGGGTAGTTTATTTCAGACCTACGGGTCCATAGCTAGTAGCTAGATGGCTTCTTATCTCTCTTTGATTCTCAATACAAAGTTCTCCTCGATGTTCTTGGAGATCTATTCGATGTAATACTCTTTTGCGGTGCGTTGGCGAGATCCGATGAATTGTGGATTTATGATCAGCTTATCTATGAATATTATTTGAATCTCCTCTGAATTCTTATATGCATGATTTGATATCTTTGCAAGTCTCTTCGAACTATCTATTTGGTTTGGCCAACTAGATTGGTTTTTCTTGCAATGGGAGAAGTGCTTAGCTTTGGGTTCAATCTTGTGGTACTTGATCCTAGTAATGAAGGGGAACCGACACGTATTGTATTGTTGCCATCGAGGATAAAAAGATGGGGTTTTCATCATATTGCTTGAGTTAATCCCGCTACATCATGTCATCTTGCTTAATGTGTTACTCTGTTCTTATGAACTTAATACTCCAGATGCAAGCAGGAGTCTGTCATTGTGTGGAGTAATAGTAGTAGATGCAGGCAGGAGTCGGTCTACTTGACACGGACGTGATGCCTATATTCATGATCATTGCCTTAGATATCGTCATAACTTTGCGCTTTTCAATCAATTACCCGGTAGTAATTTGTTCACCCACTATAATAATTTCTATCTTGAGAGAAGCCTCTAGTGAAACCTATGGCCCCCGGGTCCATTTTACATCATATTAGTTTCCCGTCAACTTCCCAATTTCTGTCGCCGTTCTCTTACTTTACAATCTTTACTTCCCGTTCCATAAACCAAAAATATTACTTTACCGTTTATCCATACCTATCAGATCTCACTTTGCGAATAACCATGAAGGGATTGACAACCCCTTTGTCGCGTTGGTTGCAAGTTGGTGTTTGTTTGTGCAGGTATTCGGTAGCTTGTTGCATAGTATCCTACCTGATTGATACCTTGGTTCTCAAAAATGAAGGAAATACTTATGCTCCTTTGCTGCATCACCCTTTCCTCTTTGAGGGAAAATCAACGCAAGCTCAAGAGGTAGGATGGAGCATGTCACTTTTCGAGAATGTTTTTCTAACTTAGGTGAAAAGTGGTTCACAGCTAAGCCCATTCACCCATTTGAGGGGTGTGTTATTTTCGAATATTGTTAGTCACGGGTGAAAACATGGCACTAGGCGAACTAGGCGATATACAAGAAAAGTAAGACTTTTATTCATCTAATTTCATTTAGAAAGCTATTAACAATGAGGGTTTTATTCTAAATCTTTGTAAAACTAGTGGAGTAGGTCCGCGTTCCAAGCTCTAGGATCTTCTATATCCTTGCTGAAGTTGTAAGTCGGTAGGCTCCATTGTTCAGGACCTTTGATACGGCAAAAGGTCCCTGCCATGGCAGCACTAGCTTGTGAGGCTTCTGTTGATCCATTTGGAGGACCATATCACCTTCCTGAATGGCACGCCCTCTGACGTGTCTGTCGTGATAGCGACGCAGATCCTGTTGGTGCACAGTTGACCTGATGAGTGCTAAGTCACGCTCTTATTCTAGGAGGTCGAGACCATCATGTCATGCTTCTTCAGCTTCGGCCTCCGAGTATAGATCCACTCGGGGGGAATTATGAAGTAAACCATTCGGCAAGACTGCTGCCGACCCATACACCATGAAGAAAGGAGTGCGATTTATGGATCGATTCGGGGTCATCCGGAAGCTCTAGCGGACCGATGGCAGCTCGATAACCAGGCCCTGCGGCGTCGTCGGAGTCCGCATAAAAGGCGTTGCTTCAATCCTTGGAGTATCAACTGATTCGCCCGCTCTGCTTGCCATTCGACTGCGGGTGAGCCACAAAGGGGTAATCAACCCGAGTGTCGTGAGAGTAGCAAAACTCACGGAATTCGTCTAAGTTTGACCCATTGTCCGTGATGATGCTGTGGGGAACTCCGAATCTGAAGATTATCTCCTTGATGAACTTGATGGCGGTCGTGAGTCTAGCTTCTTTATGGCCTTCGCTTCAATCCACTTGGTAAACTCATCCATTGCCACCAGCAGATGAGTGAATCCGCTCGGTCCGGTCGGAGGGGCTGATCATGTTGAGTCCCCACGGCAAAATGGCGAGGCGAGGATCGTCTTCGTAGCGGGACGGCTTGTCGGTTGGTTCGTGTAGAAATGGCACCCTCGCATTGGTCCACTATGTCTCGGCATCATCGTTAAGCGCGGGGCCAATAGAAGCCTCTTTGGAATGCCTTGGCGACTAGCATCCGAGAGGAAGCATGGTGACCACGAGGTTCCAGTGAATCTCCTGCAAGATCTGTTGCCCTTCTTCCGGTGAAATGCAACCGAGTGACTCGAGAGGTGTTTTCTTGTAGAGTTGATCACCCATGATGGTGAAGGCTTTCGTTCGGCGGATGATCTGACGAGCCTCAACCTCATTCTCTGGGAGTTCTTGCTCGAGCAGGTAAGCAATGTATGGTTCGGTCCACTCGGGAGTGGTCACAAGAATATCTTTGGACCAAGTCAATCAACTGCGGGAATGTCAACTTGATCGAATCAGATGGTGCGACGAGTTGCGGGGGCTCTTCCATGAAAGGATATTCTTTGATCATGGGCGAGTCACGGTGCTCTCTGAACATGTTCTTTGGGACTGCCTTTCGAGTGGAACCAATTTTGGCGGTCATCATTTGCACTGGTTCTTGAGTCGTGGAATGTGGTGGAGTTCCAGCCCTTCAAGTTCTTTTCCAGTTTTACGGCGGTGTTGTAGTAGCCTATCATTGTTGGGCTTCAAATATCCCATTCCTTCATGACTTGGTTCACCACTAGTTTCGAGTCACCATTGACCATCAACCGACTGACCCTGAGGGAGATCGTCATGCGTAGATCATACATGAGAGCTTCATACTCTGCCTCATTGTTGGAGGAATCAAAGTGAATCTGAAGCACATAGTTAAGCCTGTCGCCTTTGGGAGACACAAAGACCACTCCAGCTCTTGAACCATGAAGCATCTTGGAGCCGTCAAAGAACATAGTCCATTGCTCGGGAGGCTCTGGGCAGGCTGCTCCTGCTCCATCCACTCGACCAGAAAATCCGCGAGGGCTTGCAACTTGATGGCTTTCTTGGCCTCAAACTTGATGTCCAAGGCGGAGCTCGATGGCCCACTTAGCAACTCAGCCTATAGCATCTCTGTTGTTCATGATTTGAGACGAGAGGGTGTCGCTTTTCACCGTGACAGTGCCCTTGAAAGTAATGACCCACCTTCTTTGAAGTAAGATAAATCCATTATACAAGCTTACGGTAGTGTGGGTACCTTTGCTTGGAGAGGGTCAAAACTTACGAGATGTAGTAGGCTGTCATTGGAGTTTGAAGGCTTTGCCTTGTTCTTCACGCTCCACGGTCGCACAATGCTAACAACTTGGCTGCGTGGTTGCGATGTATAAGAAAAGTCTCTTTGCCGCCCGGAGCAACGAGCAACGGCTGGGTGGAGAGTAGGGCTTTGAGTTCCTGGAACGCGGCCTGCGCTTCAGGTGTCCACTTGAACCTGTCTGATTTCTTCATTAGTTGGTAAAGTGGCAGGGCTTTTTCACCAATTCATGAGATGAACCTAGTCAGGGCTGCCAGGCAACCCGTGAGCCTCTTTACGTCATGTAGATGCTCTGGCTGTTTCATTCGGACTATAGCATCGATCATCTCACGGTTGGCATATATCCCATGTTTGGAAACAAGAAAACCGAGTAACTTGCGGCGAGGAACTCCGAAAGTGCACTTAGCAGGGTTGAGCTTTATCCCAAAGCGGCCTTGAGGTTCACGAAGGTCTCGGTGAGGTCTATCGGAGGTCGGAACCTTTCTGGACTTGACTAGGATGTACAATGTAAGTCTCCATGTTTTGGTGATTTGCTTTTGCAAGCATTTCTAAATCATCTTGTTGGAGCGTAGCCAGACATTTTTCAGTCCGAATGGCATCGTGATATAACAAAACACCCAATCGGGGTGATGAATGTTGTTTTTATTTCATCTGGACCATACATTCAGATCTGGTGGTACAGATGCGCATCCACAAATGATAATCGCTCACACCTGATAGTAGAGTCTACTATCTGATCTATCCAAGGGAGAGGGATATGGTCCTTCGGGCATGCCCAATTGATGTGCTTGAAGTTGATGCACATCTGGAGGGAGTTATTCTTATTTAGCACCATGACGACATTGGTGAGCCACTCGGAGTGGTACACCTCCTGGATGAACTCGGTCACTAAGAGCCGCACGATCTCCTCGCCAATCACCTTGCGCTTCTTGGTGGAAGAGCATCGAGGTGCTCTTGTGAGCTTCATCTTGAGGCGACATGGAGTCGATGCTCGGCCAGTTCCTTGCGAATTCTGGCATGTCAAAAGGCTTCCATGCAAAATGGTCCTAGTTCTCACGGAGGAAGCTGGATGAGCTCGCTTTCCTATTTGCTTTCAAGCGTGGTGGAGATGTTGGTCGGGGCAGCATTCAGATCCTCAGGGTGCACATGCACTGGCTTTGTTTCGCCAGCCGTATGGAAAGCGGATTCCATAGTCAGCTTTTTGGACTTCAGCCGGATCACTTTCGAATTCTTTGCCTTCTTGTACTCATCCAATTATGCCAACGCCATCTGCCCGTCAGCAATCTAGGATCCCTTCTACAGGCACTCTCCGGCTAACTTCCGGTTGCCCGTGACAGTTATAACACCATTCAGCCCTGACATCTTAAGATTAAGATAAACGTAGCATGGTCTAGCCATAAAAGCAGCGTGTGGCGGGCCTACCGGGAGGCATGGTATGCACTCCGAAGTCCACCACCTCGAAGGTCAGCCACTCCTTTCTGAAGTTCTTCTCTCCGCCAAATACGACGTCGAGGGCGATCTTCCCGAGTGATTTAGCCTTCCTCCCAGGGATTACCCGTGTAATTGCATGTTGCTATTGCTGAGTCGAGACATCGGAATGCCCATCGCCTCAAGAGTGTCAGCGTAGATGATGTTGAGCCTACTGCCGCCCTCCATGAGGACCTTGTGCAGTCAGACTCATCCTATAGCCGGATCAACCACCATAGCCTGCCGCCCGGGGGTCGGTATGTGGGCTGGGTGATCCGGTGATCGAAAGGTGATCTTGGCGTCTTAGCCCCAATCGAGATATCTGTGAAAGTCGGAACTGCCATATTGACCTCTCGGTTTATAACCTTGAGGCTGCTCTTGCTCCTTCGTCGGCAAAGATCGCCAGGACCTTATTGATGTTGGGGGTACCGGGCGCCATTGCCTCCATCATCGTCGTTGTCCTCATCCTTGCCCGGAGAATCTTGCCGCATCTGTTGCTTGAGGAGCCGACACTCCCGAGTGGTATGCTTGGCACAATCATGTTGCCTTCCTCATTTTCCTTCGTGGCGGGGCTGGTCGAGGATGTCACTTTTGGGCGACTTTCTTCTTGGCATCCTCCTTCTTCTATTTCTACTAACCTTTGCCTTGGCGGCCGGAGCTCTGCGGCCTCGGCGGTTCCGGATGCCTCGGCCTTCGCTTTTGCTGCTTGCCCTTGTTATTATCAATTGATTAGCATCGCCTTCGGCTCTTGCCACCTCTCGGTCGGTCTTCCTCTTTGCCATTCGCGTACCCGGTGGCTATCTCCTGCTTGGCCGAGAGTCGGGATCTTTGTATGGCCATATTTCAAATTCACCTCTCGGTACACGATGCCAGCCTTGAAGGCATGATTGCTTGGTGCTCGATGATATTTTCCACCATGTTGTGCAGGGTGGCCCATCGCTGGATATACTCTTGGAGAGTCACATTTTGCCTCTTGACACAGTCTTTGCAACTTCGCCAATCCACCCGACCGCTTATCGTGCCCCGAAGGTCTTGGCGAAGACTTGGGCTAGGTCATCCCAACAGAATATACCGTCGTGTGGAAGCGAGTGAGCCAAGCCCAGCGGATCCTCGATCATCAATGGCAAGTGTTTCATGGCCACGTTATCGTTGCCGCCACTAATCTGAGCATACTCGATAATTTTCCAACCAGATCTCTAGCTTTGACTCACTAGTGAAATTCTTGATCCCGTTGCTAGCAGGAAGTTGTTGGGAATCTCTACAGCCTGAATGTATCAATTAGAACAGTAGGGGCCGGAGGGCGCTGAGCCACTCGGCACATCAACATCGAGGCTCTCTCTCAGAGCCTAAAAGTGCAACAAATCCCCGGGTGGTTTTGGTAATTCACAACAACATATAGCTCATTGAACTGATATCCATTTAAGATAAATATTTCAGGAAGTTCAATGAATGGCATGGCATGGACGGAGATGTGGACCCCTCAAAATGCTAAGGACATATATTGGCAAAAGCTCAAGACTCTTCATCTTTATTTTAGTGATCCAAGATCACATTGAGTCCATAGGAAAGACAATACTATTAAAAGGGGATGAGATGTTGCTTAATGACTTGCTTGCTCAAATGCTTAGTGATATTGCTCCAATCCCTCGACCACTTTCTCCATCCAAATATGTCAAAACCCTAAACTCCAACTCAACCCCACCGATTCTTCCTATCGGCCATAGCCCTTTGCCAGAAACCCTAGCAATTTAGTTTCACCGTCTGAGTCTCGATCTCACGGAGATGAGCCTTGCCAACGCTCTGTGACTTGTTGCATTATTTCGGTATCAACTAGTTATGCAATCGGTCTCATCGAGTTGGCTTGACATTCTCTCTGCTGCCTTATTGCTTCACTTTGGTCTCACCGAGTTGGTCTGTCGGTGCCACCGAGTTGATGTTTGCCCTAAGCCCTAGCACATCGGTCTCACCGAGTTGTTCCAGTCGGTTCCACCGAGATTCCTAACGTTCACATTTTGAACTAATCGGTCCCACCGAGTTTACCCATCCGATCTTACCGAGATTGGTAAAATGTGTGTAACGGTTGGATTTTGTGTGGAGGCTACATATACCCCTCCACCCCCTCTCCACAAGTGAGAGAGCCATCAGAATGTGCCTACACTTCCACCATACATTTTCTAAGAGAGAGAACCACCTACTCACGTGTTGAGATCAAGATATTCAATCCTACTACACGAATCTTGATTTCTAGCATTCCCAAGTTGCTTTCCACTCAAATCATCTTTCCACCATATCCAAATCTGTGAGAGAGATTTGAGTGTTGGGAGACTATCATTTGAAGCACACAAGAGCAAGGAGTTCATCATTAACACACCATCCATTACCTTTTGGAAGTGGTGTCTCCTAGATTGGTTAGGTGTCGCTTGGGAGCCTCCATCAAGATGTGGAGTTGAACCAAGAAGTTTGTAAGGGCAAGGAGATCGCCTACTTCGCAAAGATCTACCCAAGGGAGGGAAGTCCTTCGTGGGCGATGGCCGTGGTGGGATGAACAAGGTTGCTTCTTCATCGACCCTTAGTGGGTGGATCCCTCAAGTGGACTTGCGCAGCCGTTACCCTTCGTGGGTTGAAGTCTCCATCAATGTGGATGTACGATAGCACCACCTATCGGAACCATGCCAAAAATCTTCGTGTCTCCATTGTGTTTGCTTTCTCCAAACCTTTCCCTTTACCTTCATATGCAATCTGTTACTTTCTACTGCTACGCTCTTAGAATTGCATGTGTAGGTTGATTGCTAGACTTGTGCTAATTGCTAAAATTTGCCCACAACTAAAATTGGGAAGCAGTTAGTTTTTTATTTGGTCGGTGGTCTAATCACCCCCTCTAGATATACTTTCGATCCTACAAGTGATATTAGAGCTTTGGTCTCCATTTGACTTGATTTCCATAGCTTTGGTGATCAAAGCCTTGGTTTCACAACCTAGGAGAATATGGCGTCTAGCGACGGAAATTACCACCGTAGAGGTCCTTACTTTTATGGTACTAAGTTTGCTAGTTGGAAGCATAAGATGAAAATGCTTATTCTTGGTCATAACCCTGCCATTTGGGCCGTTATGCGTATTGGCTTGCAAGGTGATTTCTTGAGGATGTAAAATAACCAGGATCATGAAGCGACACGGAAGAAATGAAGATGTTGCAATACAACACTCAAGCTTGCTATATTCTCTTCAATGGATTGTGTCCCGTAGAATTCAACAAAATCAGTAGTCTTGAGAATGCAAAGGAAATTTGGGATACTTTGGTTGATATGCACGAAGGTAGCGAGTCCATCAAGGAATCCAAGTTGGATGTGCTTCAAAGTCAACTTGGCAAGTTCAAGATGAAGGCGGTGAAGGAGTTGCCGACATGTACTCTAGGCTTGCTCTCATCACTAATGAGATTGTCGGCTTAGGAAGTGAAGAGATGACCGACAAATTCATCATCAAGAAGATCCTAAGAGCCCTGGATGGAAAATATGATACCGTGTGCACCTTGATCCAAATGATGCCCAATTACAAATATCTCAAGCCCACGGAAGTCATTGGTAGAATTGTTGCTCATGAGATGTCACTCAAGGATAAGGAAGAGCTCCACAACAAGTCAAGTGGTGCTTACAAAGCTTCAAGTGATGCTCCTACCACATCAAGTGAGAAGCAAGTCTCCAGTGAAGAATTGAGCTTAACGATGAAAAACTTCAACAGGTTCTACAAGAATAGTAGCAAAGAGAGAAGCTCCAAGTCAAGGTCCTACAATGACAAAAGATCTTCTAGTCGTGATCGTAATTGTACAATTGTGGAAGACCCGGACACTATCCAACAGTGTCGCTCCCTACAAGAAAAGAGAAGATTAACCAAAAAGGAGGAGTAAAAGAGATGAATCACCTCCAAGAGAGAGAGAGGGAGTAAAGATGATCATTATGAATGAAGACCCTCTCGTAGAAGCAAGGATTCAGAAAGGAAGGAAATGTCATCAAAGAGCTACACAATACAAAGACATCAAGGTCAAGTTGGTGAATGGTTATCCGGTTCCGACTTTGACAACTACTCAGGAAGAAGCTATCACTCTGGCTCCGACTATACTCAAGATGAAGGTTTTGCGGTCTTGCACTAGTGTCATCCAACTCCTAAGACATATTTGACTCACCAAATGAAGGAATTGGAAGATGCTTCATGGCTAAAGGCCCCAAGGTATCACACCCGTGTATGTTGATTTCAATAGTGATGAAGAAGATTTGCTAGGTGATGATAATTTACTTGTTGACAACACTAGTGATGAAAACTATGATGAACTTGCTAATAATCATGCTAATCAAGATGGAACGAATGACAATGATAAGAAGGAGATTGAGCGTCTAACTAAAGAACTAAACACTCTTAAGTTAGCTCATGAAACAAGTCTAGAGGATCATAGAGAGCTCCTAAGGACTCATGAGAAGCTCACGCTTGAGAAGCTAAATTTAGAGCAAGAGCATGAGTTCCTAAAAGCTATCAATGATGATCTTTGAAAGAAGAGTTCTTCTGCTGCCAAATGTCTCCTCTTGTCTACTTGTATGCCACAAGTAAAATCTAGCAATAAGAGCAAGAACGATTCTTATTCTAGTAGTAACAGTTATCATGTTAAATCCAATATTGTTGCTTCTAGTAGTTCTCTTGATTCCAGTAATGATTCTCTTAGCCAAGTTACACTTGAGCAAGAAAATAGTTTATTGAAGGAAATTATAGAGAAAGGTGTTTATAAGAGTCTTCCGGGAGTAAGCAATTTGAGGAAATTATGCATAAGCAAGGAAGACCTTTGGAAGAATCAAGGTGTTGGTTTTGAGCGAAAGTTTAATGCCAATGGAGTTAAGTGGGAAGAAGATCAATACCCCAAGATGAATTTTGTTCCTCAACAAGATAAGTATGACCCCACTTATTTCAAGGGAACACAAGCTCAAGACGATCTTCCACCACAAGACCACAAGCTAAAGGGCAAGGACAAGCTTCAAGAGGAAATTGACTCATTTTAAGAAGATCCTAAGGCCATGGTCTAGTGGGTTCCCAAGACTACGTCAAGCTCTACATCATCAAGTAAGACTACAACTCCAAGGATTCCCATCAAGTTGATGTGGATCCCAAAGAAGAAGAACTAGAGCTTTCTTGAGGTGACTCCGCCAACATACTTCACTCATATTTATTTTGGCGAGGACTTGTGCAATCAAATTTCATATCTTGCACTAGTTCATGAAGTCACAAACACTTTTGTTGGTAACACAAGGGATAAGGTAACCTAATGCTTTCATGGACATCATCATATGTGCAATTCACTCTATGACTATGGATATCCTTGTATGTTCCTTGTGGGACTAACCCATGTAGGTATTGAAAGTGCAACACTCAAATGGATTGTTCCAAAAGATCTACATCAACATTGAGCATCCACATCTTCACTATCTACATGAAGTCATCATCGACAAAACCCAAGGTTAGTTCATCCCTCTTAGGGCGGATATCACGTCTAGGGGGAGCTTTGCTCTAAGAATTAAGCTAAAGCAACTCTAAAGGTGTGAACACATTAATGCTTTATGTAAAAGTGGTAACCTCACTTGTGCTTAAACGATGAGTATGACCTATAATCAAATGTTCTCATTTGATTCCTAGAATCAATATATACTCATATATAGATGACCTAGTCATCGCCAATTGCTTGATAGATGCTAGAATTGTTTGTGCATGCTTTGTCACATATTTCATTTGCTCTCTTATTGTGTGAGCATGTTGGTTGCATAATTTCTCCATTCGAGGACATCCATTTGTTGTTTTTGATTGTTTGGTTTTTATTGGCGAATGGATGGACAAGAATGCCTAAGAACCTTCTCTAGGTATCTATGCTTTTCTCTTCTCAAACTCTATTCATGCTACATCACAAACATTGAACATGTCTTTTTGGATCCTTGGTGAGGAGCACTTCGAACCACATACTGTCAAGGGCTGCCTTCCAAAACCTTCTTGTGAATTTCGATCAGACCAACACACTCACCTCGGTCCCACGAAATCACTAGATTGATCTAGGTTTTCATTTCGGTGCTACCAATTAGACGATTCGGTCTCACGAGTTGCGATGCTTGCACCAGTTTTGCATCTCGGTGCCATAGAGACATTCCATTCGGTGCCCTGACGGTATGGGTATATATACTCCTTGACCCATTCGGTTGAAAATTTCTTCAAACATCTCGAGCCCGCGCCCCATTGCTGCCGCCCTTTGGTCTCGGATTGTCATTGTCTCCACATGCACCTCCTTTGCAGGACTCCGCCACGTCCAGCAGTTTCTTCACCACCATTCCCGTCGTGAAAATCATCACCAAGTTAGGATACAGATTCGACCACTTTGTGCCTATTGCCCTTTCGATTCATTGCACAAATTTTTTGCCAACTTTCTTTCCATAGATGAAAACATTCTATCTAGCAAAAGTTCCTTTAGATTAGATCGATGAAAAATCTTAGGGTTAGGTTTCATGAGCTCATCTCGGACCCGGCCAAAATGAAGTTTCGGTCCCACCGATTAGCCACAGCCATTGCACTGAGTACAACTTCGGTATGACCGAAGTGTCTTGATCGGTGAGACCGAAAGAAAATTCTCGATGAAACCCTAGCATCTCGAGTCACGAGCGCAACTTCGATGCGGCGATGTTGTATGCTTAGACTCTGTTAAGTGCTTCGATGTCACCAAGATTTTCATATGGCTTACTTGCTCAAATACGTAGTGATATTGCTACAAAACCCTCAACCACTTTCTCCATCCCAATATGCCAAAACCCTAAACTCCAACTTCATTACCGATTCTTCCTATTGGTAGCCACGAGTTCATATGGCATAACCACTGCGAGAAACCACAGCAATTCGGTTTCACCGATATGGGTCTCAGTCTCGCCGACATGGCCTTACCAATGTTGTGTGACTTGTTGCATTTATTTCGGTCTCAACGAGTTGGCTTGACATTCTCTCTACTGCCTTGCTTCACTTTGGTCTCACCCGAGTTGATGCAATCGTCAGTGCCACCGAGTTGATGTTTTCCCTAAGCCCTAGCACATCGGTCTCACCGAGTTGCTCGATCGGTCCCACGAGATTCCTAACATTCACATTTTGAACTAATTGGTCCCACGAATTTACCCATTCGGTCTCACCGAGATTGGTCAAATGTGTTACAGCAGTTGGATTTTGTGTGGAGGCTATATATACCCCTCCACCCCTCTCCACAAGTGAGAGAGCCATCGAGAACATTCCTACACCTTCCACCATACATTTTCTAAGAGAACCACCTACTCATGTGCTGAGATCAAGATATTCCAATCCTACCACAAGAACCTTGATTTCTAGCCTTCCCAAATTGACTTCCCTCAAATCATCTTTCCACCATATCCAAATCTGTGAGAGAGAGTTGAGTGTTGGGGAGAACTATCATTTGAAGCACAAGAGCAAGGAGTTCATCATCAACACACCATTTATTACCTTTTGGAAGTGGTGTCTCCTAGACTTCTTGGGAGCCTCCGTCAAGATGTTGAGTTGAACCAAGAAGTTTGTAAGGGCAAGGAGATCGGGATGCCGTGAAGATCTACCCAAGTGAGGCAAGTCCTTTGTGGACCCTTAGTGGGTGGATCCCTCAGGTGGACTTCGCATGGCCGTTACCCTTCGTGGGTTGAAGTCTCCATCAATGTGGATGTACGATAGCACCACCTACTCGGAACCACGCCAAAAATCTTCGTGTCTCCATTGCATTTGCTTTCTCCAAACCTTTCCCTTTACCTTCGTATGAATGTTTTACTTTCTACTGCTACACTCTTAGAATTGCGTGTGTAGGTTGATTGCTTGACTTGTGCTAAATGCTAAAATCTGCCCACAACTAAAATTGGGAAAATGTTAGATTTTTATTTGATCAAGTAGTCTAATCACCCCCTCTAGACATACTTTCGATCCTATAGAGCTTGACCCACATCGACTAGATTACGAGCAAGAACAGATCTCACATTGAACCTGAGGTCTCAGAGGCCTCCCGTATGGCGCGGCCGAACTCGGCCTCACGATTGCCACCACACATATGCATGTCGTCATAGGGCTGGTGCCCATGTGAGGCGTCTCGCGGTGGGGGGTATCGAGTGCGATCGTACTCATCGTGCCTTCGGGATGAGGCGACTTCGATCATGCCTTGGTCTACATCTGTTGATCCCTCGAGGGGCGACACCGGTGCCTCCAGTCAAGTGGACTACGGGCCAACTAAATGGTCTCGGCATGCAGCTGGACGCTATGGATGCGATCTCTAGGCTGTGACACCGCCCGTCCTACGATGGCGCTTGAATCGATGAATCTGTTCTTGGCCCGTGAGGCGGATTGTTGATGGAATCGGCAATCCGAGTAGCCACCGCCGAGGTTTTGAAGTGGCGTGCTTAGTACACGGTACTTACGAGGTTGGTCACTTTCGGGAACAATCGGCGCTTGGGCCGACTAGAACTAAGGCGGCGTCAGACGCGGTCCTCCGGCTCCTTTTGCAGCCGCTCGAAGCGATCTCGTTCGGCCAAAATGGACAAGCGTTCTAACTCCATGGCGAGAACCTTGGGAGTCGTCCTAGTGATGGGAGTGTGCGAGGCCTGCTCATTCTTTCGGCCCGAAGCTCCTCGTGCAGCTCACAGTGAGAGCACGAGGGCGTATGTGTCATGACAGGGTGAATGGTCGTTCCCCTCGCCGTTTTGGGTGTGCCCCGTGAAAAGTTACATTGCGGCCATACTGGGGACCTGTAAACCCCGGGGCTGCATTATTCTCCGCATAGTTGGTCATGAGGACCTCGGTCGTTTACTCGGCAGCTCTACTTTTCGGACTCGTCGGTGGAGTCCTCGTGGAGTCCGTCGGAAAGGTCAAGCGGCCTCATCACTCTCGAGAGCCGCCACATGCCGCTGCGGCACGAAGGGCCATGGCATTCTCGATCCGTAGCGCTGCATCATGCAGGCACCAAGGCGCTTGCGATCGCGTCCAATGGGAAGGAGGGGTCCACTCGATGCGGGACCGGCTATGCAGCCGGAGTAGGACTCCGAATGAAGGCAGCGATGGAAGTGTGCGGCGCCACGGATGGGCGGTGTCTCCCACATCCAGCGGGGCCTCCGGAGCCACGCTGAGTCGTCGGTGATGAAGTTGAGTGCTCAGAAACAGATCTCGCCGCCCGACTAACATGGCGATGGCGATGAAAATTCCACATGCGCCCGTAAAATCACTTGTGCGTAGCCCCACGTGGCGCCAAGCTGTGGGGTTATAATCACGGCAATGAGTACTAGAAGTGCGAAGAGGGCAGGTCTAGCTACGGCAGAGGTGTAATACTCGGCATTTATGAGTTGAGGCCCTCTCGGAGGAGGTAACAACCCTACATTTCATGCCTTGAGGCTTGTTTTCTTTTGGATGTGTGATTCTGAGAGAGTGCTAAACCCTTCTTTGAGGAGGAGGAGGCGGCTTATATAGAGTGCATTGCTGCTCCCTTTACTTTGAGGTCACCAGGCGATTAATGCACATAACCACTTTGTGAATTCTGAGGAGAAAATAGCTACAAGCTGCGGTTGTTACAGAATGTAACAGCCTTGACTATGCTTAAAGCCTTGTTTAAGACTGCTCGACCATTATGACTTCCTCGTCATCCTCTCACCTTCCTTGTTCGAGTGGTGATGACCCGGGTCATTGGAGGAATCTGTCCGAAGCTGCTTAGGTGCGTCTGAGTGAATTTCCTATTAGGCGCATTGAATTAAATCTCTGATCCGAGGACCTACCAATGATGGTGTGGGTTCCTAGATGGGCCCTAGGCGATAGGTCCTTGAAACTACATGTAGTGGCGACCTCATCGGTGAGTGTTTGGCTGAAGCTACCACTTGTTAATGATTAGTGTGGTGAGCCCTTTGGGCCTTTGCTGTGGTTGGGCCTGCCCACACAAGCTACCCACACAAGGGAGGTGGGCAATCCACACACAAACCAATCCTTGCTCTCCCCTAATTTAAATCGGCGTCCCCGTCGTGCCATAGTGTCACCCTCGCACCTTTGCCATGGGCACCAGCGTCGCCGTCCTCACCGTTAAGCCCTTGCACCCGCTGATACTTCTCCAACGTATCTACAATTTTTGATTGTTCCATGCTGTTATATTATCAATCTTGTATATTTTATAATCATTTTATAGTCATTTTATATCAGTTTTTGGTACTGACCTATTGGCATAGTGCCAAGTGCCAGTTGTTTTTTCTGCATGTTTTTTACATATGAAATCAATATAAGCGAGTCCAAAGCATAGCGAAACTTTCTGAGAGATTTTTTTATCAGAGAAGACACCTAATGGGCCTGGCTGCGCTTTGAAGTGCTCCAGGGAGAGCACAACCCACCGAGGCGCGCCGAGGAGAACCTAAGCGGCGCCACAGTGGGTTGTGCCCACCTCGGGTGCCCCGGACCGCCTCTACGCTCTATAAATACCCCAATATTCCAGAAACCTTAGAAGTCAGCGAAAATCAATTCCAGTAGCCGCTTGAGGTCAGAACCACGGATCCAATCTAGATACCATCTCGGATGGGGTTCACCACCTCCATTGGTGCCTCTCCAGATGATGCGTGAGTAGTTCTTTGTACACCTTGGTCCGTAGTTAGTAGCTAGATGGCTTCCTCTCTCAGCTGAATTCTCAATCTGATGGTTTCTTGGAGATCCATATGATGTAACTCTTTTGCGGTGTGTTTGTTGGGATCGATGAACTTTGAGTTTATGATCAGATCTATCTTTTATCCATGAAAGTATTTGAGTTTCTTTGATCTCTTTTGTGCATGATTACTTATAGCCTCGTATTTCTTCTCCTATATTTGGGTTTTGTTTGGCAAACTTGATCTATTTATCTTGCAATGGGAAGATGTAACATCCCAAATTTTGGAATGTTAATATAATTAATTGAATTGTTTGTTTGTTTGCTTGAGTGAATTAAACTTGAGTGAAATTTGAACCTTTTCAAAAACTTTTGAATGAGAGGGAATAAAATGACTTTCCCTTCTCCGGTAAATTCAAATTCATCCTATTAAAATCAATGAGAGAAGATGACATGACTTCTTCAACTATAAAGAATTTGAGCGGAGTTTTGCAATTTAATTCTTTCAAATATTTGCACTTGCTTCTCTATTTTTCTTCCCGAAATACCCGAAAAAATAAATTCTTGCAAGCAAGAAAAAGCGGAGAAAATGACCCTCCAAAATCAGGGCATTTTGAAAATATTGAGCCAAGAAAAACCAAAGTTTTTATTTAAAAGTTATTTGCAAAAAGAAATAAAGCCTTTAGGGATTTTCTGAAAAACATTTTTTTAAGTTTTATTTTGGTAGTGGAATAATGCTCATCATCTACATTTTATTTTCTGATAATTTTAGTATATAAAAACTCTTTATTCGAATTGATTTGATTTCCTTTTTATTGTTTTAGTTTCCTAATTTTAAAAATAGGAATGGAATCGTTTTATTAGGAAAAACCTGCTGGCCCATTAAGCACTTTCCTATTCTAGCCCAACAAGAGATCATCTCCTTCCTTTGTTTCCTCTCACGTTAGAAGCTTTCCATATCCATGGAGACAGGAATCTCCACCTTCGATCTCCCTCGTCTTTCCATCCAGCACCTCCAGAGACCGCCTATAAAATCCCTCCCTCTCCTCGTTCCATTTTCCCATCACCACGCCCCTCCTGCCCGTAGCCACCTCGCCACCGTCCTCCTTTTCCTGCCTAGAAAGCGCTCACGGGAGCTCTCCCGAGAGCCCGGCGCCGAGGAGTGAGCAGCACAGGCGCCAGCGCCACCTCCCCAGCGCCGACCCCCACCTCGCTTGGCGACCTCGCCCACTCGCCGGAGCAGCCCTCCACCTCGCCGTCTCCTTCCTGCCATCTCTGCCTCACGTACAGGTAACTCCGTTCTCGTTTTTCAGATTTATTTCCGTAACAGATTTAGTTCCGTTCTTGTTTAGCTTATAACTTTTGATCTAGAAGTCCAATGATGCTGATTCTTTTTGCGTTAGATCACAATTTTCTTGTAGTTTCAAAAATATATAATTTGTCTATGTTTGGATTTATAAAAATTGAGTTAGATCAGATTTGAATTAAGCTTGTTTTGCTTATTCGGGAGTTTAAAAATAGGTTTTAATTAATTCTTTTTGCTCCTGGTCTCTAGGACCTTTGTTTATCCAGTAGTATTTAGTATTTTATTTTCAGGTTAATTTAAATTAGGTTTTTAGCAAAACAGTACTGTTTTAATATTAGTTCTGTTTTAGCTTTTTATTTATTGTTTTATTAGTTTTAAATTATTTCTTTTTGTCACTTTTGACAAAATTAGTTGTGTATTTCTGTTAGACAACAGGAGAAAATTTATTTTTACTTTAAAAAAAATTTATTTTCCTTAGTTTTGTATGAAACCTTCTATAGGTCATAGTTAGAGTTTTATAAAGCTTTTATTTGTTTCTTTTGCAAATAAAATTTTATGGAAAAAAAATACTTTCTGTTAAATTAGTTATTTTACATTTTATTTTCTGTTAATTTATTAGTTTAGTATTTTAATTGTTGTTAAGTTTTTACTTACGGCAAAACTATATTAGATGTTTGTAGCAAAGTCATAGATCTTCATTAGTAGTTTTTCTTTGTAGTTTTATTTGAAGTTTCTTTTGATTTTGTTTGAATTTTATTATCGATTTTCCTTGCTGTTTTGATTGTTATTTGAGTGCTAAAATTGTTTTGCTAGGATGTTTGCTTATGTGAATGCTATGTTTGACTATATAGATTTTCAGCGGAGTGACGATTAGTTCTACAAGTCATTTTACGACAGCGTTGTTATCTTCATCAAGTATTGCGAGGCAAGTTCACTTTGACCATGCTTTCATACCTATGTTTTATTGCATTTAGTGGCATCTTTGCAACCACCCCTCAGTAGTGATATTGAAATTCTTGTAGTTGAGTAGTATGCATGAGGTAGGAACCCATCACCCTGTTACCAAGCCGGGGCGATATTTTATTTTGATGCTACAGCTATAGTAGGCGGGGTTTGGTATGAGTGCACGAGTGGTGTGAAGAAGGAGGACTCTCGTCAATGGCGACAACTCCATGATGGAATCTGCAAGGACTGCATCTTCAAGACCTCAAGACTTCAAGACTGAGACAAGAATTCAATACACACTCTTTGGGTGAAGGGCGGTTGTGGGCACCTGGAGAACCAGGTGGTTGGCAGGATGCATGGAGAAAGCGCCATGACATCTTGCGGAAAGCTTCACCCAGACTCAAAGAGGCGGAAGAATACTTCATGCCGGAAGCTTACATGCAACCGCAAGTCATTATGGGCTCTGGCTTGGTTGACCTTAGTGGTGACTACTGGTGGGGCGGTACTAGCGAGATGTAGAACTACGGTAGGATGGGATGAGTCTGGGACGGTGGTGGAGGAACTCTTGGAAGACCATGTTTTGGTCGTCTTGTTCTCAAACACCACGAAGTGCGAGCGTAAAAGAGAGGATCGAATCTTGCGGGTAAAGTGTACAAACCTCTGCAGAGGGTTTTAAACCTAATCGATTAGCCGTGTCCCGATTACGGACAATTTGAGCCTCTGGACTTGGATCTATCTCGGAACTCTCAACACGGATTGATAGCAATTGTGGGCAACTTATGATGATTTTGGGCTATGAGACATCGGTTGGTGGAACCATGTCATGATAGAAAACTCCATAGTACAGACTTCATTCTATTCTTTTGATGTAGGTAAAATAAAATCAGCTTTTATGCAAACAAAACTCGAATCTGAGCCACAAAGCCAAATTGCATATAGTAGAGTTTTACCATCTGTTTTCTCATGTTGTGATCTTGCGGTACATTCAATGTACTGACCTACCGGCTACAGCGTATCATGTTGTAGATATTTCCTCAACGAGTAAGAGTTATAATCTGATTCACGGTCTACACTCAACCTGCCGATGGCGTTGATGGGACTCCACACCCGTTTGATTGTTTTATGAGTATTATGAGGTATATATCAGTTTTATATTATTTATACACGTGATTGCACTTTGATATATACATTGATGTATTGTGTGTGCCGACATCTTGATCCGAGGATAGCACGATAACCTGAAGGCTTGACCGTCACGAGGTCGGGTCGCTTCTGAAGAGGTGCTTTGTAGTGGGTTCGATCTTCACGATTGCTTGATCAGTGAAAGAAAGGGAACCGTCACGTATGTATCATTGCTACTAAGGATAAAGCGATGGGGTCTATCTCTACATAGATAGATCTTGTCTACATCATGTCATCGTTCTTATTGCATTACTCCGTTTCTCCATGAACTTAATACACTAGATGCATCTTTGGATAGCGGTCGATGTGTGGAGTAATAGGAGTAGATGCAGGCGAGTCAGTCTACTAATCTTGGATGTGATGCCTATGTAATAATCATTGTCTACATATCGTCGTGATTATTTGAAGTTCTATCAATTGCCCATGATGAATTTGTTTACCCACGTTTGCTATTTTTCTCGAGAGAATCGACTAGTAAAACCCTATTTGACCCCGGGTCTCTTTCTCATATTATTTGCCTTTGCGATCTATTTTCCTTTGCTTTTATTTTCAGATTTATTAAACCAAAAATACAAAAAATACATTGCTTCAATTTATTCATATTTATTTTTATTTGGCGTTAGATCTATCAATCTACTACAATTTTATCTCACGTCTGTTTGCCCATCTGCTTTGTTGGTAGGGCCACTGAAGAAATATGCCCTAGAGGCAGTAATAAAGTTGTTATTTATTTCCTTATATCATGATAAATGTTTATTATTCATGCTAGAATTGTATTAACTTGGAAACATAATACATGTGTGAATACATAGACAAGCAGAGATAGTCACTAGTAAGCCTCTACTAGACTAGCTCATTAATCAAAGATGGTTATGTTTCCTAACCATAGACATGTGTTGTCATTTGATTAATGGGATCACCTCATTAGAAGAATGATGTGATTGACATGACCCATTCCGTTAGCTTAGCACTTGATGGATTTAGTATATTGCTATTGCTTTCTTCATGACTTATACATGTTCCTATAACTATGAGATTATGCAACTCCCGTTTACGGGAGGAACACTTTGGGTACTACCAAGCGTCCTGGCGTAAGCTGGGTGATTATAAAGGAGTACTACAGGTGTCTCCAAAGGTACTTGTTGGGTTGGCGTATTGAGATTAGGTTTTGTCACTCCGATTATGGGAGAGGTATCTGGGCCTTCTCGGTATTACACATCACCATAAGCCTGTGCAAGCATTACAACTAATGAGTTAGTTGTGAGATGATGTATTCTGGAGCAGTAAAGAGACTTACCGATACTTGAAGATTGAACTAGGTATTGGATACCGGCGGTCGAATCTCGGGTAAATAACATACCGATGTGAAGGGAACAAGCGTATGTTGTTATCGCGGTCGACGGCAAATAAAGATCTTCATAGAAAATCTAGGAACCAATATGGGCATCCAGGTCCCGCTGTGGTTATTGACCGGAGATATGTCTCGGTCATGTCTACCGTATTCTCGAACCGTAGGGTCCATACGTTTAAGGTTGATAGCAGTTATATTATGAGTTTATGTATTTTGATGTACTAGAAGGTTGTTGAGTCCGGATATGATCCGCGGACATGGCGAGGAGTCTCGAAATAGTCGAGACACAAAGATTAATATATTGGACGGATATATTTGGACACGGAAAGGTTCGAGGAGAAGTTTGGAGCTCAGGAGGTTACGGAACCCAGGAGGTATATAGACCTTATTGGGCCCATGTAGGAAGAAGGAGAAGGAACAAGGGAGGCGCGCCCCAATATCCGAATTGGGGAGGGGCCGGCCCCCCTTCCTCTCCTTCCCCTCTTCTATTCCTACTACTAGTACTACTTCCTAATACTAGTACTCCTTCCTTCCTCCAAACAAGATAAGGAAGGAGAGGAAACCTACTTGGGTAGGTTTCCCCCTCCTAGTGCGCCCCACTTGAGGCCCGGCCCACCTCCTCC